>CM069861.1:217087350-217109850 GCA_036172795.1 Pelodytes ibericus | reverse complement strand
AGGGTTAGGGTTAGGGTTAGGGTTAGGGTTAGGGTTAGGGTTAGGGTTAGGGTTAGGGTTAGGGTTAGGGTTAGGGTTAGGGTTAGGGTTAGGGTTAGGGTTAGGGTTAGGGTTAGGGTTAGGGTTAGGGTTAGGGTTAGGGTTAGGGTTAGGGTTAGGGTTAGGGTTAGGGTTAGGGTTAGGGTTAGGGTTAGGGTTAGGGTTAGGGTTAGGGTTAGGGTTAGGGTTAGGGTTAGGGTTAGGGTTAGGGTTAGGGTTAGGGTTAGGGTTAGGGTTAGGGTTAGGGTTAGGGTTAGGGTTAGGGTTAGGGTTAGGGTTAGGGTTAGGGTTAGGGTTAGGGTTAGGGTTAGGGTTAGGGTTAGGGTTAGGGTTAGGGTTAGGGTTAGGGTTAGGGTTAGGGTTAGGGTTAGGGTTAGGGTTAGGGTTAGGGTTAGGGTTAGGGTTAGGGTTAGGGTTAGGGTTAGGGTTAGGGTTAGGGTTAGGGTTAGGGTTAGGGTTAGGGTTAGGGTTAGGGTTAGGGTTAGGGTTAGGGTTAGGGTTAGGGTTAGGGTTAGGGTTAGGGTTAGGGTTAGGGTTAGGGTTAGGGTTAGGGTTAGGGTTAGGGTTAGGGTTAGGGTTAGGGTTAGGGTTAGGGTTAGGGTTAGGGTTAGGGTTAGGGTTAGGGTTAGGGTTAGGGTTAGGGTTAGGGTTAGGGTTAGGGTTAGGGTTAGGGTTAGGGTTAGGGTTAGGGTTAGGGTTAGGGTTAGGGTTAGGGTTAGGGTTAGGGTTAGGGTTAGGGTTAGGGTTAGGGTTAGGGTTAGGGTTAGGGTTAGGGTTAGGGTTAGGGTTAGGGTTAGGGTTAGGGTTAGGGTTAGGGTTAGGGTTAGGGTTAGGGTTAGGGTTAGGGTTAGGGTTAGGGTTAGGGTTAGGGTTAGGGTTAGGGTTAGGGTTAGGGTTAGGGTTAGGGTTAGGGTTAGGGTTAGGGTTAGGGTTAGGGTTAGGGTTAGGGTTAGGGTTAGGGTTAGGGTTAGGGTTAGGGTTAGGGTTAGGGTTAGGGTTAGGGTTAGGGTTAGGGTTAGGGTTAGGGTTAGGGTTAGGGTTAGGGTTAGGGTTAGGGTTAGGGTTAGGGTTAGGGTTAGGGTTAGGGTTAGGGTTAGGGTTAGGGTTAGGGTTAGGGTTAGGGTTAGGGTTAGGGTTAGGGTTAGGGTTAGGGTTAGGGTTAGGGTTAGGGTTAGGGTTAGGGTTAGGGTTAGGGTTAGGGTTAGGGTTAGGGTTAGGGTTAGGGTTAGGGTTAGGGTTAGGGTTAGGGTTAGGGTTAGGGTTAGGGTTAGGGTTAGGGTTAGGGTTAGGGTTAGGGTTAGGGTTAGGGTTAGGGTTAGGGTTAGGGTTAGGGTTAGGGTTAGGGTTAGGGTTAGGGTTAGGGTTAGGGTTAGGGTTAGGGTTAGGGTTAGGGTTAGGGTTAGGGTTAGGGTTAGGGTTAGGGTTAGGGTTAGGGTTAGGGTTAGGGTTAGGGTTAGGGTTAGGGTTAGGGTTAGGGTTAGGGTTAGGGTTAGGGTTAGGGTTAGGGTTAGGGTTAGGGTTAGGGTTAGGGTTAGGGTTAGGGTTAGGGTTAGGGTTAGGGTTAGGGTTAGGGTTAGGGTTAGGGTTAGGGTTAGGGTTAGGGTTAGGGTTAGGGTTAGGGTTAGGGTTAGGGTTAGGGTTAGGGTTAGGGTTAGGGTTAGGGTTAGGGTTAGGGTTAGGGTTAGGGTTAGGGTTAGGGTTAGGGTTAGGGTTAGGGTTAGGGTTAGGGTTAGGGTTAGGGTTAGGGTTAGGGTTAGGGTTAGGGTTAGGGTTAGGGTTAGGGTTAGGGTTAGGGTTAGGGTTAGGGTTAGGGTTAGGGTTAGGGTTAGGGTTAGGGTTAGGGTTAGGGTTAGGGTTAGGGTTAGGGTTAGGGTTAGGGTTAGGGTTAGGGTTAGGGTTAGGGTTAGGGTTAGGGTTAGGGTTAGGGTTAGGGTTAGGGTTAGGGTTAGGGTTAGGGTTAGGGTTAGGGTTAGGGTTAGGGTTAGGGTTAGGGTTAGGGTTAGGGTTAGGGTTAGGGTTAGGGTTAGGGTTAGGGTTAGGGTTAGGGTTAGGGTTAGGGTTAGGGTTAGGGTTAGGGTTAGGGTTAGGGTTAGGGTTAGGGTTAGGGTTAGGGTTAGGGTTAGGGTTAGGGTTAGGGTTAGGGTTAGGGTTAGGGTTAGGGTTAGGGTTAGGGTTAGGGTTAGGGTTAGGGTTAGGGTTAGGGTTAGGGTTAGGGTTAGGGTTAGGGTTAGGGTTAGGGTTAGGGTTAGGGTTAGGGTTAGGGTTAGGGTTAGGGTTAGGGTTAGGGTTAGGGTTAGGGTTAGGGTTAGGGTTAGGGTTAGGGTTAGGGTTAGGGTTAGGGTTAGGGTTAGGGTTAGGGTTAGGGTTAGGGTTAGGGTTAGGGTTAGGGTTAGGGTTAGGGTTAGGGTTAGGGTTAGGGTTAGGGTTAGGGTTAGGGTTAGGGTTAGGGTTAGGGTTAGGGTTAGGGTTAGGGTTAGGGTTAGGGTTAGGGTTAGGGTTAGGGTTAGGGTTAGGGTTAGGGTTAGGGTTAGGGTTAGGGTTAGGGTTAGGGTTAGGGTTAGGGTTAGGGTTAGGGTTAGGGTTAGGGTTAGGGTTAGGGTTAGGGTTAGGGTTAGGGTTAGGGTTAGGGTTAGGGTTAGGGTTAGGGTTAGGGTTAGGGTTAGGGTTAGGGTTAGGGTTAGGGTTAGGGTTAGGGTTAGGGTTAGGGTTAGGGTTAGGGTTAGGGTTAGGGTTAGGGTTAGGGTTAGGGTTAGGGTTAGGGTTAGGGTTAGGGTTAGGGTTAGGGTTAGGGTTAGGGTTAGGGTTAGGGTTAGGGTTAGGGTTAGGGTTAGGGTTAGGGTTAGGGTTAGGGTTAGGGTTAGGGTTAGGGTTAGGGTTAGGGTTAGGGTTAGGGTTAGGGTTAGGGTTAGGGTTAGGGTTAGGGTTAGGGTTAGGGTTAGGGTTAGGGTTAGGGTTAGGGTTAGGGTTAGGGTTAGGGTTAGGGTTAGGGTTAGGGTTAGGGTTAGGGTTAGGGTTAGGGTTAGGGTTAGGGTTAGGGTTAGGGTTAGGGTTAGGGTTAGGGTTAGGGTTAGGGTTAGGGTTAGGGTTAGGGTTAGGGTTAGGGTTAGGGTTAGGGTTAGGGTTAGGGTTAGGGTTAGGGTTAGGGTTAGGGTTAGGGTTAGGGTTAGGGTTAGGGTTAGGGTTAGGGTTAGGGTTAGGGTTAGGGTTAGGGTTAGGGTTAGGGTTAGGGTTAGGGTTAGGGTTAGGGTTAGGGTTAGGGTTAGGGTTAGGGTTAGGGTTAGGGTTAGGGTTAGGGTTAGGGTTAGGGTTAGGGTTAGGGTTAGGGTTAGGGTTAGGGTTAGGGTTAGGGTTAGGGTTAGGGTTAGGGTTAGGGTTAGGGTTAGGGTTAGGGTTAGGGTTAGGGTTAGGGTTAGGGTTAGGGTTAGGGTTAGGGTTAGGGTTAGGGTTAGGGTTAGGGTTAGGGTTAGGGTTAGGGTTAGGGTTAGGGTTAGGGTTAGGGTTAGGGTTAGGGTTAGGGTTAGGGTTAGGGTTAGGGTTAGGGTTAGGGTTAGGGTTAGGGTTAGGGTTAGGGTTAGGGTTAGGGTTAGGGTTAGGGTTAGGGTTAGGGTTAGGGTTAGGGTTAGGGTTAGGGTTAGGGTTAGGGTTAGGGTTAGGGTTAGGGTTAGGGTTAGGGTTAGGGTTAGGGTTAGGGTTAGGGTTAGGGTTAGGGTTAGGGTTAGGGTTAGGGTTAGGGTTAGGGTTAGGGTTAGGGTTAGGGTTAGGGTTAGGGTTAGGGTTAGGGTTAGGGTTAGGGTTAGGGTTAGGGTTAGGGTTAGGGTTAGGGTTAGGGTTAGGGGGTTAGGGTTAGGGTTAGGGTTAGGGTTAGGGTTAGGGTTAGGGTTAGGGTTAGGGTTAGGGTTAGGGTTAGGGTTAGGGTTAGGGTTAGGGTTAGGGTTAGGGTTAGGGTTAGGGTTAGGGTTAGGGTTAGGGTTAGGGTTAGGGTTAGGGTTAGGGTTAGGGTTAGGGTTAGGGTTAGGGTTAGGGTTAGGGTTAGGGTTAGGGTTAGGGTTAGGGTTAGGGTTAGGGTTAGGGTTAGGGTTAGGGTTAGGGTTAGGGTTAGGGTTAGGGTTAGGGTTAGGGTTAGGGTTAGGGTTAGGGTTAGGGTTAGGGTTAGGGTTAGGGTTAGGGTTAGGGTTAGGGTTAGGGTTAGGGTTAGGGTTAGGGTTAGGGTTAGGGTTAGGGTTAGGGTTAGGGTTAGGGTTAGGGTTAGGGTTAGGGTTAGGGTTAGGGTTAGGGTTAGGGTTAGGGTTAGGGTTAGGGTTAGGGTTAGGGTTAGGGTTAGGGTTAGGGTTAGGGTTAGGGTTAGGGTTAGGGTTAGGGTTAGGGTTAGGGTTAGGGTTAGGGTTAGGGTTAGGGTTAGGGTTAGGGTTAGGGTTAGGGTTAGGGTTAGGGTTAGGGTTAGGGTTAGGGTTAGGGTTAGGGTTAGGGTTAGGGTTAGGGTTAGGGTTAGGGTTAGGGTTAGGGTTAGGGTTAGGGTTAGGGTTAGGGTTAGGGTTAGGGTTAGGGTTAGGGTTAGGGTTAGGGTTAGGGTTAGGGTTAGGGTTAGGGTTAGGGTTAGGGTTAGGGTTAGGGTTAGGGTTAGGGTTAGGGTTAGGGTTAGGGTTAGGGTTAGGGTTAGGGTTAGGGTTAGGGTTAGGGTTAGGGTTAGGGTTAGGGTTAGGGTTAGGGTTAGGGTTAGGGTTAGGGTTAGGGTTAGGGTTAGGGTTAGGGTTAGGGTTAGGGTTAGGGTTAGGGTTAGGGTTAGGGTTAGGGTTAGGGTTAGGGTTAGGGTTAGGGTTAGGGTTAGGGTTAGGGTTAGGGTTAGGGTTAGGGTTAGGGTTAGGGTTAGGGTTAGGGTTAGGGTTAGGGTTAGGGTTAGGGTTAGGGTTAGGGTTAGGGTTAGGGTTAGGGTTAGGGTTAGGGTTAGGGTTAGGGTTAGGGTTAGGGTTAGGGTTAGGGTTAGGGTTAGGGTTAGGGTTAGGGTTAGGGTTAGGGTTAGGGTTAGGGTTAGGGTTAGGGTTAGGGTTAGGGTTAGGGTTAGGGTTAGGGTTAGGGTTAGGGTTAGGGTTAGGGTTAGGGTTAGGGTTAGGGTTAGGGTTAGGGTTAGGGTTAGGGTTAGGGTTAGGGTTAGGGTTAGGGTTAGGGTTAGGGTTAGGGTTAGGGTTAGGGTTAGGGTTAGGGTTAGGGTTAGGGTTAGGGTTAGGGTTAGGGTTAGGGTTAGGGTTAGGGTTAGGGTTAGGGTTAGGGTTAGGGTTAGGGTTAGGGTTAGGGTTAGGGTTAGGGTTAGGGTTAGGGTTAGGGTTAGGGTTAGGGTTAGGGTTAGGGTTAGGGTTAGGGTTAGGGTTAGGGTTAGGGTTAGGGTTAGGGTTAGGGTTAGGGTTAGGGTTAGGGTTAGGGTTAGGGTTAGGGTTAGGGTTAGGGTTAGGGTTAGGGTTAGGGTTAGGGTTAGGGTTAGGGTTAGGGTTAGGGTTAGGGTTAGGGTTAGGGTTAGGGTTAGGGTTAGGGTTAGGGTTAGGGTTAGGGTTAGGGTTAGGGTTAGGGTTAGGGTTAGGGTTAGGGTTAGGGTTAGGGTTAGGGTTAGGGTTAGGGTTAGGGTTAGGGTTAGGGTTAGGGTTAGGGTTAGGGTTAGGGTTAGGGTTAGGGTTAGGGTTAGGGTTAGGGTTAGGGTTAGGGTTAGGGTTAGGGTTAGGGTTAGGGTTAGGGTTAGGGTTAGGGTTAGGGTTAGGGTTAGGGTTAGGGTTAGGGTTAGGGTTAGGGTTAGGGTTAGGGTTAGGGTTAGGGTTAGGGTTAGGGTTAGGGTTAGGGTTAGGGTTAGGGTTAGGGTTAGGGTTAGGGTTAGGGTTAGGGTTAGGGTTAGGGTTAGGGTTAGGGTTAGGGTTAGGGTTAGGGTTAGGGTTAGGGTTAGGGTTAGGGTTAGGGTTAGGGTTAGGGTTAGGGTTAGGGTTAGGGTTAGGGTTAGGGTTAGGGTTAGGGTTAGGGTTAGGGTTAGGGTTAGGGTTAGGGTTAGGGTTAGGGTTAGGGTTAGGGTTAGGGTTAGGGTTAGGGTTAGGGTTAGGGTTAGGGTTAGGGTTAGGGTTAGGGTTAGGGTTAGGGTTAGGGTTAGGGTTAGGGTTAGGGTTAGGGTTAGGGTTAGGGTTAGGGTTAGGGTTAGGGTTAGGGTTAGGGTTAGGGTTAGGGTTAGGGTTAGGGTTAGGGTTAGGGTTAGGGTTAGGGTTAGGGTTAGGGTTAGGGTTAGGGTTAGGGTTAGGGTTAGGGTTAGGGTTAGGGTTAGGGTTAGGGTTAGGGTTAGGGTTAGGGTTAGGGTTAGGGTTAGGGTTAGGGTTAGGGTTAGGGTTAGGGTTAGGGTTAGGGTTAGGGTTAGGGTTAGGGTTAGGGTTAGGGTTAGGGTTAGGGTTAGGGTTAGGGTTAGGGTTAGGGTTAGGGTTAGGGTTAGGGTTAGGGTTAGGGTTAGGGTTAGGGTTAGGGTTAGGGTTAGGGTTAGGGTTAGGGTTAGGGTTAGGGTTAGGGTTAGGGTTAGGGTTAGGGTTAGGGTTAGGGTTAGGGTTAGGGTTAGGGTTAGGGTTAGGGTTAGGGTTAGGGTTAGGGTTAGGGTTAGGGTTAGGGTTAGGGTTAGGGTTAGGGTTAGGGTTAGGGTTAGGGTTAGGGTTAGGGTTAGGGTTAGGGTTAGGGTTAGGGTTAGGGTTAGGGTTAGGGTTAGGGTTAGGGTTAGGGTTAGGGTTAGGGTTAGGGTTAGGGTTAGGGTTAGGGTTAGGGTTAGGGTTAGGGTTAGGGTTAGGGTTAGGGTTAGGGTTAGGGTTAGGGTTAGGGTTAGGGTTAGGGTTAGGGTTAGGGTTAGGGTTAGGGTTAGGGTTAGGGTTAGGGTTAGGGTTAGGGTTAGGGTTAGGGTTAGGGTTAGGGTTAGGGTTAGGGTTAGGGTTAGGGTTAGGGTTAGGGTTAGGGTTAGGGTTAGGGTTAGGGTTAGGGTTAGGGTTAGGGTTAGGGTTAGGGTTAGGGTTAGGGTTAGGGTTAGGGTTAGGGTTAGGGTTAGGGTTAGGGTTAGGGTTAGGGTTAGGGTTAGGGTTAGGGTTAGGGTTAGGGTTAGGGTTAGGGTTAGGGTTAGGGTTAGGGTTAGGGTTAGGGTTAGGGTTAGGGTTAGGGTTAGGGTTAGGGTTAGGGTTAGGGTTAGGGTTAGGGTTAGGGTTAGGGTTAGGGTTAGGGTTAGGGTTAGGGTTAGGGTTAGGGTTAGGGTTAGGGTTAGGGTTAGGGTTAGGGTTAGGGTTAGGGTTAGGGTTAGGGTTAGGGTTAGGGTTAGGGTTAGGGTTAGGGTTAGGGTTAGGGTTAGGGTTAGGGTTAGGGTTAGGGTTAGGGTTAGGGTTAGGGTTAGGGTTAGGGTTAGGGTTAGGGTTAGGGTTAGGGTTAGGGTTAGGGTTAGGGTTAGGGTTAGGGTTAGGGTTAGGGTTAGGGTTAGGGTTAGGGTTAGGGTTAGGGTTAGGGTTAGGGTTAGGGTTAGGGTTAGGGTTAGGGTTAGGGTTAGGGTTAGGGTTAGGGTTAGGGTTAGGGTTAGGGTTAGGGTTAGGGTTAGGGTTAGGGTTAGGGTTAGGGTTAGGGTTAGGGTTAGGGTTAGGGTTAGGGTTAGGGTTAGGGTTAGGGTTAGGGTTAGGGTTAGGGTTAGGGTTAGGGTTAGGGTTAGGGTTAGGGTTAGGGTTAGGGTTAGGGTTAGGGTTAGGGTTAGGGTTAGGGTTAGGGTTAGGGTTAGGGTTAGGGTTAGGGTTAGGGTTAGGGTTAGGGTTAGGGTTAGGGTTAGGGTTAGGGTTAGGGTTAGGGTTAGGGTTAGGGTTAGGGTTAGGGTTAGGGTTAGGGTTAGGGTTAGGGTTAGGGTTAGGGTTAGGGTTAGGGTTAGGGTTAGGGTTAGGGTTAGGGTTAGGGTTAGGGTTA
This sequence comes from Pelodytes ibericus, assembly GCA_036172795.1. NCBI lineage: Eukaryota > Metazoa > Chordata > Amphibia > Anura > Pelodytidae > Pelodytes > Pelodytes ibericus. The sequence continues at coordinate 217,101,879 of CM069861.1, read as the reverse complement.
GGGTTAGGGTTAGGGTTAGGGTTAGGGTTAGGGTTAGGGTTAGGGTTAGGGTTAGGGTTAGGGTTAGGGTTAGGGTTAGGGTTAGGGTTAGGGTTAGGGTTAGGGTTAGGGTTAGGGTTAGGGTTAGGGTTAGGGTTAGGGTTAGGGTTAGGGTTAGGGTTAGGGTTAGGGTTAGGGTTAGGGTTAGGGTTAGGGTTAGGGTTAGGGTTAGGGTTAGGGTTAGGGTTAGGGTTAGGGTTAGGGTTAGGGTTAGGGTTAGGGTTAGGGTTAGGGTTAGGGTTAGGGTTAGGGTTAGGGTTAGGGTTAGGGTTAGGGTTAGGGTTAGGGTTAGGGTTAGGGTTAGGGTTAGGGTTAGGGTTAGGGTTAGGGTTAGGGTTAGGGTTAGGGTTAGGGTTAGGGTTAGGGTTAGGGTTAGGGTTAGGGTTAGGGTTAGGGTTAGGGTTAGGGTTAGGGTTAGGGTTAGGGTTAGGGTTAGGGTTAGGGTTAGGGTTAGGGTTAGGGTTAGGGTTAGGGTTAGGGTTAGGGTTAGGGTTAGGGTTAGGGTTAGGGTTAGGGTTAGGGTTAGGGTTAGGGTTAGGGTTAGGGTTAGGGTTAGGGTTAGGGTTAGGGTTAGGGTTAGGGTTAGGGTTAGGGTTAGGGTTAGGGTTAGGGTTAGGGTTAGGGTTAGGGTTAGGGTTAGGGTTAGGGTTAGGGTTAGGGTTAGGGTTAGGGTTAGGGTTAGGGTTAGGGTTAGGGTTAGGGTTAGGGTTAGGGTTAGGGTTAGGGTTAGGGTTAGGGTTAGGGTTAGGGTTAGGGTTAGGGTTAGGGTTAGGGTTAGGGTTAGGGTTAGGGTTAGGGTTAGGGTTAGGGTTAGGGTTAGGGTTAGGGTTAGGGTTAGGGTTAGGGTTAGGGTTAGGGTTAGGGTTAGGGTTAGGGTTAGGGTTAGGGTTAGGGTTAGGGTTAGGGTTAGGGTTAGGGTTAGGGTTAGGGTTAGGGTTAGGGTTAGGGTTAGGGTTAGGGTTAGGGTTAGGGTTAGGGTTAGGGTTAGGGTTAGGGTTAGGGTTAGGGTTAGGGTTAGGGTTAGGGTTAGGGTTAGGGTTAGGGTTAGGGTTAGGGTTAGGGTTAGGGTTAGGGTTAGGGTTAGGGTTAGGGTTAGGGTTAGGGTTAGGGTTAGGGTTAGGGTTAGGGTTAGGGTTAGGGTTAGGGTTAGGGTTAGGGTTAGGGTTAGGGTTAGGGTTAGGGTTAGGGTTAGGGTTAGGGTTAGGGTTAGGGTTAGGGTTAGGGTTAGGGTTAGGGTTAGGGTTAGGGTTAGGGTTAGGGTTAGGGTTAGGGTTAGGGTTAGGGTTAGGGTTAGGGTTAGGGTTAGGGTTAGGGTTAGGGTTAGGGTTAGGGTTAGGGTTAGGGTTAGGGTTAGGGTTAGGGTTAGGGTTAGGGTTAGGGTTAGGGTTAGGGTTAGGGTTAGGGTTAGGGTTAGGGTTAGGGTTAGGGTTAGGGTTAGGGTTAGGGTTAGGGTTAGGGTTAGGGTTAGGGTTAGGGTTAGGGTTAGGGTTAGGGTTAGGGTTAGGGTTAGGGTTAGGGTTAGGGTTAGGGTTAGGGTTAGGGTTAGGGTTAGGGTTAGGGTTAGGGTTAGGGTTAGGGTTAGGGTTAGGGTTAGGGTTAGGGTTAGGGTTAGGGTTAGGGTTAGGGTTAGGGTTAGGGTTAGGGTTAGGGTTAGGGTTAGGGTTAGGGTTAGGGTTAGGGTTAGGGTTAGGGTTAGGGTTAGGGTTAGGGTTAGGGTTAGGGTTAGGGTTAGGGTTAGGGTTAGGGTTAGGGTTAGGGTTAGGGTTAGGGTTAGGGTTAGGGTTAGGGTTAGGGTTAGGGTTAGGGTTAGGGTTAGGGTTAGGGTTAGGGTTAGGGTTAGGGTTAGGGTTAGGGTTAGGGTTAGGGTTAGGGTTAGGGTTAGGGTTAGGGTTAGGGTTAGGGTTAGGGTTAGGGTTAGGGTTAGGGTTAGGGTTAGGGTTAGGGTTAGGGTTAGGGTTAGGGTTAGGGTTAGGGTTAGGGTTAGGGTTAGGGTTAGGGTTAGGGTTAGGGTTAGGGTTAGGGTTAGGGTTAGGGTTAGGGTTAGGGTTAGGGTTAGGGTTAGGGTTAGGGTTAGGGTTAGGGTTAGGGTTAGGGTTAGGGTTAGGGTTAGGGTTAGGGTTAGGGTTAGGGTTAGGGTTAGGGTTAGGGTTAGGGTTAGGGTTAGGGTTAGGGTTAGGGTTAGGGTTAGGGTTAGGGTTAGGGTTAGGGTTAGGGTTAGGGTTAGGGTTAGGGTTAGGGTTAGGGTTAGGGTTAGGGTTAGGGTTAGGGTTAGGGTTAGGGTTAGGGTTAGGGTTAGGGTTAGGGTTAGGGTTAGGGTTAGGGTTAGGGTTAGGGTTAGGGTTAGGGTTAGGGTTAGGGTTAGGGTTAGGGTTAGGGTTAGGGTTAGGGTTAGGGTTAGGGTTAGGGTTAGGGTTAGGGTTAGGGTTAGGGTTAGGGTTAGGGTTAGGGTTAGGGTTAGGGTTAGGGTTAGGGTTAGGGTTAGGGTTAGGGTTAGGGTTAGGGTTAGGGTTAGGGTTAGGGTTAGGGTTAGGGTTAGGGTTAGGGTTAGGGTTAGGGTTAGGGTTAGGGTTAGGGTTAGGGTTAGGGTTAGGGTTAGGGTTAGGGTTAGGGTTAGGGTTAGGGTTAGGGTTAGGGTTAGGGTTAGGGTTAGGGTTAGGGTTAGGGTTAGGGTTAGGGTTAGGGTTAGGGTTAGGGTTAGGGTTAGGGTTAGGGTTAGGGTTAGGGTTAGGGTTAGGGTTAGGGTTAGGGTTAGGGTTAGGGTTAGGGTTAGGGTTAGGGTTAGGGTTAGGGTTAGGGTTAGGGTTAGGGTTAGGGTTAGGGTTAGGGTTAGGGTTAGGGTTAGGGTTAGGGTTAGGGTTAGGGTTAGGGTTAGGGTTAGGGTTAGGGTTAGGGTTAGGGTTAGGGTTAGGGTTAGGGTTAGGGTTAGGGTTAGGGTTAGGGTTAGGGTTAGGGTTAGGGTTAGGGTTAGGGTTAGGGTTAGGGTTAGGGTTAGGGTTAGGGTTAGGGTTAGGGTTAGGGTTAGGGTTAGGGTTAGGGTTAGGGTTAGGGTTAGGGTTAGGGTTAGGGTTAGGGTTAGGGTTAGGGTTAGGGTTAGGGTTAGGGTTAGGGTTAGGGTTAGGGTTAGGGTTAGGGTTAGGGTTATGGTTAGGGTTAGGGTTAGGGTTAGGGTTAGGGTTAGGGTTAGGGTTAGGGTTAGGGTTAGGGTTAGGGTTAGGGTTAGGGTTAGGGTTAGGGTTAGGGTTAGGGTTAGGGTTAGGGTTAGGGTTAGGGTTAGGGTTAGGGTTAGGGTTAGGGTTAGGGTTAGGGTTAGGGTTAGGGTTAGGGTTAGGGTTAGGGTTAGGGTTAGGGTTAGGGTTAGGGTTAGGGTTAGGGTTAGGGTTAGGGTTAGGGTTAGGGTTAGGGTTAGGGTTAGGGTTAGGGTTAGGGTTAGGGTTAGGGTTAGGGTTAGGGTTAGGGTTAGGGTTAGGGTTAGGGTTAGGGTTAGGGTTAGGGTTAGGGTTAGGGTTAGGGTTAGGGTTAGGGTTAGGGTTAGGGTTAGGGTTAGGGTTAGGGTTAGGGTTAGGGTTAGGGTTAGGGTTAGGGTTAGGGTTAGGGTTAGGGTTAGGGTTAGGGTTAGGGTTAGGGTTAGGGTTAGGGTTAGGGTTAGGGTTAGGGTTAGGGTTAGGGTTAGGGTTAGGGTTAGGGTTAGGGTTAGGGTTAGGGTTAGGGTTAGGGTTAGGGTTAGGGTTAGGGTTAGGGTTAGGGTTAGGGTTAGGGTTAGGGTTAGGGTTAGGGTTAGGGTTAGGGTTAGGGTTAGGGTTAGGGTTAGGGTTAGGGTTAGGGTTAGGGTTAGGGTTAGGGTTAGGGTTAGGGTTAGGGTTAGGGTTAGGGTTAGGGTTAGGGTTAGGGTTAGGGTTAGGGTTAGGGTTAGGGTTAGGGTTAGGGTTAGGGTTAGGGTTAGGGTTAGGGTTAGGGTTAGGGTTAGGGTTAGGGTTAGGGTTAGGGTTAGGGTTAGGGTTAGGGTTAGGGTTAGGGTTAGGGTTAGGGTTAGGGTTAGGGTTAGGGTTAGGGTTAGGGTTAGGGTTAGGGTTAGGGTTAGGGTTAGGGTTAGGGTTAGGGTTAGGGTTAGGGTTAGGGTTAGGGTTAGGGTTAGGGTTAGGGTTAGGGTTAGGGTTAGGGTTAGGGTTAGGGTTAGGGTTAGGGTTAGGGTTAGGGTTAGGGTTAGGGTTAGGGTTAGGGTTAGGGTTAGGGTTAGGGTTAGGGTTAGGGTTAGGGTTAGGGTTAGGGTTAGGGTTAGGGTTAGGGTTAGGGTTAGGGTTAGGGTTAGGGTTAGGGTTAGGGTTAGGGTTAGGGTTAGGGTTAGGGTTAGGGTTAGGGTTAGGGTTAGGGTTAGGGTTAGGGTTAGGGTTAGGGTTAGGGTTAGGGTTAGGGTTAGGGTTAGGGTTAGGGTTAGGGTTAGGGTTAGGGTTAGGGTTAGGGTTAGGGTTAGGGTTAGGGTTAGGGTTAGGGTTAGGGTTAGGGTTAGGGTTAGGGTTAGGGTTAGGGTTAGGGTTAGGGTTAGGGTTAGGGTTAGGGTTAGGGTTAGGGTTAGGGTTAGGGTTAGGGTTAGGGTTAGGGTTAGGGTTAGGGTTAGGGTTAGGGTTAGGGTTAGGGTTAGGGTTAGGGTTAGGGTTAGGGTTAGGGTTAGGGTTAGGGTTAGGGTTAGGGTTAGGGTTAGGGTTAGGGTTAGGGTTAGGGTTAGGGTTAGGGTTAGGGTTAGGGTTAGGGTTAGGGTTAGGGTTAGGGTTAGGGTTAGGGTTAGGGTTAGGGTTAGGGTTAGGGTTAGGGTTAGGGTTAGGGTTAGGGTTAGGGTTAGGGTTAGGGTTAGGGTTAGGGTTAGGGTTAGGGTTAGGGTTAGGGTTAGGGTTAGGGTTAGGGTTAGGGTTAGGGTTAGGGTTAGGGTTAGGGTTAGGGTTAGGGTTAGGGTTAGGGTTAGGGTTAGGGTTAGGGTTAGGGTTAGGGTTAGGGTTAGGGTTAGGGTTAGGGTTAGGGTTAGGGTTAGGGTTAGGGTTAGGGTTAGGGTTAGGGTTAGGGTTAGGGTTAGGGTTAGGGTTAGGGTTAGGGTTAGGGTTAGGGTTAGGGTTAGGGTTAGGGTTAGGGTTAGGGTTAGGGTTAGGGTTAGGGTTAGGGTTAGGGTTAGGGTTAGGGTTAGGGTTAGGGTTAGGGTTAGGGTTAGGGTTAGGGTTAGGGTTAGGGTTAGGGTTAGGGTTAGGGTTAGGGTTAGGGTTAGGGTTAGGGTTAGGGTTAGGGTTAGGGTTAGGGTTAGGGTTAGGGTTAGGGTTAGGGTTAGGGTTAGGGTTAGGGTTAGGGTTAGGGTTAGGGTTAGGGTTAGGGTTAGGGTTAGGGTTAGGGTTAGGGTTAGGGTTAGGGTTAGGGTTAGGGTTAGGGTTAGGGTTAGGGTTAGGGTTAGGGTTAGGGTTAGGGTTAGGGTTAGGGTTAGGGTTAGGGTTAGGGTTAGGGTTAGGGTTAGGGTTAGGGTTAGGGTTAGGGTTAGGGTTAGGGTTAGGGTTAGGGTTAGGGTTAGGGTTAGGGTTAGGGTTAGGGTTAGGGTTAGGGTTAGGGTTAGGGTTAGGGTTAGGGTTAGGGTTAGGGTTAGGGTTAGGGTTAGGGTTAGGGTTAGGGTTAGGGTTAGGGTTAGGGTTAGGGTTAGGGTTAGGGTTAGGGTTAGGGTTAGGGTTAGGGTTAGGGTTAGGGTTAGGGTTAGGGTTAGGGTTAGGGTTAGGGTTAGGGTTAGGGTTAGGGTTAGGGTTAGGGTTAGGGTTAGGGTTAGGGTTAGGGTTAGGGTTAGGGTTAGGGTTAGGGTTAGGGTTAGGGTTAGGGTTAGGGTTAGGGTTAGGGTTAGGGTTAGGGTTAGGGTTAGGGTTAGGGTTAGGGTTAGGGTTAGGGTTAGGGTTAGGGTTAGGGTTAGGGTTAGGGTTAGGGTTAGGGTTAGGGTTAGGGTTAGGGTTAGGGTTAGGGTTAGGGTTAGGGTTAGGGTTAGGGTTAGGGTTAGGGTTAGGGTTAGGGTTAGGGTTAGGGTTAGGGTTAGGGTTAGGGTTAGGGTTAGGGTTAGGGTTAGGGTTAGGGTTAGGGTTAGGGTTAGGGTTAGGGTTAGGGTTAGGGTTAGGGTTAGGGTTAGGGTTAGGGTTAGGGTTAGGGTTAGGGTTAGGGTTAGGGTTAGGGTTAGGGTTAGGGTTAGGGTTAGGGTTAGGGTTAGGGTTAGGGTTAGGGTTAGGGTTAGGGTTAGGGTTAGGGTTAGGGTTAGGGTTAGGGTTAGGGTTAGGGTTAGGGTTAGGGTTAGGGTTAGGGTTAGGGTTAGGGTTAGGGTTAGGGTTAGGGTTAGGGTTAGGGTTAGGGTTAGGGTTAGGGTTAGGGTTAGGGTTAGGGTTAGGGTTAGGGTTAGGGTTAGGGTTAGGGTTAGGGTTAGGGTTAGGGTTAGGGTTAGGGTTAGGGTTAGGGTTAGGGTTAGGGTTAGGGTTAGGGTTAGGGTTAGGGTTAGGGTTAGGGTTAGGGTTAGGGTTAGGGTTAGGGTTAGGGTTAGGGTTAGGGTTAGGGTTAGGGTTAGGGTTAGGGTTAGGGTTAGGGTTAGGGTTAGGGTTAGGGTTAGGGTTAGGGTTAGGGTTAGGGTTAGGGTTAGGGTTAGGGTTAGGGTTAGGGTTAGGGTTAGGGTTAGGGTTAGGGTTAGGGTTAGGGTTAGGGTTAGGGTTAGGGTTAGGGTTAGGGTTAGGGTTAGGGTTAGGGTTAGGGTTAGGGTTAGGGTTAGGGTTAGGGTTAGGGTTAGGGTTAGGGTTAGGGTTAGGGTTAGGGTTAGGGTTAGGGTTAGGGTTAGGGTTAGGGTTAGGGTTAGGGTTAGGGTTAGGGTTAGGGTTAGGGTTAGGGTTAGGGTTAGGGTTAGGGTTAGGGTTAGGGTTAGGGTTAGGGTTAGGGTTAGGGTTAGGGTTAGGGTTAGGGTTAGGGTTAGGGTTAGGGTTAGGGTTAGGGTTAGGGTTAGGGTTAGGGTTAGGGTTAGGGTTAGGGTTAGGGTTAGGGTTAGGGTTAGGGTTAGGGTTAGGGTTAGGGTTAGGGTTAGGGTTAGGGTTAGGGTTAGGGTTAGGGTTAGGGTTAGGGTTAGGGTTAGGGTTAGGGTTAGGGTTAGGGTTAGGGTTAGGGTTAGGGTTAGGGTTAGGGTTAGGGTTAGGGTTAGGGTTAGGGTTAGGGTTAGGGTTAGGGTTAGGGTTAGGGTTAGGGTTAGGGTTAGGGTTAGGGTTAGGGTTAGGGTTAGGGTTAGGGTTAGGGTTAGGGTTAGGGTTAGGGTTAGGGTTAGGGTTAGGGTTAGGGTTAGGGTTAGGGTTAGGGTTAGGGTTAGGGTTAGGGTTAGGGTTAGGGTTAGGGTTAGGGTTAGGGTTAGGGTTAGGGTTAGGGTTAGGGTTAGGGTTAGGGTTAGGGTTAGGGTTAGGGTTAGGGTTAGGGTTAGGGTTAGGGTTAGGGTTAGGGTTAGGGTTAGGGTTAGGGTTAGGGTTAGGGTTAGGGTTAGGGTTAGGGTTAGGGTTAGGGTTAGGGTTAGGGTTAGGGTTAGGGTTAGGGTTAGGGTTAGGGTTAGGGTTAGGGTTAGGGTTAGGGTTAGGGTTAGGGTTAGGGTTAGGGTTAGGGTTAGGGTTAGGGTTAGGGTTAGGGTTAGGGTTAGGGTTAGGGTTAGGGTTAGGGTTAGGGTTAGGGTTAGGGTTAGGGTTAGGGTTAGGGTTAGGGTTAGGGTTAGGGTTAGGGTTAGGGTTAGGGTTAGGGTTAGGGTTAGGGTTAGGGTTAGGGTTAGGGTTAGGGTTAGGGTTAGGGTTAGGGTTAGGGTTAGGGTTAGGGTTAGGGTTAGGGTTAGGGTTAGGGTTAGGGTTAGGGTTAGGGTTAGGGTTAGGGTTAGGGTTAGGGTTAGGGTTAGGGTTAGGGTTAGGGTTAGGGTTAGGGTTAGGGTTAGGGTTAGGGTTAGGGTTAGGGTTAGGGTTAGGGTTAGGGTTAGGGTTAGGGTTAGGGTTAGGGTTAGGGTTAGGGTTAGGGTTAGGGTTAGGGTTAGGGTTAGGGTTAGGGTTAGGGTTAGGGTTAGGGTTAGGGTTAGGGTTAGGGTTAGGGTTAGGGTTAGGGTTAGGGTTAGGGTTAGGGTTAGGGTTAGGGTTAGGGTTAGGGTTAGGGTTAGGGTTAGGGTTAGGGTTAGGGTTAGGGTTAGGGTTAGGGTTAGGGTTAGGGTTAGGGTTAGGGTTAGGGTTAGGGTTAGGGTTAGGGTTAGGGTTAGGGTTAGGGTTAGGGTTAGGGTTAGGGTTAGGGTTAGGGTTAGGGTTAGGGTTAGGGTTAGGGTTAGGGTTAGGGTTAGGGTTAGGGTTAGGGTTAGGGTTAGGGTTAGGGTTAGGGTTAGGGTTAGGGTTAGGGTTAGGGTTAGGGTTAGGGTTAGGGTTAGGGTTAGGGTTAGGGTTAGGGTTAGGGTTAGGGTTAGGGTTAGGGTTAGGGTTAGGGTTAGGGTTAGGGTTAGGGTTAGGGTTAGGGTTAGGGTTAGGGTTAGGGTTAGGGTTAGGGTTAGGGTTAGGGTTAGGGTTAGGGTTAGGGTTAGGGTTAGGGTTAGGGTTAGGGTTAGGGTTAGGGTTAGGGTTAGGGTTAGGGTTAGGGTTAGGGTTAGGGTTAGGGTTAGGGTTAGGGTTAGGGTTAGGGTTAGGGTTAGGGTTAGGGTTAGGGTTAGGGTTAGGGTTAGGGTTAGGGTTAGGGTTAGGGTTAGGGTTAGGGTTAGGGTTAGGGTTAGGGTTAGGGTTAGGGTTAGGGTTAGGGTTAGGGTTAGGGTTAGGGTTAGGGTTAGGGTTAGGGTTAGGGTTAGGGTTAGGGTTAGGGTTAGGGTTAGGGTTAGGGTTAGGGTTAGGGTTAGGGTTAGGGTTAGGGTTAGGGTTAGGGTTAGGGTTAGGGTTAGGGTTAGGGTTAGGGTTAGGGTTAGGGTTAGGGTTAGGGTTAGGGTTAGGGTTAGGGTTAGGGTTAGGGTTAGGGTTAGGGTTAGGGTTAGGGTTAGGGTTAGGGTTAGGGTTAGGGTTAGGGTTAGGGTTAGGGTTAGGGTTAGGGTTAGGGTTAGGGTTAGGGTTAGGGTTAGGGTTAGGGTTAGGGTTAGGGTTAGGGTTAGGGTTAGGGTTAGGGTTAGGGTTAGGGTTAGGGTTAGGGTTAGGGTTAGGGTTAGGGTTAGGGTTAGGGTTAGGGTTAGGGTTAGGGTTAGGGTTAGGGTTAGGGTTAGGGTTAGGGTTAGGGTTAGGGTTAGGGTTAGGGTTAGGGTTAGGGTTAGGGTTAGGGTTAGGGTTAGGGTTAGGGTTAGGGTTAGGGTTAGGGTTAGGGTTAGGGTTAGGGTTAGGGTTAGGGTTAGGGTTAGGGTTAGGGTTAGGGTTAGGGTTAGGGTTAGGGTTAGGGTTAGGGTTAGGGTTAGGGTTAGGGTTAGGGTTAGGGTTAGGGTTAGGGTTAGGGTTAGGGTTAGGGTTAGGGTTAGGGTTAGGGTTAGGGTTAGGGTTAGGGTTAGGGTTAGGGTTAGGGTTAGGGTTAGGGTTAGGGTTAGGGTTAGGGTTAGGGTTAGGGTTAGGGTTAGGGTTAGGGTTAGGGTTAGGGTTAGGGTTAGGGTTAGGGTTAGGGTTAGGGTTAGGGTTAGGGTTAGGGTTAGGGTTAGGGTTAGGGTTAGGGTTAGGGTTAGGGTTAGGGTTAGGGTTAGGGTTAGGGTTAGGGTTAGGGTTAGGGTTAGGGTTAGGGTTAGGGTTAGGGTTAGGGTTAGGGTTAGGGTTAGGGTTAGGGTTAGGGTTAGGGTTAGGGTTAGGGTTAGGGTTAGGGTTAGGGTTAGGGTTAGGGTTAGGGTTAGGGTTAGGGTTAGGGTTAGGGTTAGGGTTAGGGTTAGGGTTAGGGTTAGGGTTAGGGTTAGGGTTAGGGTTAGGGTTAGGGTTAGGGTTAGGGTTAGGGTTAGGGTTAGGGTTAGGGTTAGGGTTAGGGTTAGGGTTAGGGTTAGGGTTAGGGTTAGGGTTAGGGTTAGGGTTAGGGTTAGGGTTAGGGTTAGGGTTAGGGTTAGGGTTAGGGTTAGGGTTAGGGTTAGGGTTAGGGTTAGGGTTAGGGTTAGGGTTAGGGTTAGGGTTAGGGTTAGGGTTAGGGTTAGGGTTAGGGTTAGGGTTAGGGTTAGGGTTAGGGTTAGGGTTAGGGTTAGGGTTAGGGTTAGGGTTAGGGTTAGGGTTAGGGTTAGGGTTAGGGTTAGGGTTAGGGTTAGGGTTAGGGTTAGGGTTAGGGTTAGGGTTAGGGTTAGGGTTAGGGTTAGGGTTAGGGTTAGGGTTAGGGTTAGGGTTAGGGTTAGGGTTAGGGTTAGGGTTAGGGTTAGGGTTAGGGTTAGGGTTAGGGTTAGGGTTAGGGTTAGGGTTAGGGTTAGGGTTAGGGTTAGGGTTAGGGTTAGGGTTAGGGTTAGGGTTAGGGTTAGGGTTAGGGTTAGGGTTAGGGTTAGGGTTAGGGTTAGGGTTAGGGTTAGGGTTAGGGTTAGGGTTAGGGTTAGGGTTAGGGTTAGGGTTAGGGTTAGGGTTAGGGTTAGGGTTAGGGTTAGGGTTAGGGTTAGGGTTAGGGTTAGGGTTAGGGTTAGGGTTAGGGTTAGGGTTAGGGTTAGGGTTAGGGTTAGGGTTAGGGTTAGGGTTAGGGTTAGGGTTAGGGTTAGGGTTAGGGTTAGGGTTAGGGTTAGGGTTAGGGTTAGGGTTAGGGTTAGGGTTAGGGTTAGGGTTAGGGTTAGGGTTAGGGTTAGGGTTAGGGTTAGGGTTAGGGTTAGGGTTAGGGTTAGGGTTAGGGTTAGGGTTAGGGTTAGGGTTAGGGTTAGGGTTAGGGTTAGGGTTAGGGTTAGGGTTAGGGTTAGGGTTAGGGTTAGGGTTAGGGTTAGGGTTAGGGTTAGGGTTAGGGTTAGGGTTAGGGTTAGGGTTAGGGTTAGGGTTAGGGTTAGGGTTAGGGTTAGGGTTAGGGTTAGGGTTAGGGTTAGGGTTAGGGTTAGGGTTAGGGTTAGGGTTAGGGTTAGGGTTAGGGTTAGGGTTAGGGTTAGGGTTAGGGTTAGGGTTAGGGTTAGGGTTAGGGTTAGGGTTAGGGTTAGGGTTAGGGTTAGGGTTAGGGTTAGGGTTAGGGTTAGGGTTAGGGTTAGGGTTAGGGTTAGGGTTAGGGTTAGGGTTAGGGTTAGGGTTAGGGTTAGGGTTAGGGTTAGGGTTAGGGTTAGGGTTAGGGTTAGGGTTAGGGTTAGGGTTAGGGTTAGGGTTAGGGTTAGGGTTAGGGTTAGGGTTAGGGTTAGGGTTAGGGTTAGGGTTAGGGTTAGGGTTAGGGTTAGGGTTAGGGTTAGGGTTAGGGTTAGGGTTAGGGTTAGGGTTAGGGTTAGGGTTAGGGTTAGGGTTAGGGTTAGGGTTAGGGTTAGGGTTAGGGTTAGGGTTAGGGTTAGGGTTAGGGTTAGGGTTAGGGTTAGGGTTAGGGTTAGGGTTAGGGTTAGGGTTAGGGTTAGGGTTAGGGTTAGGGTTAGGGTTAGGGTTAGGGTTAGGGTTAGGGTTAGGGTTAGGGTTAGGGTTAGGGTTAGGGTTAGGGTTAGGGTTAGGGTTAGGGTTAGGGTTAGGGTTAGGGTTAGGGTTAGGGTTAGGGTTAGGGTTAGGGTTAGGGTTAGGGTTAGGGTTAGGGTTAGGGTTAGGGTTAGGGTTAGGGTTAGGGTTAGGGTTAGGGTTAGGGTTAGGGTTAGGGTTAGGGTTAGGGTTAGGGTTAGGGTTAGGGTTAGGGTTAGGGTTAGGGTTAGGGTTAGGGTTAGGGTTAGGGTTAGGGTTAGGGTTAGGGTTAGGGTTAGGGTTAGGGTTAGGGTTAGGGTTAGGGTTAGGGTTAGGGTTAGGGTTAGGGTTAGGGTTAGGGTTAGGGTTAGGGTTAGGGTTAGGGTTAGGGTTAGGGTTAGGGTTAGGGTTAGGGTTAGGGTTAGGGTTAGGGTTAGGGTTAGGGTTAGGGTTAGGGTTAGGGTTAGGGTTAGGGTTAGGGTTAGGGTTAGGGTTAGGGTTAGGGTTAGGGTTAGGGTTAGGGTTAGGGTTAGGGTTAGGGTTAGGGTTAGGGTTAGGGTTAGGGTTAGGGTTAGGGTTAGGGTTAGGGTTAGGGTTAGGGTTAGGGTTAGGGTTAGGGTTAGGGTTAGGGTTAGGGTTAGGGTTAGGGTTAGGGTTAGGGTTAGGGTTAGGGTTAGGGTTAGGGTTAGGGTTAGGGTTAGGGTTAGGGTTAGGGTTAGGGTTAGGGTTAGGGTTAGGGTTAGGGTTAGGGTTAGGGTTAGGGTTAGGGTTAGGGTTAGGGTTAGGGTTAGGGTTAGGGTTAGGGTTAGGGTTAGGGTTAGGGTTAGGGTTAGGGTTAGGGTTAGGGTTAGGGTTAGGGTTAGGGTTAGGGTTAGGGTTAGGGTTAGGGTTAGGGTTAGGGTTAGGGTTAGGGTTAGGGTTAGGGTTAGGGTTAGGGTTAGGGTTAGGGTTAGGGTTAGGGTTAGGGTTAGGGTTAGGGTTAGGGTTAGGGTTAGGGTTAGGGTTAGGGTTAGGGTTAGGGTTAGGGTTAGGGTTAGGGTTAGGGTTAGGGTTAGGGTTAGGGTTAGGGTTAGGGTTAGGGTTAGGGTTAGGGTTAGGGTTAGGGTTAGGGTTAGGGTTAGGGTTAGGGTTAGGGTTAGGGTTAGGGTTAGGGTTAGGGTTAGGGTTAGGGTTAGGGTTAGGGTTAGGGTTAGGGTTAGGGTTAGGGTTAGGGTTAGGGTTAGGGTTAGGGTTAGGGTTAGGGTTAGGGTTAGGGTTAGGGTTAGGGTTAGGGTTAGGGTTAGGGTTAGGGTTAGGGTTAGGGTTAGGGTTAGGGTTAGGGTTAGGGTTAGGGTTAGGGTTAGGGTTAGGGTTAGGGTTAGGGTTAGGGTTAGGGTTAGGGTTAGGGTTAGGGTTAGGGTTAGGGTTAGGGTTAGGGTTAGGGTTAGGGTTAGGGTTAGGGTTAGGGTTAGGGTTAGGGTTAGGGTTAGGGTTAGGGTTAGGGTTAGGGTTAGGGTTAGGGTTAGGGTTAGGGTTAGGGTTAGGGTTAGGGTTAGGGTTAGGGTTAGGGTTAGGGTTAGGGTTAGGGTTAGGGTTAGGGTTAGGGTTAGGGTTAGGGTTAGGGTTAGGGTTAGGGTTAGGGTTAGGGTTAGGGTTAGGGTTAGGGTTAGGGTTAGGGTTAGGGTTAGGGTTAGGGTTAGGGTTAGGGTTAGGGTTAGGGTTAGGGTTAGGGTTAGGGTTAGGGTTAGGGTTAGGGTTAGGGTTAGGGTTAGGGTTAGGGTTAGGGTTAGGGTTAGGGTTAGGGTTAGGGTTAGGGTTAGGGTTAGGGTTAGGGTTAGGGTTAGGGTTAGGGTTAGGGTTAGGGTTAGGGTTAGGGTTAGGGTTAGGGTTAGGGTTAGGGTTAGGGTTAGGGTTAGGGTTAGGGTTAGGGTTAGGGTTAGGGTTAGGGTTAGGGTTAGGGTTAGGGTTAGGGTTAGGGTTAGGGTTAGGGTTAGGGTTAGGGTTAGGGTTAGGGTTAGGGTTAGGGTTAGGGTTAGGGTTAGGGTTAGGGTTAGGGTTAGGGTTAGGGTTAGGGTTAGGGTTAGGGTTAGGGTTAGGGTTAGGGTTAGGGTTAGGGTTAGGGTTAGGGTTAGGGTTAGGGTTAGGGTTAGGGTTAGGGTTAGGGTTAGGGTTAGGGTTAGGGTTAGGGTTAGGGTTAGGGTTAGGGTTAGGGTTAGGGTTAGGGTTAGGGTTAGGGTTAGGGTTAGGGTTAGGGTTAGGGTTAGGGTTAGGGTTAGGGTTAGGGTTAGGGTTAGGGTTAGGGTTAGGGTTAGGGTTAGGGTTAGGGTTAGGGTTAGGGTTAGGGTTAGGGTTAGGGTTAGGGTTAGGGTTAGGGTTAGGGTTAGGGTTAGGGTTAGGGTTAGGGTTAGGGTTGGTTGGTTAGGGTTAGGGTTAGGGTTAGGGTTAGGGTTAGGGTTAGGGTTAGGGTTAGGGTTAGGGTTAGGGTTAGGGTTAGGGTTAGGGTTAGGGTTAGGGTTAGGGTTAGGGTTAGGGTTAGGGTTAGGGTTAGGGTTAGGGTTAGGGTTAGGGTTAGGGTTAGGGTTAGGGTTAGGGTTAGGGTTAGGGTTAGGGTTAGGGTTAGGGTTAGGGTTAGGGTTAGGGTTAGGGTTAGGGTTAGGGTTAGGGTTAGGGTTAGGGTTAGGGTTAGGGTTAGGGTTAGGGTTAGGGTTAGGGTTAGGGTTAGGGTTAGGGTTAGGGTTAGGGTTAGGGTTAGGGTTAGGGTTAGGGTTAGGGTTAGGGTTAGGGTTAGGGTTAGGGTTAGGGTTAGGGTTAGGGTTAGGGTTAGGGTTAGGGTTAGGGTTAGGGTTAGGGTTAGGGTTAGGGTTAGGGTTAGGGTTAGGGTTAGGGTTAGGGTTAGGGTTAGGGTTAGGGTTAGGGTTAGGGTTAGGGTTAGGGTTAGGGTTAGGGTTAGGGTTAGGGTTAGGGTTAGGGTTAGGGTTAGGGTTAGGGTTAGGGTTAGGGTTAG
>CM069861.1:216796031-217087150 GCA_036172795.1 Pelodytes ibericus | reverse complement strand
AGGCGGATGCCTAGGGCGGCAAATTTTGGGGGGCGGCCCCCCAGCACTGAGAAAAAGAAAAAAAAACGCGCTTGCTGACAAAGACGGAGGTGAGAGGAGATCAGAAGATCCCCCCGACCAGCGCTCTGCCAGCAGGCTGCACGGGGAGCCAAACAGGGAGCACAGAGAAACCTCCGCGCGGTGTGTGTGTGACGGAGAAACCTCCGCGCGGTGTGTGTGTGACGGAGAAACCTCCGCGCGGTGTGTGTGCGACGGAGAAACCTCCGCGCGGTGTGTGTGTGACGGAGAAACCTCCGCGCGGTGTGTGTGTGACGGAGAAACCTCCGCGCGGTGTGTGTGTGACGGAGAAACCTCCGCGCGGTGTGTGTGTGTGTGTGTGACGGAGAAACCTCCGCGCGGTGTGTGTGTGTGTGTGTGACGGAGAAACCTCCGCGCGGTGTGTGTGTGTGTGTGTGACGGAGAAACCTCCGCGCGGTGTGTGTGTGACGGAGAAACCTCCGCGCGGTGTGTGTGTGACGGAGAAACCTCCGCGCGGTGTGTGTGCGACGGAGAAACCTCCGCGCGGTGTGTGTGCGACGGAGAAACCTCCGCGCGGTGTGTGTGTGTGTGTGTGACGGAGAAACCTCCGCGCGGTGTGTGTGTGTGTGTGTGACGGAGAAACCTCCGCGCGGTGTGTGTGTGACGGAGAAACCTCCGCGCGGTGTGTGTGTGACGGAGAAACCTCCGCGCGGTGTGTGTGTGACGGAGAAACCTCCGCGCGGTGTGTGTGTGACTGAGAAACCTCCGCGCGGTGTGTGTGTGTGACTGAGAAACCTCCGCGCGGTGTGTGTGTGTGACTGAGAAACCTCCGCGCGGTGTGTGTGTGTGACGGAGAAACCTCCGCGCGGTGTGTGTGTGTGACGGAGAAACCTCCGCGCGGTGTGTGTGTGTGACGGAGAAACCTCCGCGCGGTGTGTGTGTGTGACGGAGAAACCTCCGCGCGGTGTGTGTGTGTGTGACGGAGAAACCTCCGCGCGGTGTGTGTGTGTGTGACGGAGAAACCTCCGCGCGGTGTGTGTGTGTGACGGAGAAACCTCCGCGCGGTGTGTGTGTGTGACGGAGAAACCTCCGCGCGGTGTGTGTGTGTGACGGAGAAACCTCCGCGCGGTGTGTGTGTGTGACGGAGAAACCTCCGCGCGGTGTGTGTGTGTGTGACGGAGAAACCTCCGCGCGGTGTGTGTGTGTGTGACGGAGAAACCTCCGCGCGGTGTGTGTGTGTGACGGAGAAACCTCCGCGCGGTGTGTGTGTGTGACGGAGAAACCTCCGCGCGGTGTGTGTGTGTGTGACGGAGAAACCTCCGCGCGGTGTGTGTGTGACGGAGAAACCTCCGCGCGGTGTGTGTGTGTGTGACGGAGAAACCTCCGCGCGATGTGTGTGTGTGTGACGGAGAAACCTCCGCGCGGTGTGTGTGTGTGTGACGGAGAAACCTCCGCGCTGCCTGTTCGGCTCCCCGTGCGTTGTGACACGGAAGTGCCGACAGGTCACGTGACCAGCGCGATGATGTCATACGCGCACCAGGTCACATGACCTGTCGGCACAACCGCCGGGGAGCTGATCAGGCAGCATGGAGGAGACCATGCTGCCTGCCACTAGCCACCACGAAAAGGTAAGTGCTGAGGAAATGGGGGGAAATTGTCTGGGGCATATTAGTGGGCAAATAATATTGGCAATGTGTATGTGATGGGGCATACTGAGAGGGTAGTGGATGTATGGAATAGTCTTCCAGTAGAAGTGGTAGAGGTTAATACAGTGAAGGAGTTTAAGCATGCGTGGGATAGGTATAAGGCTATCCTAGATATAAGATAAGGTCAGGGACTAATGAAAGTATTACATTACTGAGAGGGTAGTGGATGCATGGAATAGTCTTCCAGTAGAAGTGGTAGAGGTTAATACAGTGAAGGAGTTTAAGCATGCATGGGATAGGTATAAGGCTATCCTAGATATAAGATAAGGTCAGGGACTAATGAAAGTATTACATTACTGAGAGGGTAGTTGATGTATGGAATAGTCTTCCAGTAGAAGTGGTAGAGGTTAATACAGTGAAGGAGTTTAAGCATGCATGAGATAGGTATAAGGCTATCCTAGATATAAGATAAGACCAGGGACTAATGAAAGTATTACATTACTGAGAGGGTAGTGGATGTATGGAATAGTCTTCCAGTAGAAGTGGTAGAGGTTAATACAGTGAAGGAGTTTAAGCATGCATAAGATAGGTATAAGGCTATCCTAGATATAAGATAAGGCCAGGGACTAATGAAAGTATTACATTACTGAGCGGGTAGTGGATGTATGGAATAGTCTTACAGTAGAAGTGGTAGAGGTTAATACAGTGAAGGAGTTTAAGCAAGCATGGGATAGGTATAAAGCTATCCTAGATATGAGATAAGGCCAGGGACTAATGAAAGTATTACATTACTGAGAGGGTAGTTGATGTATGGAATAGTCTTCCAGTAGAAGTGGTAGAGGTTAATACAGTGAAGGAGTTTAAGCATGCATGGGATAGGTATAAGGCTATCCTAGATATGAGATAAGGCCAGGGACTAATGAAAGTATTACATTACTGAGAGGGTAGTTGATGTATGGAATAGTCTTCCAGTAGAAGTGGTAGAGGTTAATACAGTGAAGGAGTTTAAGCATGCATGGGATAGGTATAAGGCTATCCTAGATATAAGATAAGGTCAGGGATTAATGCAAGTATTACATTACTGAGCGGGTAGTGGATGTATGGAATAGTCTTACAGTAGAAGTGGTAGAGGTTAATACAGTGAAGGAGTTTAAGCATCCATGGGATAGGTATATGGCTATCCTAGATATAAGATAAGGTCAGGGACTAATGAAAGTATTACATTACTGAGAGGGTAGTGGATGTATGGAATAGTCTTCCAGTAGAAGTGGTAGAGGTTAATACAGTGAAGGAGTTTAAGCATGCATGGGATAGGTATAAGGCTATCCTAGATATAAGATAAGGTCAGGGACTAATGCAAGTATTACTTTACTGAGAGGGTAGTGGATGTATGGAATAGTCTTCCAGTAGAAGTGGTAGAGGTTAATACAGTGAAGGAGTTTAAGCATCCATGGGATAGGTATATGGCTATCCTAGATATAAGATAAGGTCAGGGACTAATGAAAGTATTACATTACTGAGAGGGTAGTGGATGTATGGAATAGTCTTCCAGTAGAAGTGGTAGAGGTTAATAAAGTGAAGGAGTTTAAGCATGCATGGGATAGGTATAAGGCTATCCTAGATATAAGATAAGGTCAGGGACTAATGCAAGTATTACTTTACTGAGAGGGTAGTGGATGTATGGAATAGTCTTCCAGTAGAAGTGGTAGAGGTTAATACAGTGATGGTGTTTAAGCATGCATGGGATAGGTATAAGGCTATCCTAGATTTAAGATAAGGCCAGGGACTAATGAAAGTATTACTTTACTGAGAGGGTAGTGGATGTATGGAATAGTCTTCCAGTAGAAGTGGTAGAGGTTAATACAGTGAAGGAGTTTAAGCATCCATGGGATAGGTATAAGGCTATCCTAGATATAAGATAAGGTCAGGGACTAATGAAAGTATTACATTACTGAGAGGGTAGTGGATGTATGGAATAGTCTTACAGTAGAAGTGGTAGAGGTTAATACAGTGAAGGAGTTTAAGCATGCATGGGATAGGTATAAGGCTATCCTAGATATAAGATAAGGCCAGGGACTAATGAAAGTATTACATTACTGAGAGGGTAGTGGATGCATGGAATAGTCTTCCAGTAGAAGTGGTAGAGGTTAATACAGTGAAGGAGTTTAAGCATGCATGGGATAGGTATAAGGCTATCCTAGATATGAGATAAGACCAGGGACTAATGAAAGTATTACATTACTGAGAGGGTAGTGGATGTATGGAATAGTCTTCCAGTAGAAGTGGTAGAGGTTAATACAGTGAAGGAGTTTAAGCATGCATGGGATAGGTATAAGGCTATCCTAGATATAAGATAAGGTCAGGGACTAATGCAAGTATTACTTTACTGAGAGGGTAGTGGATGTATGGAATAGTCTTCCAGTAGAAGTGGTAGAGGTTAATACAGTGAAGGAGTTTAAGCATGCGTGGGATAGGTATAAGGCTATCCTAGATATAAGATAAGGTCAGGGACTAATGAAAGTATTACATTACTGAGAGGGTAGTGGATGTATGGAATAGTCTTCCAGTAGAAGTGGTAGAGGTTAATACAGTGAAGGAGTTTAAGCATGCATGGGATAGATATAAGGCTATCCTAGATATAAGATAAGGTCAGGGACTAATGAAAGTATTACATTACTGAGCGGGTAGTGGATGTATGGAATAGTCTTCCAGTAGAAGTGGTAGAGGTTAATACACTGAAGGAGTTTAAGCATGCATGGGATAGGTATAAGGCTATCCTAGATATAAGATAAGGCCAGGGACTAATGAAAGTATTACATTACTGAGAGGGTAGTGGATGCATGGAATAGTCTTCCAGTAGAAGTGGTAGAGGTTAATACAGTGAAGGAGTTTAAGCATGCATGGGATAGGTATAAGGCTATCCTAGATATAAGATAAGGCCAGGGACTAATGAAAGTATTACTTTACGGAGAAGGTAGTGGATGCATGGAATAGTCTTCCAGTAGAAGTGGTAGTGGTTAATACAGTGAAGGAGTTTAAGCATGTATGGGATTGGAATAAGGCTATCCTAGATATGAGATAAGGCCAGGGACTAATGAAAGTATTACATTACTGAGAGGGTATTTGATGTATGGAATAGTCTTCCAGTAGAAGTGGTAGAGGTTAATACAGTGAAGGAGTTTAAGCATGCATGGGATAGGTATAAGGCTATCCTAGATATAAGATAAGGTCAGGGACTAATGCAAGTATTACTTTACTGAGAGGGTAGTGGATGTATGGAATAGTCTTCCAGTAGAAGTGGTAGAGGTTAATACAGTGAAGGAGTTTAAGCATCCATGGGATAGGTATAAGGCTATCCTAGATATAAGATAAGGTCAGGGACTAATGAAAGTATTACATTACTGAGAGGGTAGTGGATGCATGGAATAGTCTTCCAGTAGAAGTGGTAGAGGTTAATACAGTGAAGGAGTTTAAGCATGCATGGGATAGGTATAAGGCTATCCTAGATATAAGATAAGGTCAGGGACTAATGAAAGTATTACTTTACTGAGAGGGTAGAGGATGCATGGAATAGTCTTCCAGTAGAAGTGGTAGAGGTTAATACAGTGAAGGAGTATAAGCATGCATGGGATAGGTATAAGGCTATCCTAGATATAAGATAAGGTCAGGGACTAATGAAAGTATTACATTACTGAGCGGGTAGTGGATGTATGGAATAGTCTTACAGTAGAAGTGGTAGAGGTTAATACAGTGAAGGAGTTTAAGCATGCATGGGATAGGTATAAGGCTATCCTAGATATAAGATAAGGTCAGGGACTAATGCAAGTATTACATTACTGAGAGGGTAGTGGATGCATGGAATAGTCTTCCAGTAGAAGTGGTAGAGGTTAATACAGTGAAGTAGTTTAAGCATGCATGGGATAGGTATAAGGCTATCCTAGATATGAGATAAGGCCAGGGACTAATGAAAGTATTACATTACTGAGAGGGTAGTGGATGTATGGAATAGTCTTCCAGTAGAAGTGGTAGAGGTTAATACAGTGAACGAGTTTAAGCATGCATGGGATAGGTATAAGGCTATCCTAGATATAAGATAAGGTCAGGGACTAATGCAAGTATTACTTTACTGAGAGGGTAGTGGATGTATGGAATAGTCTTCCAGTAGAAGTGGTAGAGGTTAATACAGTGAAGGAGTTTAAGCATCCATGGGATAGGTATATGGCTATCCTAGATATAAGATAAGGTCAGGGACTAATGCAAGTATTACTTTACTGAGAGGGTAGTGGATGTATGGAATAGTCTTCCAGTAGAAGTGGTAGAGGTTAATACAGTGAAGGAGTTTAAGCATCCATGGGATAGGTATAAGGCTATCCTAGATATAAGATAAGGTCAGGGACTAATGAAAGTATTACTTTACTGAGAGGGTAGAGGATGCATGGAATAGTCTTCCAGTAGAAGTGGTAGAGGTTAATACAGTGAAGGAGTTTAAGCATGCATGGGATAGGTATAAGGCAATCCTAGATATAAGATAAGGCCAGGGACTAATGAAAGTATTACTTTACTGAGAAGGTAGTGGATGTATGGAATAGTCTTCCAGTAGAAGTGGTAGAGGTTAATACAGTGAAGGAGTTTAAGCATGCATGGGATAGGTATAAGGCTATTCTAGATATAAGATAAGGCCAGGGACTAATGAAAGTATTACATTACTGAGAGGGTAGTGGATGCATGGAATAGTCTTCCAGTAGAAGTGGTAGAGGTTAATACAGTGAAGGAGTCTAAGCATGCGTGGGATAGGTATAAGGCTATCCTAGATATAAGATAAAGCCAGGGACTAATGAAAGTATTACATTACTGAGAGGGTAGTGGATGCATGGAATAGTCTTCCAGTAGAAGGGGTAGAGGTTAATACAGTGATGGTGTTTAAGCATGCATGGGATAGGTATAAGGCTATCCTAGATATAAGATAAGGTCAGGGACTAATGAAAGTATTACATTACTGAGAGGGTAGTGGATGCATGGAATAGTCTTCCAGTAGAAGTGGTAGAGGTTAATACAGTGAAGGAGTTTAAGCATGCATGGGATAGGTATAAGGCTATACTAGATATAAGATAAGGTCAGGGACTAATGAAAGTATTACATTACTGAGAGGGTAGTTGATGTATGGAATAGTCTTCCAGTAGAAGTGGTAGAGGTTAATACAGTGAAGGAGTTTAGGCATGCATGGGATAGGTATAAGGCTATCCTAGATATAAGATAAGGTCAGGGACTAATGAAAGTATTACATTACTGAGAGGGTAGTGGATGTATGGAATAGTCTTCCAGTAGAAGTGGTAGAGGTTAATACAGTGAAGGAGTTTAAGCATGCATGGGATAGGTATAAGGCTATCCTAGATATAAGATAAGGCCAGGGACTAATGAAAGTATTACTTTACTGAGAGGGTAGTGGATGTATGGAATAGTCTTCCAGTAGAAGTGGTAGAGGTTAATACAGTGAAGGAGTTTAAGCATGCATGGGATAGGTATAAGGCTATCCTAGATATAAGATAAGGCCAGGGACTAATGAAAGTATTACATTACTGAGAGGGTAGTGGATGCATGGAATAGTCTTTCAGTAGAAGTGGTAGAGGTTAATACAGTGAAGGAGTTTAAGCATGCGTGGGATAGGTATAAGGCTATCCTAGATATAAGATAAGGCCAGGGACTAATGAAAGTATTACATTACTGAGAGGGTAGTGGATGTATGGAATAGTTTTCCAGTAGAAGTGGTAGAGGTTAATACAGTGAAGGAGTTTAAGCATGCATGGGATAGTTATAAGGCTATCCTAGATATAAGATAAGGTCAGGGACTAATGAAAGTATTACATTACTGAGAGGGTAGTGGATGCATGGAATAGTCTTCCAGTAGAAGTGGTAGAGGTTAATACAGTGAAGGAGTTTAAGCATGCATGGGATAGGTATAAGGCTATCCTAGATATAAGATAAGGTCAGGGACTAATGAAAGTATTACATTACTGAGAGGGTAGTGGATGCATGGAATAGTCTTCCAGTAGAAGTGGTAGAGGTTAATACAGTGAAGGAGTTTAAGCATGCGTGGGATAGGTATAAGGCTATCCTAGATATAAGATAAGGCCAGGGACTAATGAAAGTATTACATTACTGAGAGGGTAGTGGATATGGAATAGTCTTACAGCAGAGGTGGTAGGTTCATATTAATGTATGTTTATGGTGTACACACAGCTCTCTGACTATATTTCATGTAAAGGTGATCATATTCACCTGCCTGATGTAGATGTTGTGCGGTGAATGTATCTGTTGTATACCAAGGATGCTGGTAATATAATCTACACTGTGACAAGAAGGTGGAGTTAAATTATGCTAATTATGTGGAGTGGGCGGAGCTTTGGGCAGTGGGTGTGGTCATTGGAAATGTAAGATTTCTGTTACTGAAGCCTGTCTGGCGCCCTCTATTCCGGGTCGGGATTGGATTATACTGTATTACCCCCAGATATCCCCCTCCCAAACCTTCTTTTGAATTAAACAAACTCCCAACATGTTTGTGTCTTTCAAAATGTTTTATTAGTGCAGCATTTACAGCAGTGAGGGAGGGAGAAATGCGTTGGGGAGCCGGGAACAATCCATAGGTTTACGGTGAGCTTCCTCAGTGTCCTGACTGACATTGGCTGTGGTGCTTACTGAGCATGGGCTGAAAACAAACAGGACAGTGTAAGTGAGGGTTAAACCAAGCATTAATCATCTGTAATAAAGCACCTCATACAACCCTCTCTGCTCTATCAGGGGGCGGACATGTTGTTTAGAATCTTTGCTCTGTATAGCTCTATCAGGGGGCGGACATGTTGTTTAGAATCTTTGCTCTGTATAGCTCTATCAGGGGGCGGACATGTTGTTTAGAATCTTTGCTCTGTATAGCTCTATCAGGAGGGGACATGTTGTTTAGAATCTTTGCTCTGTATAGCTCTATCAGGGGCGGACATGTTGTTTAGAATCTTTGCTCTGTATAGCTCTATCAGGGGGTGGACATGTTGTTTAGAATCTTTGCTCTGTATAGCTCTATCAGGGGGTGGACATGTTTAGAATCTTTGCTCTGTATAGCTCTATCAGGGACGGACATGTTGTTTAGAATCTTTGCTCTGTATAGCTCTATCAGGGGGAGGACATGCTGTTTAGAATCTTTGCTCTGTATAGCTCTATCAGGGGGAGGACATGCTGTTTAGAATCTTTGCTCTGTATAGCTCTATCAGGGGGCGGACATGTTTAGAATCTTTGCTCTGTATAGCTCTATCAGGGGGAGGACATGATGTTTAGAATCTTTGCTCTGTATAGCTCTATCGGGGCAGACATGTGGTTTAGAATATTTGCTCTGTATAGCTCTATCAGGGGGCAGACATGTTTAGAATCTTTGCTCTGTATAGCTCTATCAGGGGGCGGACATATTGTTTAGAATCTTTGCTCTGTATAGCTCTATCAGGGGGAGGACATGCTGTTTAGAATCTTTGCTCTGTATAGCTCTATCAGGGTCAGACATGGTGTTTAGAATCTTTGCTCTGTATAGCTCTATCAGGGGGTGGACATGTTGTTTAGAATCTGTGCTCTGTATAGCTCTATCAGGGGGAGGACATGTTGTTTAGAATCTTTGCTCTGTATAGCTCTATCAGGGGTGGGCATGTTGTTTAGAATCTTTGCTCTGTATAGCTCTATCAGGGGGAGGACATGTTGTTTAGAATCTTTGCTCTGTATAGCTCTGTCACAAAGTGAATTCTGACAGCCTGCCTGACTGGGGTTCTTGGAGGGGCCTGAGGGCCAAACACCTCCCTGTAGATTATGGACCCTGTCTGTAATGTGTTTAAGCCTTCCATTGTTTAATTATGTCAGGCACCCAGTCTGACTACCTTGCTTCTGGCTCCAGATTAAAGTGGCTAGATACTGCTTTACTGGTGATGGGTTTAAGTTTTCTATTGTTTAATCAAGTGTTATCTGATTGCAGTTTGGTGTATATGTGCTGTGTAAAACAAAAATAAAGAGTAGTTCTACTTGCTGTACCTAACTGCTAGATGTCCTGTCTATTTGGGTACAAAGAGCAACGGTCCAGGAAAGACTTGCTGGGTGAATGCTGAGCTGTAAGTGGGGGCTAAGGAGGTGATTTCCCACAACGGACAGAGGGTCTACTTCGTACTGTAGACGGTCCGTTACAAGCTCTATCAGGAGGTGGACATGTTGTTTAGAATCTTTGCTCTGTATAGCTCTATCAGGTGGTGGACATGTTGGTTAGAATCTGTGCTCTGTATAGCTCTATCAGGGGGAGGACATGTTTAGAATCTTTGCTGTGTATAGCTCTATCAGGGGGCAGACATGTTGTTTAGAATCTTTGCTCTGTATAGCTATATCAGGGGGCAGACATGTTAATTAGAATCTTTGCTCTGTATAGCTCTATCAGGGGCGGACATGTTGTTTAGAATCTTTGCTCCGTATAGCTCTATCAGGGGGTGGACATGTTGTTTAGAATCTGTGTTCTGTATAGCTCTATCAGGGGGAGGACATGTTTAGAATCTTTGCTCTGTATATCTCTATCAGGGGTCGGACATGTTTAGAATCTTTGCTCTGTATAGCTCTATCGGGGGCGGACATGTTGTTTAGAATCTTTGCTCCGTATAGCTCTATCAGGGGGTGGACATGTTGTTTAGAATCTTTGCTCCGTATAGCTCTATCAGGGGGGGCATGTTTAGAATCTCTGCCCCATGATAGAGCTATCCAGAACAAAAATGGCGTTTATAAGGTGTTTGATTTGTATATAAAAGCCTGCTCTTGATACGATGTTTCACTGAAATATATATTTTGCTAGTTTTATCTGCTCCCTCGTCATCCGCACCCTGTATTAGCAGCCCCACCCACAGCGCTTGTGCCATGCCCAGATTAACCCTTACCAGGCAGAACATGCACATCATAAGATAGGATAGGATCAGTGATGTCATAACCAGAAGTGCCACGCCCCAGCCAGGAACGCCTGTCACGAGAGAGATACTGACTGTAAACCATGCTGGGAAATCAGTTTGTCAGGCAGAAGGCCGTGCTCTCCGGCACGGGGCCGAGCTCTCTGACATGGCAGAACCAACCTTCTGCCTGATTCAAACTGGAAGGCTCCATGATGCTCCATATCCCATGCGGTAGATACATGTTACATACCTGTTGTGGAGTTTGTCTGAGCATCTGAAAAAGCAGAGAGAGAAATGACCATTAGACCTAAAGGGCAGTAAAGATCTGGAATCCACTGCCGAGGGAGGTATAATACATATAATATTGTATCAAATACAATAGATTCCTTCAAAAGGGGTCTGGATATTTCACTAGCAATAATAGAACAAACATTAATATTTACAGCTCGCTACTGGGGGGGGATCTGATGCTTTGTGGAGTCAAGAAGGTAATTCCCCCCCATGAGGCAAAATCTCTTAAAGGGAAACTAACCCTTTTCCTACTTGTGCTTCTAACACACAACATAGGAAGCATTGGGGCTGTGTCTGTCAGTGTCTCACACGCCACCAACAGAGGGACATTAATTAGGCATTCAGAAGACTATAAGGAGTAGTGCATACCTGTAATAACCTTCCAGCGGAAGCAGTAATGGCTGACACTGTAAGGAGTAGTAGACACCTGGAATAACCTTCCAGCCGAAGCAGTAACGGCTGACACTGTGTAATGAGTAGTACATACCTGGAATAACCTTCCAGCCGAAGCAGTAATACTGACACTGTAAGGAGTAGTAGATACCTGGAATAACCTTCCAGCCGAAGCAGTAATACTGACACTGTAAGGAGTAGTAGATACCTGGAATAACCTTCCAGCGGAAGCAGTAAAGGCTGACACTGTAAGGAGTAGTAGACACCTGGAATAACCTTCCAGCCGAAGCAGTAACGGCTGACACTGTGTAATGAGTAGTACATACCTGGAATAACCTTCCAGCCGAAGCAGTAATACTGACACTGTAAGGAGTAGTAGATACCTGGAATAACCTTCCAGCCGAAGCAGTAAAACTGACACTGTAAGGAGTAGTAGATACCTGGAATAACCTTCCAGCGGAAGCAGTAAAGGCTGACACTGTAAAGAGTAGTAGATACCTGGAATAACCTTCCAGCGGAAGCAGTAAAGGCAGACACTGTAATGAGTAGTAGATACCTGGAATAACCTTCCAGCGGAGGCAGTAAAGGCAGACACTGTAAAGAGTAGTAGATACCTGCAATAACCTTCCAGCGGAAGCAGTAAAGGCTGACACTGTAAAGAGTAGTAGATACCTGGAATAACCTTCCAGCGGAAGCAGTAAAGGCTGACGCTGTAATGAGTAGTACATACCTGGAATAACCTTCCAGCCAAAGCAGTAATACTGACACTGTAAGGAGTAGTAGATACCTGGAATAACCTTCCAGCAGAAGCAGTAACGGCGGACAGTGTAAAGAGTAGTATATACCTGGAATAACCTTCCAGTGGAAGCAGTAAAGGCCGACACTGTAAGGAGTAGTAGATACCTGGAATAACCTTCCAGCGGAAGCAGTAAAGGCTGACACTGTAAAGAGCATTAGATATCTGGAATAACCTTCCAGCGGAAGCAGTAAAGGCAGACACTGTAAAGAGTAGTAGATACCTGGAATAACCTTTCAGCGGAAGCAGTAAAGGCAGACACTGTAATGAGTAGTAGATACCTGGAATAACCTTCCAGCGGAGGCAGTAAAGGCTGACACTGTAAGGAGTAGTAGATACCTGGAATAACCTTCCAGCGGAAGCAGTAAAGGCTGACGCTGTAATGAGTAGTACATACCTGGAATAACCTTCCAGTGGAAGCAGTAAAGGCAGACACTGTAATGAGTAGTAGATACCTGGAATAACCTTCCAGTGGAAGCAGTAAAGGCTGACACTGTAAAGAGTAGTAGATACCTGGAATAACCTTCCAGCGGAAGCAGTAAAGGCTGACACTATAAGGAGTAGTAGATATTGGAATAACCTTCCAGCGGAAGCAGTAAAGGCTGACACTATAAGGAGTAGTAGATATTGGAATAACCTTCCAGCGGAAGCAGTAAAGGCTGACGATGTAAAGAGTAGTAGATACCTGGAATAACCTTCCAGTGGAAGTGGTAAAGGCTGACACTGTAAAGAGTAGTAGATACCTGGAATAACCTCCCAGAGGAAGCAGTAAAGGCTGACGCTGTAAGGAGTAGTAGATACCTGGAATAACCTTCCAGCGGAAGCAGTAAAGGCAGACACTGTAAAGAGTAGTATATACCTGGAATAACCTTCCAGCGGAAGCAGTAAAGGCAGACACTGTAAAGAGTAGTAGATACCTGGAATAACCTTCCAGTGGAAGCAGTAAAGGCAGACACTGTAAAGAGTAGTACATACCTGCAATAACCTTCCAGCGGAAGCAGTAAAGGCTGACACTGTAAAGAGCATTAGATATCTGGAATAACCTTCCAGCGGAAGCAGTAAAGGCTGACACTGTAAAGAGCATTAGATATCTGGAATAACCTTCCAGCGGAAGCAGTAAAGGCAGACACTGTAAAGAGTAGTAGATACCTGGAATAACCTTCCAGTGGAAGCAGTAAAGGCAGACACTGTAAAGAGTAGTACATACCTGCAATAACCTTCCAGCGGAAGCAGTAAAGGCTGACACTGTAAAGAGCATTAGATATCTGGAATAACCTTCCAGCGGAAGCAGTAAAGGCTGACACTGTAAAGAGCATTAGATATCTGGAATAACCTTCCAGCGGAAGCAGTAAAGGCAGACACTGTAAAGAGTAGTAGATACCTGGAATAACCTTCCAGCGGAAGCAGTATTGTATTTAAACCATTTCTACAAAACCAGCACTTTCCATTAAATGACGAGGAGGGTCTCCTTCCCCACCAATATTATCCCTCTTGCCCCTTACCTGCCCCTTGCAGGCTCAGGATCAGGCAGACTGACAGCAGCCACAGTCCTGTCTTGCTGGTGTAGTTTGTGGTGTTCATCCTGCTCTCTGGTGTCTCTGCCTGGGAGGTGCTGGTATATATAGTGAGGCTGTTACTCACACAGGTTACATGTATAAGTGCCGTGTGTCCACCTCTGACACACGTTAATTATAATAATAATAAATGAATCCTATTAAATGTATCACAGGAACACCCCGGACACAGCCCTTCCTGCTTCCACTGGTACTGCTACTCTGTATACTGATACCGAGTCTCTACTACTCTGTATACTGATACCATGTATCTACTACTCTGTATACTGATACCAAGTATCTACTACTCTGTATACTGATACCGAGTCTCTACTACTCTGTATACTGATACCAAGTATCTACTACTCTGTATACTGATACCGAGGATCTACTACTCTGTATACTGATACCAAGTATCTACTACTCTGTATAATAATACTGTGTATCTACTACTCTGTATACTGATACCGAGTATCTACTACTCTGTATACTGATACCGAGTATCTACTACTCTGTATACTGATACCGAGTATCTACTACTCTGTATAATACTGTGTATCTACTACTCTGTATAATAATACTGTGTATCTACTACTCTGTATAATAATACTGTGTATCTACTACTCTGTATAATAATACCGAGTATCTACTACTCTGGATAATAATACCGAGTATCTACAACTCTGTATACTGATACAGAGTATCTACTACTCTGTATAATGATACCGAGTATCTACTACTCTGTATAATGATACCGAGTATCTACTACTCTGTATAATAATACTGTGTATCTACTACTCTGTATAATAATACCGAGTATCTACAACTCTGTATAATGATCTACTACTCTGTATAATGATACCTAGTATCTACTACTCTGTATACTGATACCGAGTATCTACTACTCTGTATAATAATACTGTGTATCTACTACTCTGTATAATAATACCAAGTATCTACAACTCTGTATACTGATACCGAGTATCTACTACTCTGTATAATGATACCGAGTATCTACTACTCTGTATACTGATACCGAGTATCTACTACTCTGTATACTGATACCGAGTATCTACTACTCTGTACAATGATACCGAGTATCTACTACTCTGTATAATGATCTACTACTCTGTATAATTATACCGAGTGTCTACTACTCTGTATAATGATACCTAGTATCTATACACTGATAATGAACACGCCGCTCTGTATAATGATAACGAGTATCTATACACTGATAATGAACACACTGCTCTGCATAATGATTCTGAGTATCTATACGCTGATAATGAACACGCCGCGCTGTAACATAGTAACATAGTAATTTAAGTTGAAAAAAGACACAAGTCCATCAAGTTCAACTCTTCTACCTATCATTACAGCTTTTGATCCAAAAGAAAACAAAAAAAACCCTAAGGAAGCTATTTCGAATTTTGCCTCCCAGGGGGAAAAATTCCTTCTTGACTCCAAGAGGCAATTAGATTTCTCCTTGGATCAATAAGATCTATTATTAATGCTTATTCTATTTTTAATAGCCCTGTATGTTCTGCTTTCCTAAAAAAAACATCCAGACTATTTTTTTATGCATCTATTGTGGTTGCTAGCACTACCTCTCTTGGCAGTGAGTTCCATAACTTTATTGTCCTTACCGTAAAGAATCCCTTCCTTTGCTGTCTATGAAATCTTTGCTCTTCCAGTCTGAGGGGGAGACCTCTTGTTCTTTGTCCATTTCTGTTAATGAACAGGTCCCTGGAGAGCTCCTTATATTGGCCCTGCACATATTTATATAATGTTATCATATCCCCTCTTAGACGCCTATTTTCTAACGTATATAAATGCAATTTTTTAAGTCTCTCTTCATAACTAAGATCCTCCAATCCCCTTATTAATTTTGTAGCTCTCCTTTGCACTTTTTCTAGTTCCTTAATATCCTTTTTAAGGACTGGTGCCTAGAATTGTACTGCATATTCAAGGTGAGGTCTTACCATTGATTTGTAAAGAGGCAAGATGATGTCCTCCTCCCGTGAATCTATACCTCGTTTTATACATGCCAATATCTTATTGGCCCTTGCAGCTGCTGACTGGCATTGGGCACTGTTGCCAAGTTTGTTATCTACAATTATTCCTAAATCCTTTTCGTTAGTAGTTTTTCCCAGGGAAATACCATTTAACGTATATGTTGCTTTGTTATTATTTTTCCCATAATGCATAACTTTACATTTGTCTATATTGAACCTCATTTGCCACTTTCTTGCCCAGTTCCCCACTCTGTCCAAATCTTCCTGTAAAGAAAAAACATCAAGATTAGTCTTTATTACCTTACCTAATTTAGTGTCATCAGCAAACACGGAGACATGGCTCTCAGCACAATGTGGCAGATCATTAATAAACAAATTAAAAAGAAGAGGGCCCAAAACAGACCCCTGAGGTACTCCGCTCACTACCCTGGTCCAATTTGAAGCTTTACCATTTACAACAACCCTCTGTGTTCTATCTTTTAGCCAATTTTCAATCCACATACACACATTTGCCCCCAAACCTATTTCTCTCAATTTGTAGAGTAACCTTTTGTGTGGAACTGTATCAAATGCTTTAGCAAAATCCAAATAGATCACATCAACTGCCACACCTAGATCTATACTTTTACTGACTTCTTCATAGAATGTTATTAAGTTTGTTTGACAAGACCTGTCTTTCACAAAACCATGTTGACTTTTACTAATTATATTCTGATTCAAGATGTATTCTTGAGTGTATACCTTTAGCAATCCTTCAAATAATTTCCCCACTACAGATGTCAAGCTCACTGGCCTATAATTACCAGGCAGAGATTTTGATCCCTTTTTAAATATTGGAATGACATCCGCCTTTCGCCAGTCTGTTGGCACTGTACCTGAACTGAATGAATCCCTAAAGATCATAAATATTGGTCTGGCCAGAATTATGCTTAACTCTCTAAGGACCCTTGGGTGTATACCATCTGGTCCTGGGGCCTTGTCTATCTCAACAGAGTGTAATTGCATAAGCACTTTTTCCTGTGTCAGCCAATCCCATGTTTGCGGCGAATGTCCCATAACTTCCTGTAGCAGGGGCTCGTCCATCTGCTCTTCCTTAGTATAAACAGAAGAAAAAAAAGTATTTAAAATGTCTGCTTTCTCTCTGTCCTCACTTACCAAATTTCCCATTTGGGATAACAAGGGCCCAACATTTTCCCTCTTTAGCTTTTTTCCATTTATATACTTATAAAATATTTTGGGGTTAATTTTACTCTCCTTAGCAATCCTTTTCTCATTTTCCAATTTAGCCATTTTAATTGCCTTTTTGCAGGCTTTGTTGGCATCTTTGTACTCTATAAATGATAATGTTGATCCCTTGCTTTTATAATGTTTGAATGCCATTTTCTTGTTTTGTACTTCCTGTTTCACGTTACCTGTAAGCCACATTGGTTTTGATTTGTGTCTTTTGTATTTGTTTCCCAAAGGTATATATTGGGATGTGTACTTTTGTAATGTGTTCTTAAAGGCATTCCACTTGTCTTCTGTGTTTAATCCAGAAAACAATCGTTCCCAGTCTAAATGTTCCATTGATGCCCTTAGTCCATCAAAGTTGGCCCTTCTAAAAATAAGTGTTTTGGTGGCGTAGTTACCAATTTGCTTTTTTGCATTAATCTGAAATGAGACCATGTTATGGTCACTATTGCCCATGTGTTCTCTTACTTGGCTGTTTGAGATAAGCTGCTCATTGTTTGTTATTACCAAATCCAGACAGGCATCCATTCTAGTTGGGGTGTCTACTAATTGTGCCATAAATGTGTTATTAAGCAGGTTCAGAAACTTGCTGCCCCTAGCTGAACTAGTTGTGCCACAATTCCAATCTATATCTGGGTAATTAAAATCTCCCATGATTAGAACTTCATTCAGATTTGCAGCCTTTTCAATTTGTAATAAAAGCTGATCTTCTCCATCAATGCTAATATTTGGTGGTTTGTAGCATACACCTACAAGTAATGTGCGATTCTTTTTAGCGTCTAAGCTAATCTCCACCCACAGTGTCTCCACATCAGTTCCAGTTACGTCATGCACACCTTCCTTAATACTGGGCTTTAGTTTAGGATTTACATATAGACATATCCCTCCCCCTTTTCTATTTACTCTGTCCTTTCTAAAAAGTGAGTAGCCTTGTAAATTAACTGACCAGTCGTGGGTCTCATCCCACCACGTTTCTGTGATTCCGATTAAATCATACTGTTCAGCACTTACCAGTATCTCCAGCTCACCCATTTTGTTTGTCAAGCTTCTTGCATTTGCTAAAAGACATTTGAGATTACTACCCATTTTCTGTTTAGTTGAAAAACACGTAATGCCCGCAGGTTTAATTGTATGTACCTCCCTATGATCTATGTTAACCCCACCAGCGCTTTCCTCCTCCTTTGCCATAGCTATACCCACCTTCCAATCTACCCTAGCTACCATTGCTTCATTTTGATCTTGACCCTCCCCCCCAGAGCTTAGTTTAAAAGCTCATCTAATCCTATAGCCATCCTCGCCCCTAATACTGCAGCCCCCTCATCATTGAGGTGCAGCCCATCCCGTCCATAGAGTCTGTAGCCGACTGCAAAGTCTGCCCAGTGCTCTAAGAACCCAAATCCCTCTTGCTTGCACCACCTTCGCAACCACGCATTAATCTCTCTAAGCTCCCGCTGTCTCCCTGACGTAGCGCGTGGCACTGGTAATATTTCAGAGAATATTACCTTGGAGGTCCTTTCCTTCAGCTTCTTTCCTAGTTCCCTAAAATCATTTTTAAGGACCCCCCACTTACCATTGACTTTGTCATTAGTACGAATGTGTACTATGACCGCTGGATCATGCCCAGCCCCTCCCAATAATCTGCCTACCTGTTCCGACATACAGTTTGGCATTCAGGGTCCTGGCGACAGATTACCCTATCTACCTTCCTAATAATAGAATCCCCTACCACCACAACCTGTCTAGCCTTCCTAGTGTCCTGGCTCCCAACTGTGCTGGAGAGGCTACTCACCTGGCTGCTAGGTGAGTCCGCCTGCCCCAGAAATGCCTCTTCTGAGCTAATCCCCCCAGCATCCTCACACAACCTGGCAAACATGTTGGGGTGAACCAGCTCAGAACAAGCCTCCCTAGCTCTCCGACCCCTACTGCCCCTTACACAACTAACCCAGCTCTCTGCCCTAGAAACCTCTTCTCCTCCATCATCACCCTCCTCTACACTGGCCCCAGCCAATGCCTGCTCCGTGAGCACTAAACTCCGTTCCAACTTGCTTATGTCCCTCAGTGTTGCCAGTTTGATATTCTCCACAGCAGCAACCTGCTCACATCTGCAGCAGCTGTATGGATCCCGGGGAACTTACTGTAAGACAGCATGCATGCTGCAAGACGTGCACTGTGTGAGATTATCCAACCTGCTCACATCTGCAGCAGCGGTATGGACCCCGGGGGAACTTGCTCCAAGACAGCATGCATGCTGCAAGACATGCACTGAGTGAGATTATCCAACCTGCTCACATCTGCAGCAGCGGTATGGACCCCGGGGGAACTTGCTCCAAGACAGCATGCATGCTGCAAGACATGCACTGAGTGAGATTATCCAACCTGCTCACATCTGCAGCAGCGGTATGGACCCCGGGGGAACTTGCTCCAAGACATGCACTGAGTGAGATTATCCAACCTGCTCACATCTGCAGCAGCGGTATGGACCCTGGGGAACTTGCTCCAAGACAGCATGCATGCTGCAAGACATGCACTGAGTGAGATTATCCAACCTGCTCACATCTGCAGCAGCGGTATGGACCCTGGGGAACTTGCTCCAAGACAGCATGCATGCTGCAAGACATGCACTGAGTGAGATTATCCAACCTGCTCACATCTGCAGCAGCGATATGGACCCTGGGGAACTTGCTCCAAGACAGCATGCACGCTGCAAGACATACACTGAGTGAGATTATCCAACCTGCTCACATCTGCAGCAGCGGTATGGACCCCGGGGAACTTGCTCCAAGACAGCATGCATGCTGCAAGACATGCACTGAGTGAGATTATCCAACCTGCTCACATCTGCAGCAGCGGTATGGACCCTGGGGAACTTGCTCCAAGACAGCATGCATGCTGCAAGACATGCACTGAGTGAGATTATCCAACCTGCTCTCTAGTGTACACCACAAAATTAAAAATAGAATAAAAAAAGCCGAGTATCTATACACTGATAATGAACACGCCGCTCTGTATAATGATACCGAGTATCTATACACTGATAATGAACACGCCGCTCTGTATAATGATACCGAGTATCTATACGCTGATAATGAACACGCCGCTCTGTGTAATGATACCGAGTATCTATACACTGATAATGAACGCGCCGCTCTGTATAATGATACCGAGTATCTATACGCTGATAATGAACACGCTGCTCTGTATAATGATAACGAGTATCTATACGCTGATAATGAACACGCCGCTCTGTATAATGATACCGAGTATCTATACACTGATAATGAACACACCGCTCTGTATAATGATACCGAGTATCTATACGCTGATAATGAACACGCCGCTCTGTATAATGATGACCGAGTATCTATACGCTGATAATGAACACGCCGCTCTGTATAATGATACCGAGTATCTATACGCTGATAATGAACACACCGCTCTGTATAATGATACCGAGTATCTATACGCTGATAATGAACACGCCGCTCTGTATAATGATACCGAGTATCTATACGCTGATAATGAACACGCCGCTCTGTATAATGATACCGAGTATCTATACACTGATAATGAACGCGCCGCTCTGTATAATGATACCGAGTATCTATACGCTGATAATGAACACGCCGCTCTGTATAGTGATACCGAGTATCTATACGCTGATAATGAACACGCCGCTCTGTATAACGATGCCGAGTATCTATACGCTGATAATGAACACGCCGCTCTGTATAATGATGCAGAGTATCTATACGCTGATAATGAACACGCTGCTCTGTATAATGATACCGAGTATCTATACGCTGATAATGAACACGCCGCTCTGTATAATGATGCAGAGTATCTATACGCTGATAATGAACACGCCGCTCTGTATAATGATACCGAGTATCTATACGCTGATAATGAACACGCTGCTCTGTATAATGATACCGAGTATCTATACGCTGATAATGACCACGCCGTGCTGTATAATGATGCAGAGTATCTATACGCTGATAATGACCACGCCGCTCTGTATAATGATACCGAGTATCTATACGCTGATAATGAACACTCCGCTCTGTATAATGATACCGAGTATCTATACACTGATAATGAACACACTGCTCTGTATAATGATACCGAGTATCTATACGCTGATAATGACCACGCCGTGCTGTATAATGATGCAGAGTATCTATACGCTGATAATGACCACGCCGTGCTGTATAATGATGCAGAGTATGTATGCACACTGATGACCCATCCAATAAGCTGTATATAATTACCCAATAAAAGGATAATACATACACGGCACTGTATAGTGGTACTGAGCACTGTAATTAAAGTCTTTGATCACACAGTGTGACTGGTGAATGACAAACACATGAAAGGAAGCCGTCTGTTTACAGCTCTACTTACCTGAGACGGGTCCAGTCTGCTCATCAAACAGGCCGGGCGCACTGTGTCCACATCATAGCAAGAGAATATTACATTTCATTTAAACGGCCAAAGGTACACTGGATTACCCCCCCCCCCCACACCCCCCATACCGGCCATGCCATCCATAGACTAACCAGTAATATACCGGCCATCCCATCCCATCCGTAGACTAGCCAGTAATATACCGGCCATGCCATCCCATCCATAGACTAGTCAGTAACATACCAGCCATGCCATACCATCCATAGACTAGTCAGTAATATACCGGCCATGCCATCCCATCCATAGACTAGTCAGTAATATACCGGCCATCCCATCCATAGACTAGTCAGTAATATACCGGCCATGCCATCCCATCCATAGACTAGTCAGTAATATACCGGCCATGCCATCCCATCCATAGACTAGTCAGTAATATACCGGCCATCCCATCCATAGACTAGTCAGTAATATACCGGCCATGCCATCCCATCCATAGACTAGTCAGTAATATACCGGCCATGCCATCCCATCCATAGACTAGTCAGTAATATACCGGCCATCCCATCCATAGACTAGTCAGTAATATACCGGCCATGCCATCCCATCCATAGACTAGTCAGTAATATACCGGCCATGCCATCCCATCCATAGACTAGTCAGTAATATACCGGCCATCCCATCCATAGACTAGTCAGTAATATACCGGCCATGCCATCCCATCCATAGACTAGTCAGTAATATACCGGCCATGCCATCCCATCCATAGACTAGTCAGTAATATACCGGCCATGCCATCCCATCCATAGACTAACCAGTAATATACCGGCCATGCCATCCCATCCATAGACTAGCCAGTAATATACCGGCCATGCCATCCCATCCATAGACTAGTCAGTAATATACCGGCCATGCCATCCCATCCATAGACTAGTTAGTAATATACCGGCCATGCCATCCCATCCATAGACTAGTAAGTAATATACGGCCATGCCATCCCATCCATAGACTAGTCAGTAATATACCGGCCATGCCATCCCATCCATAGACTAGTCAGTAATATACGGCCATGCCATCCCATCCATAGACTAGTCAGTAATATACCGGCCATCCCATCCATAGACTAGTCAGTAATATACCGGCCATGCCATCCCATCCATAGACTAGTCAGTAATATACGGCCATGCCATCCCATCCATAGACTAGTCAGTAATATACGGCCATGCCATCCCATCCATAGACTAGTCAGTAATATACCGGCCATGCCATCCCATCCATAGACTAGTCAGTAATATACCGGCCATGCCATCCCATCCATAGACTAGTCAGTAATATACGGCCATGCCATCCCATCCATAGACTAGCCAGTAATATACCGGCCATGCCATCCTATCCATAGACTAGCCAGTAATATACCGGCCATGCCATCCCATCCATAGTCTAGCCAGTAATATACCGGCCATGCCATCCCATCCATAGACTAACCAGTAATATACCGGCCATGCCATCCCATCCATAGACTAGCCAGTAATATACCGGCCATGCCATCCCATCCATAGACTAGCCAGTAATATACCGGCCATGCCATCCCATCCATAGACTAGCCAGTAATATACGGCCATGCCATCCCATCCATAGACTAGCCAGTAATATACGGCCATGCCATCCCATCCATAGACTAGCCAGTAATATACCGGCCA
Organism: Pelodytes ibericus; assembly: GCA_036172795.1. NCBI lineage: Eukaryota > Metazoa > Chordata > Amphibia > Anura > Pelodytidae > Pelodytes > Pelodytes ibericus. The sequence goes on along the minus strand of CM069861.1, from coordinate 217,064,156 downwards.
TGCCATCCCATCCATAGACTAGTCAGTAATATACCGGCCATGCCATCCCATCCATAGACTAGTCAGTAATATACCGGCCATGCCATCCCATCCATAGACTAGTCAGTAATATACGGCCATGCCATCCCATCCATAGACTAGTCAGTAATATACGGCCATGCCATCCCATCCATAGACTAGTCAGTAATATACGGCCATGCCATCCCATCCATAGACTAGTCAGTAATATACCGGCCATGCCATCCCATCCATAGACTAACCAGTAATATACCGGCCATGCCATCCCATCCATAGACTAGTCAGTAATATACCGGTCATGCCATCCCATCCATAGACTAGTCAGTAATATACGGCCATGCCATCCCATCCATAGACTAGTCAGTAATATACCGGCCATGCCATCCCATCCATAGACTAGTCAGTAATATACCGGTCATGCCATCCCATCCATAGACTAGTCAGTAATATACCGGCCATGCCATCCCATCCATAGACTAGTCAGTAATATACCGGCCATGCCATCCCATCCATAGACTAGTCAGTAATATACCGGCCATGCCATCCCATCCATAGACTAGTCAGTAATATACCGGCCATGCCATCCCATCCATAGACTAGCCAGTAATATACCGGCCATGCCATCCCATCCATAGACTAGTCAGTAATATACCAGCCATGCCATCCCATCCATAGACTAGTCAGTAATATACGGCCATGCCATCCCATCCATAGACTAGTCAGTAATATACGGCCATGCCATCCCATCCATAGACTAGCCAGTAATATACCGGCCATGCCATCCCATCCATAGACTAGCCAGTAATATACCGGCCATGCCATCCCATCCATAGACTAGCCAGTAATATACCGGCCATGCCATCCCATCCATAGACTAGTCAGTAATATACCGGCCATGCCATCCCATCCATAGACTAGTCAGTAATATACCGGCCATGCCATCCCATCCATAGACTAGTCAGTAATATACCGGCCATCCCATCCATAGACTAGTCAGTAATATACCGGCCATGCCATCCCATCCATAGACTAGTCAGTAATATACCGGCCATGCCATCCCATCCATAGACTAGTCAGTAATATACCGGCCATCCCATCCATAGACTAGTCAGTAATATACCGGCCATGCCATCCCATCCATAGACTAGTCAGTAATATACCGGCCATGCCATCCCATCCATAGACTAGTCAGTAATATACCGGCCATGCCATCCCATCCATAGACTAACCAGTAATATACCGGCCATGCCATCCCATCCATAGACTAGCCAGTAATATACCGGCCATGCCATCCCATCCATAGACTAGTCAGTAATATACCGGCCATGCCATCCCATCCATAGACTAGTTAGTAATATACCGGCCATGCCATCCCATCCATAGACTAGTAAGTAATATACGGCCATGCCATCCCATCCATAGACTAGTCAGTAATATACCGGCCATGCCATCCCATCCATAGACTAGTCAGTAATATACGGCCATGCCATCCCATCCATAGACTAGTCAGTAATATACCGGCCATGCCATCCCATCCGTAGACTAGCCAGTAATATACCGGCCATGCCATCCCATCCATAGCCTAGCCAGTAATATACCTGCCATGCCATCCCATTGATAGACTAGTCAGTAATATACCGGCCATCCCATCCATAGACTAGTCAGTAATATACCGGCCATGCCATCCCATCCATAGACTAGTCAGTAATATACGGCCATGCCATCCCATCCATAGACTAGTCAGTAATATACGGCCATGCCATCCCATCCATAGACTAGTCAGTAATATACCGGCCATGCCATCCCATCCATAGACTAGTCAGTAATATACCGGCCATGCCATCCCATCCATAGACTAGTCAGTAATATACGGCCATGCCATCCCATCCATAGACTAGCCAGTAATATACCGGCCATGCCATCCTATCCATAGACTAGCCAGTAATATACCGGCCATGCCATCCCATCCATAGTCTAGCCAGTAATATACCGGCCATGCCATCCCATCCATAGACTAACCAGTAATATACCGGCCATGCCATCCCATCCATAGACTAGACAGTAATATACCGGCCATGCCATCCCATCCATAGACTAGCCAGTAATATACCGGCCATGCCATCCCATCCATAGACTAGCCAGTAATATACGGCCATGCCATCCCATCCATAGACTAGCCAGTAATATACGGCCATGCCATCCCATCCATAGACTAGCCAGTAATATACCGGCCATGCCATCCCATCTATAGACTAGTCAGTAATATACCGGCCATGCCATCCCATCCATAGACTAGTCAGTAATATACCGGCCATGCCATCCCATCCATAGACTAGTCAGTAATATACGGCCATGCCATCCCATCCATAGACTAGTCAGTAATATACGGCCATGCCATCCCATCCATAGACTAGTCAGTAATATACGGCCATGCCATCCCATCCATAGACTAGTCAGTAATATACTGGCCATGCCATCCCATCCATAGACTAACCAGTAATATACCGGCCATGCCATCCCATCCATAGACTAGTCAGTAATATACCGGTCATGCCATCCCATCCATAGACTAGTCAGTAATATACGGCCATGCCATCCCATCCATAGACTAGTCAGTAATATACCGGCCATGCCATCCCATCCATAGACTAGTCAGTAATATACCGGTCATGCCATCCCATCCATAGACTAGTCAGTAATATACCGGCCATGCCATCCCATCCATAGACTAGTCAGTAATATACCGGCCATGCCATCCCATCCATAGACTAGTCAGTAATATACCGGCCATGCCATCCCATCCATAGACTAGTCAGTAATATACCGGCCATGCCATCCCATCCATAGACTAGCCAGTAATATACCGGCCATGCCATCCCATCCATAGACTAGCCAGTAATATACCGGCCATCCCATCCATAGACTAACCAGTAATATACTGGCCATGCCATCGCATCCATAGACTAGCCAGTAATATACCGGCCATGCCATCCCATCCGTAGACTAACCAGTAATATACCGGCCATGCCATCCCATCCATAGACTAGCCAGTAATATACCAGCCATGCCATCCCATCCATAGACTAACCAGTAATATACCAGCCATACCATCCCATCCATAGACTAGCCAGTAATATACCGGCCATGCCATCCCATCCATAGACTAACCAGTAATATACCGGCCATGCCATCCCATCCGTAGACTAACCAGTAATATACCGGCCATGCCATCCATAGACTAACCAGTAATATACCGGCCATGCCATCCGTAGACTAACCAGTAATATACCGGCCATGCCATCCCATCCATAGACTAACCAGTAATATACCGGCCATGCCATCCCATCCATAGACTAACCAGTAATATACCAGCCATGCCATCCCATCCATAGACTAGCCAGTAATATACCGGCCATGCCATCCCATCCATAGACTAACCAGTAATATACCGGCCATGCCATCCCATCCATAGACTAGCCAGTAATATACCGGCCATGCCATCCCATCCATAGACTAACCAGTAATATACCGGCCATGCCATCCCATCCATAGGCTAACCAGTAATATACCGCCATGTCATCCCATCCATAGACTAACCAGTAATATACCGGCCATGCCATCCCATCCATAGACTAACCAGTAATATACCGGCCATGCCATCCCATCCATAGACTAACCAGTAATATACCGGCCATGCCATCCCATCCATAGACTAACCAGTAATATACCAGCCATGCCATCCCATCCATAGACTAGCCAGTAATATACCGGCCATGCCATCCCATCCATAGACTAACCAGTAATATACCAGCCATGCTATCCCATCCATAGACTAGCCAGTAATATACCGGCCATGCCATCCCATCCATAGACTAACCAGTAATATACCGGCCATGCCATCCCATCCATAGACTAACCAGTAATATACCGGCCATGCCATCCCATCCATAGACTAACCAGTAATATACCGGCCATGCCATCCCATCCATAGACTAACCAGTAATATACCAGCCATGCCATCCCATCCATAGACTAGCCAGTAATATACCGGCCATGCCATCCCATCCATAGACTAGCCAGTAATATACCGGCCATGCCATCCCATCCATAGACTAACCAGTAATATACCAGCCATGCTATCCCATCCATAGACTAGTCAGTAATATACCGGCCATGCCATCCCATCCATAGACTAGTCAGTAATATACGGCCATGCCATCCCATCCATAGACTAGTCAGTAATATACGGCCATGCCATCCCATCCATAGACTAGTCAGTAATATACGGCCATGCCATCCCATCCATAGACTAGTCAGTAATATACCGGCCATGCCATCCCATCCATAGACTAACCAGTAATATACCGGCCATGCCATCCCATCCATAGACTAGTCAGAAATATACCGGTCATGCCATCCCATCCATAGACTAGTCAGTAATATACGGCCATGCCATCCCATCCATAGACTAGTCAGTAATATACCGGCCATGCCATCCCATCCATAGACTAGTCAGTAATATACCGGTCATGCCATCCCATCCATAGACTAGTCAGTAATATACCGGCCATGCCATCCCATCCATAGACTAGTCAGTAATATACCGGCCATGCCATCCCATCCATAGACTAGTCAGTAATATACCGGCCATGCCATCCCATCCATAGACTAGTCAGTAATATACCGGCCATGCCATCCCATCCATAGACTAGCCAGTAATATACCGGCCATGCCATCCCATCCATAGACTAGTCAGTAATATACCGGCCATGCCATCCCATCCATAGACTAGTCCGTAATATACGGCCATGCCATCCCATCCATAGACTAGTCAGTAATATACGGCCATGCCATCCCATCCATAGACTAGCCAGTAATATACCGGCCATGCCATCCCATCCATAGACTAGCCAGTAATATACCGGCCATGCCATCCCATCCATAGACTAGCCAGTAATATACCGGCCATGCCATCCCATCCATAGACTAGTCAGTAATATACCGGCCATGCCATCCCATCCATAGACTAGTCAGTAATATACCGGCCATGCCATCCCATCCATAGACTAGTCAGTAATATACCGGCCATGCCATCCCATCCATAGACTAGTCAGTAATATACCGGCCATGCCATCCCATCCATAGACTAGTCAGTAATATACCGGCCATGCCATCCCATCCATAGACTAACCAGTAATATACCGGCCATGCCATCCCATCCATAGACTAGTCAGTAATATACGGCCATGCCATCCCATCCATAGACTAGTCAGTAATATACCGGCCATGCCATCCCATCCATAGACTAACCAGTAATATACCGGCCATGCCATCCCATCCATAGACTAGTCAGTAATATACGGCCATGCCATCCCATCCATAGACTAACCAGTAATATACCGGCCATGCCATCCCATCCATAGACTAACCAGTAATATACCGGCCATGCCATCCCATCCATAGACTAGCCAGTAATATACCGGCCATGCCATTCCATCCATAGACTAGTCAGTAATATACCGGCCATGCCATCCCATCCATAAACTAGTCAGTAATATACCGGCCATGCCATCCCATCCATAGACTAGTCAGTAATATACCGGCCATGCCATCCCATCCATTGACTAGCCAGTAATATACCGGCCATCCCATCCATAGACTACCAGTAATATACTGGCCATGCCATCGCATCCATAGACTAGCCAGTAATATACCGGCCATGCCATCCCATCCGTAGACTAACCAGTAATATACCGGCCATGCCATCCCATCCATAGACTAGCCAGTAATATACCAGCCATGCCATCCCATCCATAGACTAACCAGTAATATACCAGCCATGCCATCCCATCCATAGACTAGCCAGTAATATACCGGCCATGCCATCCCATCCATAGACTAACCAGTAATATACCGGCCATGCCATCCCATCCGTAGACTAACCAGTAATATACCGGCCATGCCATCCATAGACTAACCAGTAATATACCGGCCATGCCATCCGTAGACTAACCAGTAATATACCGGCCATGCCATCCCATCCATAGACTAACCAGTAATATACCGGCCATGCCATCCCATCCATAGACTAACCAGTAATATACCAGCCATGCCATCCCATCCATAGACTAGCCAGTAATATACCGGCCATGCCATCCCATCCATAGACTAACCAGTAATATACCGGCCATGCCATCCCATCCATAGACTAGCCAGTAATATACCGGCCATGCCATCCCATCCATAGACTAACCAGTAATATACCGGCCATGCCATCCCATCCATAGGCTAACCAGTAATATACCGGCATGTCATCCCATCCATAGACTAACCAGTAATATACCGGCCATGCCATCCCATCCATAGACTAACCAGTAATATACCGGCCATGCCATCCCATCCATAGACTAACCAGTAATATACCGGCCATGCCATCCCATCCATAGACTAACCAGTAATATACCAGCCATGCCATCCCATCCATAGACTAGCCAGTAATATACCGGCCATGCCATCCCATCCATAGACTAACCAGTAATATACCGGCCATGCCATCCCATCCATAGACTAACCAGTAATATACCAGCCATGCCATCCCATCCATAGACTAGCCAGTAATATACCGGCCATGCCATCCCATCCATAGACTAACCAGTAATATACCGGCCATGCCATCCCATCCATAGACTAACCAGTAATATACCGGCCATGCCATCCCATCCATAGACTAACCAGTAATATACCGGCCATGCCATCCCATCCATAGACTAACCAGTAATATACCAGCCATGCCATCCCATCCATAGACTAGCCAGTAATATACCGGCCATGCCATCCCATCCATAGACTAGCCAGTAATATACCGGCCATGCCATCCCATCCATAGACTAACCAGTAATATACCAGCCATGCTATCCCATCCATAGACTAGCCAGTAATATACCGGCCATGCCATCCCATCCATAGACTAACCAGTAATATACCGGCCATGCCATCCCATCCATAGACTAGCCAGTAATATACCGGCCATGCCATCCCATCCATAGACTAACCAGTAATATACCACCCATGCCATCCCATCCGTAGACTAGCCAGTAATATATACCGGCCATGCCATCCCATCCGAAGACTAGCCAGTAATATACTGGCCATGCCATCCCATCCGTAGACTAACCAGTAATATACCGGCCATGCCATCCCATCCATAGACTAACCAGTAATATACCGGCCATGCCATCCCATCCATAGACTAACCAGTAATATACCGGCCATGCCATCCCATCCATAGACTAACCAGTAATATACCAGCCATGCCATTCCATCCATAGACTAGCCAGTAATATACCGGCCATGCCATCCCATCCATAGACTAGCCAGTAATATACCGGCCATGCCATCCCATCCATAGACTAACCAGTAATATACCAGCCATGCTATCCCATCCATAGACTAGCCAGTAATATACCGGCCATGCCATCCCATCCATAGACTAACCAGTAATATACCGGCCATGCCATCCCATCCATAGACTAACCAGTAATATACCGGCCATGCCATCCCATCCATAGACTAACCAGTAATAAACCCGCCATGCCATCCCATCCCATCCGTAGACTAACCAGTAATATACCGGCCATCCCATCCGTAGACTAACCAGTAATATACCGGCCATGCCATCCCATCCATAGACTAGCCAGTAATATACCGGCCATGCCATCCCATCCATAGACTAGCCAGTAATATACCGGCCATCCCATCCCTTCCATAGACTAGCCAGTAATATACCGGCCATGCCATCCCATCCATAGACTAGCCAGTAATATACCGGCCATCCCATCCCTTCCATAGACTAGCCAGTAATATACCGGCCATGCCATCCCATCCATAGACTAACCAGTAATATACCACCCATGCCATCCCATCCGTAGACTAGCCAGTAATATATACCGGCCATGCCATCCCATCCGAAGACTAGCCAGTAATATACTGGCCATGCCATCCCATCCGTAGACTAACCAGTAATATACCGGCCATGCCATCCCATCCGTAGACTAACCAGTACTATACCCGCCATGCCATCCATAGACAAACCAGTAATATACCGGCCATCCCATCCATAGACTAACCAGTAATATACCGGCCATGCCATCCCATCCATAGACTAGCCAGTAATATACCGGCCATGCCATCCCATCCATTGACTAGCCAGTAATGTACCGGCCATGCCATCCCATTCATAGACTAGCCAGTAATATACCGGCCATGCCATCCCATTTATAGACTAGCCAGTAATATACCGGCCATGCCATCCCATCCATAGACTAGCCAGTAATATACCGGCCATCCCATCCCTTCCATAGACTAGCCAGTAATATACCGGCCATGCCATCCCATCCATAGACTAACCAGTAATATACCACCCATGCCATCCCATCCGTAGACTAGCCAGTAATATACTGGCCATGCCATCCCATCCGTAGACTAACCAGTAATATACCGGCCATGCCATCCCATCCGTAGACTAACCAGTACTATACCCGCCATGCCATCCATAGACTAACCAGTAATATACCGGCCATCCCATCCATAGACTAACCAGTAATATACCGGCCATGCCATCCCATCCATAGACTAGCCAGTAATATACCGGCCATGCCATCCCATCCATTGACTAGCCAGTAATGTACCGGCCATGCCATCCCATTCATAGACTAGCCAGTAATATACCGGCCATGCCATCCCATTTATAGACTAGCCAGTAATATACCGGCCATGCCATCCCATCCATAGACTAGCCAGTAATATACCGGTCACGCCATCCCATCTGTAGACTAGCCAGTAATATACCGAGCATGCTATCCCATCCATAGACAAACCAGTAATATACCGGCCATGCCATCCCATCCATAGACTAGCCAGTAATATACCGGCCATGCCATCCCATCTATTGACTAACCAGTAATATACCGGGTCAGGATTAGGGTAACCGTTAGAAGGGTTAGTGTCAGAATGAGGGTCAGGATTAGGGTAACTGTTAGGGGGGGTTAGTGTCAGAATGAAGGTCAGTAATAGGGTAACTGTTAGGGGGGTTAGTGTCAGAATGAGGGTCAGGATTACTGTAACTGTTAGGGGGGTTAGTGTTAGAATGAGGGTCAGGAATAGGGTAACCGTTAGGGGGCGTTAGTGTCAGAATGAGGGTCAGGATTAGGGTAACTGTTAGGGGACGTTAGTGTCAGAATGAGGGACAGGATTAGGGTAACTGTTAGGGGGGTTAGTGTCAGAATGAAGGTCAGGATTAGGGTAACTGTTAGGGGGGTTAGTGTCAGAATGAGGGTCAGGATTAGGGTAACTGTTAGGGGGGTTAGTGTCAGAATGAGGGTCAGGATTAGGGTAACTGTTAGGGGGGTTAGTGTCAGAATGAGGGTCAGGATTAGGGTAACTGTTAGGGGGTTAGTGTCAGAATGAGGGACAGGATTAGGGTAACTGTTAGGGGGGTTAGTGTCAGAATGAGGGTCAGGATTAGTGTAACTGTTAGGGGGGTTAGTGTCAGAATGAAGGTCAGGATTAGGGTAACTGTTAGGGGGGTTAGTGTCAGAATGAGGGTCAGGATTAGGGTAACTGTTAGGGGGGTTAGTGTCAGAATGAGGGTCAGGATTAGGGTAACTGTTAGGGGGGTTAGTGTCAGAATGAGGGACAGGATTACTGTAACTGTTAGGGGGGTTAGTGTCAGAATGAGGGACAGGAATAGGGTAACCGTTAGGGGGCGTTAGTGTCAGAATGAGGGTCAGGATTAGGGTAACTGTTAGGGGGGTTAGTGTCAGAATGAAGGTCAGGATTAGGGTAACTGTTAGGGGGGTTAGTGTCAGAATGAGGGTCAGGATTAGGGTAACTGTTAGGGGGTTAGTGTCAGAATGAGGGTCAGGATTAGGGTAACTGTTAGGGGGTTAGTGTCAGAATGAGGGTCAGGATTAGGGTAACTGTTAGGGGGGGTTAGTGTCAGAATGAGGGTCAGGATTAGGGTAACTGTTAGGGGGGGTTAGTGTCAGAATGAGGGTCAGGATTAGTGTCAGACTTCGTTACATGGCACAGGTGATTTTCCTGTTACTGTCGCTTTAACAGAGACCGGAAGTGTCTGGTGTGAGGACTACATTTCCCGGCATGCTTTGTCTGCGGTGATGACAACTTCCTGTCTGAGAAGCTGCAGACTGGGAGGTGAGCGTGAGTCACATGCTGGGTGTGCTCAGCGTTATAACGGTGCCTGGGAGTGCACACTCACTGCCTGACCCCCCCTCACTGACCCCTAACCTCCCACTCACTGCCTGACCCCCCCTCACTGACCCCTAACCTCCCACTCACTCCCTGACCCTCCCTCACTGACCCCTAACCTCCCACTCACTGCCTGACCCCCCCTCACTGACCCCTAACCTCCCACTCACTGCCTGACCCCCCCTCACTGACCCCTAACCTCCCACTCACTGCCTGACCCCCCTCACTGACCCCCAACCTCCCACTCACTCCCTGACTCCCCCTCACTGACCCCCATCTTCCCACTCACTGCCTGACCCCCCCCTCACTGACCCCTAACCTCCCACTCACTGCCTGACCCCCCCTCACTGACCCCTAACCTCCCACTCACTACCTGACCCTCCCTCACTGACCCCTAACCTCCCACTCACTCCCTGACTCCCCCTCACTGACCCCCATCTTCCCACTCACTGCCTGCCCCCCCCCCCCACTGATTACTAACCTCCCACTTACTCCCTGACTCCCCCTCACTGACCCCCAACCTCCCACTCACTGCCTGACCCCCCACCTCCCACTCACTGCCTGACCCCCCCTCACTGACCCCTAACCTCCCACTCCCTGCCTGACCCCCCCTCACTGACCCCTAACCTCCCACTCACTGCCTGACCCCCCCTCACTGACCCCTAACCTCCCACTCACTGCCTGACCCCCCCTCACTGAGCCCTAACTTCCCACTCACTCCCTTACCCCCCCCCCACTGACCCCTAACCTCCCACTCACTCACTGACCCCCCTTACTGTGCCTCTGAATCACAACTCACTCCCTATCCCCCACTCACTCCATGATCCCCTCATTGACCCCCGAACACCCTCACTGACTACCTTCCCCCCCTTCGTATTGACCCACCCCCCCCCTTTGTTACTGGTAACCCCCTTCATTAACCCTTACACCTTCACTGACACCTCCACTCATGGAGTGTACCTCCCACTCACTGACTGACCCCCCTCACTGACCCCTAACCTCCCACTCACTCCCTGACCCCCCTCACTGACCCCTAACCTCCCACTCACTCCCTAACCCCCCCTCACTGACCCCTAACCTCCCACTCACTCCCTGACCCCCCCTCACTGACCCCTAACCTCCCACTCACTGCCTGACCCCCCCCCCCCTCACTGACCCCTAAACTCCCACTCACTGCCTGACCCCCCCCCTCACTGAACCCTAACCTCCCACTCACTCACTGACCCTCTTCACTGAGCCCTAACCTCCCACTCACTCCCTTACCCCCCCTCACTGACCCCTAACCTTCCACTCACTCACTGACCCCCCCTTACTGAGCCTCTGAATCACAACTCACTCCCTATCCCCCACTCACTCCATGATCCCCTCATTGACCCCCGAACACCCTCACTGACTACCTTCCCCCCCCTTCGTATTGACCCCCACCCCCCCCCCCTTCGTTACTGGTAACCCCCTTCATTAACCCTTACACCTTCACTGACACCTCCACTCATGGAGTGTACTTACCTATGTCTCCTCCTCAGGTATGGCTGGTCTGTGGAGAGGGTATCAGAAGCTCTTGGCAATTCACCCCTGGAAGGTGCAGATTATCACAGCAGGTTATTATTACAAGAGTATATTGTATTACTGACTCACAGAGCTCCCCCTGCTGGTGCAATAGTGAATAGCACAGCTGTAATCAGTGTATTGTATTACTGACCAACAGAGCTCCCCCTGCTGGTGCAATAGGGAATAGCACAGCTCTAATCAGTGTATTATATTACTGACCAACAGAGCTCCCCCTGCTGGTGTAATAGGGAATAGCACAGCTCTAATTAGTGTATTATATTACTGACCCACAGAGCTCCCCCTGCTGCTGTAATAGTGTATAACTTAGCTGTAACCAGTATATTGTATTACTGACCCACTGAGCTCTACCTTCTGGTGTAATGGGGTATAACAGAGCTGTAACCAGTATATTGTATTAGTGACCCACAGAGCTCCCCCTGCTGGTGTAATAGGGAATAGCACAGCTGTAATCAGTATAATGTATTACTGACCCACAGTTCTCCCCCTGCTGGTGTAATAGGGTATAACACAGCTGTAACCAGTATATTGTATTACTGACTCACAGAGCTCCCCCTGCTGGTGTAATGGGGTATAACACAGCTGTAACCAGTATATTGTATTACTGACTCACAGAGCTCCCTCTGCTGGTCTAATAGGGAATAGCACAGCTGTAATTAGTGTATTATATTACTGACCCACAGAGCTCCCCCTGCTGGTGTAATAGGGTATAACACAGCTGTAACCAGTATATTGTATTACTGACCCACAGAGCTCCTCTGCTGGCGTAATAGGGAATAGCATGGCTGTAATCAGTGTATTGTATTACTTACCCACAGAGCTCCCCCTGCTGGTGTAATAGGGAATAGCACAGCTGAAATCAGTGTATTATATTACTGACCCACAGAGCTCCCACTGCTGGTGTAATAGGGTATAACACAGCTGTAACCAGTATATTGTATTACTGACCCACAGAGCTCCCTCTGCTGGCGTAATGGGGTGTAACAGAGCTGTAACCAGTATATTGTATTAGTGACCCACAGAGCTCCCCTGCTGGTGTAATAGGGAATAGCACAGCTGTAATCAGTGTATTGTATTACTGACCCACAGAGCTCCGACAGCTGGTGTAATAGGGAATAGCACAGCTGTAATCAGGATAATGTATTACTGACCCACAGTGCTCCCCCTGCTGGTGTAATAGGGTATAACACAGCTGTAACCAGTATATTGTATTACTGATTCACAGAGCTCCCCCTGCTGGTGTAATAGGGAATAGCACAGCTGTAATCAGTGTATTATATTACTGACCCACAGAGCTCCCCCTGCTGGTGTAATGGGGTATAACACATCTGTAACCAGTATATTGTATTACTGACACACAGAGCTCCTCTGCTGGTGTAATAGAGAATAGCAAAGCTGTAATCAGTGTATTATATTACTGACCCACAGAGCTCCCCCTGCTGGTGTAATATGGTATAACACAGCTGTAACCAGTATATTGTATTACTGACGCACAGAGCTCCTCTGCTGGTGTAATAGGGAATAGCACAACTGTAATTAGTATATTGTATTACTCGCTCACAGAGCCCCCCCTCTTGCTGGTGTAATAGGGAATAACACAGCTGTAATTAGTATATTGTATTACTGACTCTCAGAGCTCCTCTGCTGGTGTAATAGGGAATAACACAGCTGTAATTAGTATATTGTATTACTGACTCACAGAGCTCCTCTGCTGGTGTAATAGGGAATAGCACAACTGTAATCAGTGTATTATATTACTGACTCACAGAGCTCCCCCTGCTGGTGTGATAGGGAATAGCACAGCTGTAATCAGTGTATTGTATTACTTACTCACAGGGCTCTCAATGCTGGTGTAATAGTGAATAGCACAGCTGTAATCAGTGTATTGTATTACTTACTCACAGAGCTCCCCCTGCTGGTGTAATAGGGAATAGCACAGCTGTAATTAGTATATTAGCTCCCACTGTTTATTTTACCCTCTCTCTATCAGGGTCCTTGGTTGGCGTCGGTGATGTGATTTCCCAGCAGTTGGTGGAGCAGAGGGGTCTTCAAGGTCACAGTGCTGTCAGGACGTTAAAGATGATGGGCATCGGCTTCTGTTTTGTGGTAATATCTCTTGCACTCAACTCCTCGCTCTGTATCCGCCATGTCTTGTATTATATCCGGTTGCTCCCTCCCAGGGTCCGGTTGTTGGCGGCTGGTACAAGATCCTGGATCGGATTATCCCCGGGAGCAGCAAATCCACAGCCATAAAAAAAATGCTACTGGACCAGGTACAAAAATTACCTGCCCCGTCTATCCCTCTGTCACCCTGCAGTGGGTGTACTGTGTGTGTGTAGGGAGTGACACTCGCTGCTGTGTGTGTGTGTGTAGGGAGTGACACTCGCCTCTGTGTGTGTGTGTGTGTGTGTGTGTGTGTGTGTAGGGAGTGACACTCGCCTCTGTGTGTGTGTGTGTGTGTAGGGAGTGACACTCGCCTCTGTGTGTGTGTGTGTGTGTGTGTAGGGAGTGACACTCGCCTCTGTGTGTGTGTGTGTGTGTGTGTGTAGGGAGTGACACTCGCCTCTGTGTGTGTGTGTGTAGGGAGTGACACTCGCCTCTGTGTGTGTGTGTGTGTAGGGAGTGACACTCGCCTCTGTGTGTGTGTGTGTGTAGGGAGTGACACTCGCTGCTGTGTGTGTGTGTGTAGGGAGTGACACTCGCTGCTGTGTGTGTGTAGGGAGTGACACTCGCTGCTGTGTGTGTGTGTGTGTGTGTGTGTAGGGAGTGACACTCGCTGCTGTGTGTGTGTGTGTGTGTGTAGGGAGTGACACTCGCTGCTGTGTGTGTGTGTGTGTGTGTGTGTAGGGAGTGACACTCGCTGCTGTGTGTGTGTGTGTGTGTGTAGGGAGTGACACTCGCTGCTGTGTGTGTGTGTGTGTGTGTAGGGAGTGACACTCGCTGCTGTGTGTGTGTGTGTGTAGGGAGTGACACTCGCTGCTGTGTGTGTGTGTGTGTGTGTGTGTGTAGGGAGTGACACTCGCTGCTGTGTGTGTGTAGGGAGTGACACTCACTGCTGTGTGTGTGTGTGTGTAGGGAGTGACACTCACTGCTGTGTGTGTGTGTGTGTAGGGAGTGACACTCACTGCTGTGTGTGTGTGTGTGTAGGGAGTGACACTCACTGCTGTGTGTGTGTGTGTGTAGGGAGTGACACTCACTGCTGTGTGTGTGTGTGTAGGGAGTGACACTCGCTGCTGTGTGTGTGTGTGTGTAGGGAGTGACACTCGCTGCTGTGTGTGTAGGGAGTGACACTCGCTGCTGTGTGTGTAGGGAGTGACACTCGCTGCTGTGTGTGTAGGGAGTGACACTCGCTGCTGTGTGTGTAGGGAGTGACACTCGCTGCTGTGTGTGTAGGGAGTGACACTCGCTGCTGTGTGTGTGTAGGGAGTGACACTCGCTGCTGTGTGTGTGTAGGGAGTGACACTCGCTGCTGTGTGTGTGTAGGGAGTGACACTCGCTGGTGTGTGTGTGTGTGTAGGGAGTGACACTCGCTGCTGTGTGTGTGTGTGTGTAGGGAGTGACACTCGCTGCTGTGTGTGTGTAGGGAGTGACACTCGCTGCTGTGTGTGTGTAGGGAGTGACACTCGCTGCTGTGTGTGTGTGTGTGTAGGGAGTGACACTCGCTGCTGTGTGTGTGTGTGTGTAGGGAGTGACACTCGCTGCTGTGTGTGTGTGTGTGTGTGTAGGGAGTGACACTCGCTGCTGTGTGTGTGTGTGTGTGTGTAGGGAGTGACACTCGCTGCTGTGTGTGTGTGTGTGTGTGTAGGGAGTGACACTCGCTGCTGCTGTGTGTGTGTGTGTGTGTGTAGGGAGTGACACTCGCTGCTGTGTGTGTGTGTGTGTGTGTAGGGAGTGACACTCGCTGCTGTGTGTGTGTGTGTGTGTGTGTAGGGAGTGACACTCGCTGCTGTGTGTGTGTGTGTGTGTGTAGGGAGTGACACTCGCTGCTGTGTGTGTGTAGGGAGTGACACTCGCTGCTGTGTGTGTGTAGGGAGTGACACTCGCTGCTGTGTGTGTGTAGGGAGTGACACTCGCTGCTGTGTGTGTGTGTGTGTGTAGGGAGTGACACTCGCTGCTGTGTGTGTGTGTGTAGGGAGTGACACTCGCTGCTGTGTGTGTGTGTGTGTGTAGGGAGTGACACTCGCTGCTGTGTGTGTGTGTGTGTGTAGGGAGTGACACTCGCTGCTGTGTGTGTGTGTGTGTGTGTGTGTGTAGGGAGTGACACTCGCTGCTGTGTGTGTGTGTAGGGAGTGACACTCGCTGCTGTGTGTGTGTGTGTAGGGAGTGACACTCGCTGCTGTGTGTGTGTGTAGGGAGTGACACTCGCTGCTGTGTGTGTGTGTAGGGAGTGACACTCGCTGCTGTGTGTGTGTGTAGGGAGTGACACTCGCTGCTGTGTGTGTGTGTAGGGAGTGACACTCGCTGCTGTGTGTGTGTGTAGGGAGTGACACTCGCTGCTGTGTGTGTGTGTAGGGAGTGACACTCGCTGCTGTGTGTGTGTGTAGGGAGTGACACTCGCTGCTGTGTGTGTGTGTAGGGAGTGACACTCGCTGCTGTGTGTGTGTGTAGGGAGTGACACTCGCTGCTGTGTGTGTGTGTAGGGAGTGACACTCGCTGCTGTGTGTGTGTGTAGGGAGTGACACTCGCTGCTGTGTGTGTGTAGGGAGTGACACTCGCTGCTGTGTGTGTGTAGGGAGTGACACTCGCTGCTGTGTGTGTGTAGGGAGTGACACTCGCTGCTGTGTGTGTGTAGGGAGTGACACTCGCTGCTGTGTGTGTGTGTAGGGAGTGACACTCGCTGCTGTGTGTGTGTAGGGAGTGACACTCGCTGCTGTGTGTGTGTAGGGAGTGACACTCGCTGCTGTGTGTGTGTGTGTGTGTAGGGAGTGACACTCGCTGCTGTGTGTGTGTGTGTGTGTAGGGAGTGACACTCGCTGCTGTGTGTGTGTGTGTGTAGGGAGTGACACTCGCTGCTGTGTGTGTGTGTGTGTAGGGAGTGACACTCGCTGCTGTGTGTGTGTAGGTAGTGACACTCGCTGCTGTGTGTGTGTAGGGAGTGACACTCGCTGCTGTGTGTGTGTAGGGAGTGACACTCGCTGCTGTGTGTGTGTGTGTGTAGGGAGTGACACTCGCTGCTGTGTGTGTGTGTGTGTAGGGAGTGACACTCGCTGCTGTGTGTGTGTGTGTGTAGGGAGTGACACTCGCTGCTGTGTGTGTGTGTGTAGGGAGTGACACTCGCTGCTGTGTGTGTGTGTGTGTAGGGAGTGACACTCGCTGCTGTGTGTGTGTGTGTGTAGGGAGTGACACTCGCTGCTGTGTGTGTGTGTGTAGGGAGTGACACTCGCTGCTGTGTGTGTGTGTGTGTGTAGGGAGTGACACTCGCTGCTGTGTGTGTGTGTAGGGAGTGACACTCGCTGCTGTGTGTGTGTGTAGGGAGTGACACTCGCTGCTGTGTGTGTGTGTGTAGGGAGTGACACTCGCTGCTGTGTGTGTGTGTGTGTGTAGGGAGTGACACTCGCTGCTGTGTGTGTGTGTGTGTGTAGGGAGTGACACTCGCTGCTGTGTGTAGGGAGTGACACTCGCTGCTGTGTGTAGGGAGTGACACTCGCTGCTGTGTGTAGGGAGTGACACTCGCTGCTGTGTGTGTGTGTAGGGAGTGACACTCGCTGCTGTGTGTGTGTAGGGAGTGACACTCGCTGCTGTGTGTGTGTAGGGAGTGACACTCGCTGCTGTGTGTGTGTAGGGAGTGACACTCGCTGCTGTGTGTGTGTAGGGTGTGACACTCGCTGCTGTGTGTGTGTGTGTGTAGGGAGTGACACTCGCTGCTGTGTGTGTGTGTGTGTAGGGAGTGACACTCGCTGCTGTGTGTGTGTAGGGAGTGACACTCGCTGCTGTGTGTGTGTGTGTGTGTGTGTAGGGAGTGACACTCGCTGCTGTGTGTGTGTGTGTAGGGAGTGACACTCGCTGCTGTGTGTGTGTGTAGGGAGTGACTTTCGCTGCTGTCTGTGTGTAGGGAGTGACACTCGCTGCTGTGTGTGTGTGTGTGTGTGTGTAGGGAGTGACACTCGCTGCTGTGTGTGTGTGTAGGGAGTGACACTCGCTGCTGTGTGTGTGTGTGTAGGGAGTGACACTCGCTGCTGTGTGTGTGTGTAGGGAGTGACACTCGCTGCTGTGTGTGTGTGTAGGGAGTGACACTCGCTGCTGTGTGTGTGTGTAGGGAGTGACACTTGCTGCTTTGTGTGTAGGGAGTGACACTCGCTTCTGTGTGTGTGTGTAGGGAGTGACACTCGCTGCTGTGTGTGTGTGTGTGTGTGTGTAGGGAGTGACACTCGCTGCTGTGTGTGTGTGTGTGTGTGTGTGTGTAGGGAGTGACACTCGCTGCTGTGTGTGTGTGTGTAGGGAGTGACACTTGCTGCTGTGTGTGTGTGTAGGGAGTGACACTCGCTGCTGTGTGTGTGTGTGTGTAGGGAGTGACACTCGCTGCTGTGTGTGTGTGTGTGTAGGGAGTGACACTCGCTGCTGTGTGTGTGTGTAGGGAGTGACACTCGCTGCTGTGTGTGTGTGTGTGTGTAGGGAGTGACACTCGCTGCTGTGTGTGTGTGTGTGTAGGGAGTGACACTCGCTGCTGTGTGTGTGTGTGTGTAGGGAGTGACACTCGCTGCTGTGTGTGTGTGTAGGGAGTGACACTCGCTGCTGTGTGTTTGTGTAGGGAGTGACACTCGCTGCTGTGTGTGTGTAGGGAGTGACACTCGCTGCTGTGTGTGTGTAGGGAGTGACACTCGCTGCTGTGTGTGTGTAGGGAGTGACACTCGCTGCTGTGTGTGTGTGTAGGGAGTGACACTCGCTGCTGTGTGTGTGTGTAGGGAGTGACACTCGCTGCTGTGTGTGTGTGTAGGGAGTGACACTCGCTGCTGTGTGTGTGTGTAGGGAGTGACACTCGCTGCTGTGTGTGTGTGTAGGGAGTGACACTCGCTGCTGTGTGTGTGTGTAGGGAGTGACACTCGCTGCTGTGTGTGTGTAGGGAGTGACACTCGCTGCTGTGTGTGTGTAGGGAGTGACACTCGCTGCTGTGTGTGTGTAGGGAGTGACACTCGCTGCTGTGTGTGTGTAGGGAGTGACACTCGCTGCTGTGTGTGTGTAGGGAGTGACACTCGCTGCTGTGTGTGTGTAGGGAGTGACACTCGCTGCTGTGTGTGTGTAGGGAGTGACACTCGCTGCTGTGTGTGTGTGTGTGTGTGTAGGGAGTGACACTCGCTGCTGTGTGTGTGTAGGGAGTGACTTTCGCTGCTGTCTGTGTGTAGGGAGTGACACTCGCTGCTGTGTGTGTGTGTGTGTGTGTGTGTAGGGAGTGACACTCGCTGCTGTGTGTGTGTGTGTGTAGGGAGTGACACTCGCTGCTGTGTGTGTGTAGGGAGTGACACTCGCTGCTGTGTGTGTGTAGGGAGTGACACTCGCTGCTGTGTGTGTGTAGGGAGTGACACTCGCTGCTGTGTGTGTGTAGGGAGTGACACTCGCTGCTGTGTGTGTGTAGGGAGTGACACTCGCTGCTGTGTGTGTGTAGGGAGTGACACTCGCTGCTGTGTGTGTGTGTGTGTGTGTAGGGAGTGACACTCGCTGCTGTGTGTGTGTAGGGAGTGACTTTCGCTGCTGTCTGTGTGTAGGGAGTGACACTCGCTGCTGTGTGTGTGTGTGTGTGTGTGTGTAGGGAGTGACACTCGCTGCTGTGTGTGTGTGTGTGTAGGGAGTGACACTCGCTGCTGTGTGTGTGTGTAGGGAGTGACACTCGCTGCTGTGTGTGTGTGTGTAGGGAGTGACACTCGCTGCTGTGTGTGTGTGTAGAGAGTTACTCGCTGCTGTGTGTGTGTGTGTAGGGAGTGACACTCGCTGCTGTGTGTGTGTGTAGGGAGTGACACTCGCTGCTGTGTGTGTGTGTAGGGAGTGACACTCGCTGCTGTGTGTAGGGAGTGACACTCGCTGCTGTGTGTGTGTGTGTGTGTAGGGAGTGACACTCGCTGCTGTGTGTGTGTAGGGAGTGACACTCGCTGCTGTGTGTGTGTGTGTGTAGGGAGTGACACTCGCTGCTGTGTTTGTGTGTGTGTAGGGAGTGACACTCGCTGCTGTGTGTGTGTGTGTGTGTAGGGAGTGACACTCGCTGCTGTGTGTGTAGGGAGTGACACTCGCTGCTGTGTGTGTAGGGAGTGACACTCGCTGCTGTGTGTGTAGGGAGTGACACTCGCTGCTGTGTGTGTAGGGAGTGACACTCGCTGCTGTGTGTGTAGGGAGTGACACTCGCTGCTGTGTGTGTAGGGAGTGACACTCGCTGCTGTGTGTGTAGGGAGTGACACTCGCTGCTGTGTGTATGTGTGTGTAGGGAGTGACACTCGCTGCTGTGTGTGTGTGTGTGTGTGTGTGTGTAGGGAGTGACACTCGCTGCTGTGTGTGTGTGTAGGGAGTGACACTCGCTGCTGTGTGTGTGTGTGTGTGTAGGGAGTGACACTCGCTGCTGTGTGTGTGTGTGTAGGGAGTGACACTCGCTGCTGTGTGTGTGTGTGTAGGGAGTGACACTCGCTGCTGTGTGTGTGTAGGGAGTGACACTCGCTGCTGTGTGTGTGTAGGGAGTGACACTCGCTGCTGTGTGTGTGTGTGTAGGGAGTGACACTCGCTGCTGTGTGTGTGTGTGTAGGGAGTGACACTCGCTGCTGTGTGTGTGTGTGTGTAGGGAGTGACACTCGCTGCTGTGTGTGTGTGTGTAGGGAGTGACACTCGCTGCTGTGTGTGTGTAGGGAGTGACACTCGCTGCTGTGTGTGTGTAGGGAGTGACACTCGCTGCTGTGTGTGTGTAGGGAGTGACACTCGCTGCTGTGTGTGTGTAGGGAGTGACACTCGCTGCTGTGTGTGTGTGTAGGGTGTGACACTCGCTGCTGTGTGTGTGTGTAGAGTGTGACACTCGCTGCTGTGTGTGTGTGTGTAGGGAGTGACACTCGCTGCTGTGTGTGTGTGTGTGTAGGGAGTGACACTCGCTGCTGTGTGTAGGGAGTGACACTCGCTGCTGTGTGTGTGTGTGTGTGTGTAGGGAGTGACACTCGCTGCTGTGTGTGTGTAGGGAGTGACACTCGCTGCTGTGTGTGTGTGTGTAGGGAGTGACTTTCGCTGCTGTCTGTGTGTAGGGAGTGACACTCGCTGCTGTGTGTGTGTGTGTAGGGAGTGACACTCGCTGCTGTGTGTGTGTGTAGGGAGTGACACTCGCTGATGTGTGTGTGTGTAGGGAGTGACACTCGCTGCTGTGTGTGTGTGTGTGTGTGTGTGTAGGGAGTGACACTCGCTGCTGTGTGTGTGTGTGTGTGTGTGTGTAGGGAGTGACACTCGCTGCTGTGTGTGTGTGTAGGGAGTGACACTCGCTGCTGTGTGTGTGTGTAGGGAGTGACACTCGCTGCTGTGTGTGTGTGTGTAGGGAGTGACACTCGCTGCTGTGTGTGTGTGTGTGTGTGTGTAGGGAGTGACACTCGCTGCTGTGTGTGTGTGTGTGTGTAGGGAGTGACACTCGCTGCTGTGTGTGTGTGTAGGGAGTGACACTCGCTGCTGTGTGTGTGTGTGTAGGGAGTGACACTCGCTGCTGTGTGTGTGTGTAGGGAGTGACACTCGCTGCTGTGTGTGTGTGTAGGGAGTGAAACTCGCTGCTGTGTGTGTGTGTAGGGAGTTACTCGCTGCTGTGTGTGTGTGTAGGGAGTGACACTCGCTGCTGTGTGTGTGTGTAGGGAGTGACACTCGCTGCTGTGTGTGTGTGTAGGGAGTGACACTCGCTGCTGTGTGTGTGTGTGTGTGTAGGGAGTGACACTCGCTGCTGTGTGTGTGTGTGTGTGTAGGGAGTGACACTCGCTGCTGTGTGTGTGTGTGTGTGTAGGGAGTGACACTCGCTGCTGTGTGTGTGTAGGGAGTGACACTCGCTGCTGTGTGTGTGTAGGGAGTGACACTCGCTGCTGTGTGTGTGTGTGTGTAGGGAGTGACACTCGCTGCTGTGTGTGTGTGTGTGTAGGGAGTGACACTCGCTGCTGTGTGTGTAGGGAGTGACACTCGCTGCTGTGTGTATGTGTGTGTAGGGAGTGACACTCGCTGCTGTGTGTGTGTAGGGAGTGACACTCGCTGCTGTGTGTGTGTGTGTGTGTGTGTGTGTGTGTGTGTAGGGAGTGACACTCGCTGCTGT
The DNA here is from genome assembly GCA_036172795.1 of Pelodytes ibericus. NCBI lineage: Eukaryota > Metazoa > Chordata > Amphibia > Anura > Pelodytidae > Pelodytes > Pelodytes ibericus. Next base: position 217,042,066 of record CM069861.1, on the reverse strand, counting down.
GTGTGTGTAGGGAGTGACACTCGCTGCTGTGTGTGTGTAGGGAGTGACACTCGCTGCTGTGTGTGTGTAGGGAGTGACACTCGCTGCTGTGTGTGTGTAGGGAGTGACACTCGCTGCTGTGTGTGTGTGTGTGTGTAGGGAGTGACACTCGCTGCTGTGTGTGTGTGTGTGTGTAGGGAGTGACACTCGCTGCTGTGTGTGTGTGTGTAGGGAGTGACACTCGCTGCTGTGTGTGTGTGTGTAGGGAGTGACACTCGCTGCTGTGTGTGTGTGTGTAGGGAGTGACACTCGCTGCTGTGTGTGTGTGTAGGGAGTGACACTCGCTGCTGTGTGTGTGTGTAGGGAGTGACACTCGCTGCTGTGTGTGTGTGTAGGGAGTGACACTCGCTGCTGTGTGTGTGTGTGTAGGGAGTGACACTCGCTGCTGTGTGTGTGTGTGTAGGGAGTGACACTCGCTGCTGTGTGTGTGTGTGTAGGGAGTGACACTCGCTGCTGTGTGTGTGTGTGTGTAGGGAGTGACACTCGCTGCTGTGTGTGTGTGTGTGTAGGGAGTGACACTCGCTGCTGTGTGTGTGTGTGTGTAGGGAGTGACACTCGCTGCTGTGTGTGTGTGTAGGGAGTGACACTCGCTGCTGTGTGTGTGTGTAGGGAGTGACACTCGATGCTGTGTGTGTGTGTAGGGAGTGACACTCGATGCTGTGTGTGTGTGTAGGGAGTGACACCCGCTGCTGTGTGTGTGTGTGTGTGTAGGGAGTGACACCCGCTGCTGTGTGTGTGTGTGTGTGTAGGGAGTGACACTCGCTGCTGTGTGTGTGTGTGTGTAGGGAGTGACACTCGCTGCTGTGTGTGTGTGTGTGTGTAGGGTGTGACACTCGCTGCTGTGTGTGTGTGTGTGTGTAGGGTGTGACACTCGCTGCTGTGTGTGTGTGTAGGGAGTGACACTCGCTGCTGTGTGTGTGTGTGTGTGTGTGTATGGAGTGACACTCGCTGCTGTGTGTGTGTGTAGGGAGTGACACTCGCTGCTGTGTGTGTGTGTGTAGGGAGTGACACTCGCTGCTGTGTGTGTGTGTGTGTGTGTGTAGGGAGTGACACTCGCTGCTGTGTGTGTGTGTGTGTGTAGGGAGTGACACTCGCTGCTGTGTGTGTGTGTGTGTAGGGAGTGACACTCGCTGCTGTGTGTGTGTAGGGAGTGACACTCGCTGCTGTGTGTGTGTGTGTGTAGGGAGTGACACTCGCTGCTGTGTGTGTAGGGAGTGACACTCGCTGCTGTGTGTGTAGGGAGTGACACTCGCTGCTGTGTGTATGTGTGTGTAGGGAGTGACACTCGCTGCTGTGTGTGTGTAGGGAGTGACACTCGCTGCTGTGTGTGTGTGTGTGTGTGTGTGTGTGTGTGTGTGTGTAGGGAGTGACACTCGCTGCTGTGTGTGTGTGTGTGTGTAGGGAGTGACACTCGCTGCTGTGTGTGTGTGTGTGTGTGTGTGTAGGGAGTGACACTCGCTGCTGTGTGTGTGTAGGGAGTGACACTCGCTGCTGTGTGTGTGTGTGTGTGTAGGGAGTGACACTCGCTGCTGTGTGTGTGTGTGTGTGTAGGGAGTGACACTCGCTGCTGTGTGTGTGTGTGTAGGGAGTGACACTCGCTGCTGTGTGTGTGTGTGTAGGGAGTGACACTCGCTGCTGTGTGTGTGTGTAGGGAGTGACACTCGCTGCTGTGTGTGTGTGTAGGGAGTGACACTCGCTGCTGTGTGTGTGTGTGTAGGGAGTGACACTCGCTGCTGTGTGTGTGTGTGTAGGGAGTGACACTCGCTGCTGTGTGTGTGTGTGTAGGGAGTGACACTCGCTGCTGTGTGTGTGTGTGTGTAGGGAGTGACACTCGCTGCTGTGTGTGTGTGTGTGTAGGGAGTGACACTCGCTGCTGTGTGTGTGTGTAGGGAGTGACACTCGCTGCTGTGTGTGTGTGTAGGGAGTGACACTCGCTGCTGTGTGTGTGTGTAGGGAGTGACACTCGATGCTGTGTGTGTGTGTGTGTGTAGGGAGTGACACCCGCTGCTGTGTGTGTGTGTGTGTAGGGAGTGACACTCGCTGCTGTGTGTGTGTGTGTGTAGGGAGTGACACTCGCTGCTGTGTGTGTGTGTGTGTGTGTAGGGTGTGACACTCGCTGCTGTGTGTGTGTGTGTAGGGTGTGACACTCGCTGCTGTGTGTGTGTGTAGGGAGTGACACTCGCTGCTGTGTGTGTGTGTGTGTATGGAGTGACACTCGCTGCTGTGTGTGTGTGTAGGGAGTGACACTCGCTGCTGTGTGTGTGTGTGTAGGGAGTGACACTCGCTGCTGTGTGTGTGTGTGTGTGTGTGTAGGGAGTGACACTCGCTGCTGTGTGTGTGTGTGTGTAGGGAGTGACACTCGCTGCTGTGTGTGTGTGTGTAGGGAGTGACACTCGCTGCTGTGTGTGTAGGGAGTGACACTCGCTGCTGTGTGTGTAGGGAGTGACACTCGCTGCTGTGTGTATGTGTGTGTAGGGAGTGACACTCGCTGCTGTGTGTGTGTAGGGAGTGACACTCGCTGCTGTGTGTGTGTAGGGAGTGACACTCGCTGCTGTGTGTGTGTGTGTGTAGGGAGTGACACTCGCTGCTGTGTGTGTGTGTGTGTGTGTAGGGAGTGACACTCGCTGCTGTGTGTGTGTGTGTGTGTGTGTGTAGGGAGTGACACTCGCTGCTGTGTGTGTGTGTGTGTGTGTGTAGGGAGTGACACTCGCTGCTGTGTGTGTGTGTGTGTGTGTAGGGAGTGACACTCGCTGCTGTGTGTGTGTGTAGGGAGTGACACTCGCTGCTGTGTGTGTGTGTAGGGAGTGACACTCGCTGCTGTGTGTGTGTGTGTGTGTAGGGAGTGACACTCACTGCTGTGTGTGTGTGTGTGTGTGTAGGGAGTGACACTCGCTGCTGTGTGTGTGTGTGTAGGGAGTGACACTCGCTGCTGTGTGTGTGTGTGTAGGGAGTGACACTCGCTGCTGTGTGTGTGTGTAGGGAGTGACACTCGCTGCTGTGTGTGTGTGTAGGGAGTGACACTCGCTGCTGTGTGTGTGTGTAGGGAGTGACACTCGCTGCTGTGTGTGTGTGTGTGTGTGTGTAGGGAGTGACACTCGCTGCTGTGTGTGTGTGTAGGGAGTGACACTCGCCTCTGTGTGTGTGTGTAGGGAGTGACACTCGATGCTGTGTGTGTGTGTGTGTGTGTGTGTAGGGAGTGACACCCGCTGCTGTGTGTGTGTGTGTGTGTAGGGAGTGACACTCGCTGCTGTGTGTGTGTGTGTGTAGGGAGTGACACTCGCTGCTGTGTGTGTGTGTGTGTAGGGTGTGACACTCGCTGCTGTGTGTGTAGGGTGTGACACTCGCTGCTGTGTGTGTGTGTAGGGAGTGACACTCGCTGCTGTGTGTGTGTGTGTGTGTGTATGGAGTGACACTCGCTGCTGTGTGTGTGTGTAGGGAGTGACACTCGCTGCTGTGTGTGTGTGTGTGTAGGGAGTGACACTCGCTGCTGTGTGTGTGTGTGTGTGTAGGGAGTGACACTCGCTGCTGTGTGTGTGTGTGTGTGTGTGTGTGTAGGGAGTGACACTCGCTGATGTGTGTGTGTGTGTGTGTAGGGAGTGACACTCGCTGCTGTGTGTGTGTGTGTGTGTGTGTGTGTAGGGAGTGACACTCGCTGCTGTGTGTGTGTGTGTGTGTGTAGGGAGTGACACTCGCTGCTGTGTGTGTGTGTGTGTGTGTAGGGAGTGACACTCGCTGCTGTGTGTGTGTGTAGGGAGTGACACTCGCTGCTGTGTGTGTGTGTGTGTGTAGGGAGTGACACTCGCTGCTGTGTGTGTGTGTAGGGAGTGACACTCGCTGCTGTGTGTGTAGGGTGTGACACTCGCTGCTGTGTGTGTGTGTAGGGAGTGACACTCGCTGCTGTGTGTGTGTGTGTGTGTGTGTGTGTATGGAGTGACACTCGCTGCTGTGTGTGTGTGTAGGGAGTGACACTCGCTGCTGTGTGTGTGTGTGTAGGGAGTGACACTCGCTGCTGTGTGTGTGTGTGTGTAGGGAGTGACACTCGCTGCTGTGTGTGTGTGTGTGTAGGGAGTGACACTCGCTGCTGTGTGTGTGTGTGTGTAGGGAGTGACACTCGCTGCTGTGTGTGTGTGTGTGTGTGTGTGTAGGGAGTGACACTCGCTGATGTGTGTGTGTGTAGGGAGTGACACTCGCTGCTGTGTGTGTGTGTGTGTGTGTGTAGGGAGTGACACTCGCTGCTGTGTGTGTGTGTGTGTGTAGGGAGTGACACTCGCTGCTGTGTGTGTGTGTAGGGAGTGACACTCGCTGCTGTGTGTGTGTGTAGGGAGTGACACTCGCTGCTGTGTGTGTGTGTAGGGAGTGACACTCGCTGCTGTGTGTGTGTGTAGGGAGTGACACTCGCTGCTGTGTGTGTGTGTAGGGAGTGACACTCGCTGCTGTGTGTGTGTGTAGGGAGTGACACTCGCTGCTGTGTGTGTGTGTGTGTGTAGGGAGTGACACTCGCTGCTGTGTGTGTGTGTGTGTGTAGGGAGTGACACTCGCTGCTGTGTGTGTGTGTAGGGAGTGACACTCGCTGCTGTGTGTGTGTGTAGGGAGTGACACTCGCTGCTGTGTGTGTGTGTGTAGGGAGTGACACTCGCTGCTGTGTGTGTGTGTAGGGAGTGACACTCGCTGCTGTGTGTGTGTGTGTGTGTAGGGAGTGACACTCGCTGCTGTGTGTGTGTGTGTGTAGGGAGTGACACTCGCTGCTGTGTGTGTGTGTGTGTAGGGAGTGACACTCGCTGCTGTGTGTGTGTGTGTAGGGAGTGACACTCGCTGCTGTGTGTGTGTGTAGGGAGTGACACTCGCTGCTGTGTGTGTGTGTGTGTAGGGAGTGACACTCGCTGCTGTGTGTGTGTGTAGGGAGTGACACTCGCTGCTGTGTGTGTGTGTAGGGAGTGACACTCGCTGCTGTGTGTGTGTGTGTAGGGAGTGACACTCGATGCTGTGTGTGTGTGTGTGTGTGTGTAGGGAGTGACACCCGCTGCTGTGTGTGTGTGTGTGTGTAGGGAGTGACACTCGCTGCTGTGTGTGTGTGTGTGTGTAGGGAGTGACACTCGCTGCTGTGTGTGTGTGTGTGTGTAGGGTGTGACACTCGCTGCTGTGTGTGTAGGGTGTGACACTCGCTGCTGTGTGTGTAGGGTGTGACACTCGCTGCTGTGTGTGTGTGTAGGGAGTGACACTCGCTGCTGTGTGTGTGTGTGTATGGAGTGACACTCGCTGCTGTGTGTGTGTGTAGGGAGTGACACTCGCTGCTGTGTGTGTGTGTGTAGGGAGTGACACTCGCTGCTGTGTGTGTGTGTGTGTAGGGAGTGACACTCGCTGCTGTGTGGGTGTGTGTGTGTGTGTAGGGAGTGACACTCGCTGATGTGTGTGTGTGTGTAGGGAGTGACACTCGCTGATGTGTGTGTGTGTAGGGAGTGACACTCGCTGCTGTGTGTGTGTGTGTGTGTGTGTGTAGGGAGTGACACTCGCTGATGTGTGTGTGTAGGGAGTGACACTCGCTTGTGTGTGTGTGTGTGTGTAGGGAGTGACACTCGCTGCTGTGTGTGTGTGTGTAGGGAGTGACACTCGCTGCCGTGTGTGTGTGTGTAGGGAGTGACACTCGCTGCTGTGTGTGTGTGTGTGTGTGTGAAGGGAGTGACACTCGCTGCTGTGTGTGTGTGTAGGGAGTGACACTCGCTGCTGTGTGTGTGTGTGTGTGTGTGTGTAGGGAGTGACACTCGCTGCTGTGTGTGTGTGTGTGTGTGTGTGTGTGTGTGTGTGTAGGGAGTGACACTCGCTGCTGTGTGTGTGTGTGTGTGTGTGTAGGGAGTGACACTCGCTGCTGTGTGTGTAGGGAGTGACACTCGCTGCTGTGTGTGTGTGTGTAGGGAGTGACACTCGCTGCTGTGTGTGTGTGTGTGTAGGGAGTGACACTCGCTGCTGTGTGTGTGTGTGTGTGTGTGTGTGTAGGGAGTGACACTCGCTGCTGTGTGTGTGTGTGTGTGTGTGTGTGTAGGGAGTGACACTCGCTGCTGTGTGTGTGTGTGTGTGTGTGTAGGGAGTGACACTCGCTGCTGTGTGTGTGTGTGTGTAGGGAGTGACACTCGCTGCTGTGTGTGTGTGTGTGTAGGGAGTGACACTCGCTGCTGTGTGTGTGTGTGTGTAGGGAGTGACACTCGCTGCTGTGTGTGTGTGTGTGTAGGGAGTGACACTCGCTGCTGTGTGTGTGTGTGTAGGGAGTGACACTCGCTGCTGTGTGTGTGTGTGTGTGTAGGGAGTGACACTCGCTGCTGTGTGTGTGTGTGTAGAGAGTGACACTCGCTGCTGTGTGTGTGTGTGTAGGGAGTGACACTCGCTGCTGTGTGTGTGTGTAGGGAGTGACACTCGCTGCTGTGTGTGTGTAGGGAGTGACACTCGCTGCTGTGTGTGTGTGTGTAGGGAGTGACACTCGCTGCTGTGTGTGTGTGTGTAGGGAGTGACACTCGCTGCTGTGTGTGTGTGTGTAGGGAGTGACACTCGCTGCTGTGTGTGTGTGTGTGTGTGTAGGGAGTGACACTCGCTGCTGTGTGTGTGTGTGTGTGTGTGTGTGTAGGGAGTGACACTCGCTGCTGTGTGTGTGTGTAGGGAGTGACACTCGCTGCTGTGTGTGTGTGTAGGGAGTGACACTCGCTGCTGTGTGTGTGTGTAGGGAGTGACACTCGCTGCTGTGTGTGTGTGTAGGGAGTGACACTCGATGCTGTGTGTGTGTGTGTAGGGAGTGACACTCGCTGCTGTGTGTGTGTGTGTGTGTAGGGAGTGACACTCGCTGCTGTGTGTGTGTGTGTGTGTGTGTAGGGTGTGACACTCGCTGCTGTGTGTGTGTGTGTGTGTAGGGTGTGACACTCGCTGCTGTGTGTGTGTGTGTGTAGGGTGTGACACTCGCTGCTGTGTGTGTGTGTGTAGGGTGTGACACTCGCTGCTGTGTGTGTGTGTGTAGGGAGTGACACTCGCTGCTGTGTGTGTGTGTGTGTGTGTGTATGGAGTGACACTCGCTGCTGTGTGTGTGTGTAGGGAGTGACACTCGCTGCTGTGTGTGTGTGTGTGTGTGTGTGTGTGTGTGTAGGGAGTGACACTCGCTGGTGTGTGTGTGTGTAGGGAGTGACACTCGCTGCCGTGTGTGTGTGTGTAGGGAGTGACACTCGCTGCCGTGTGTGTGTGTGTAGGGAGTGACACTCGCTGCCGTGTGTGTGTGTGTAGGGAGTGACACTCGCTGCTGTGTGTGTGTGTGTGTGTGTGTGAAGGGAGTGACACTCGCTGCTGTGTGTGTGTGTAGGGAGTGACACTCGCTGCTGTGTGTGTGTGTGTGTGTGTGTGTGTGTGTAGGGAGTGACACTCGCTGCTGTGTGTGTGTGTGTGTGTAGGGAGTGACACTCGCTGCTGTGTGTGTGTGTGTGTGTGTGTAGAGAGTGACACTCGCTGCTGTGTGTGTGTGTAGGGAGTGACACTCGCTGCTGTGTGTGTGTGTAGGGAGTGACACTCGCTGCTGTGTGTGTGTGTGTGTGTAGGGAGTGACACTCGCTGCTGTGTGTGTGTGTGTGTGTGTGTAGAGAGTGACACTCGCTGCTGTGTGTGTGTGTAGGGAGTGACACTCGCTGCTGTTTGTGTGTGTGTGTGTAGGGAGTGACACTCGCTGCTGTGTGTGTGTGGGGGTGTAGGGAGTGACACTCGCTGCTGTGTGTGTGTAGGGAGTGACACTCGCTGCTGTGTGTGTGTGTAGGGAGTGACACTCGCTGCTGTGTGTGTGTGTGTGTAGGGAGTGACACTCGCTGCTGTGTGTGTGTGTGTAGAGAGTGACACTCACTTGGTTCTTTGCGTGCGTGGAGTGGTGACACTTGGTTCTGTGCGTGCGTGGAGTGGTGACACTTGGTTCTGTGCGTGCGCGGAGTGGTGACACTTGGTTCTGTGCGTGCGCGGAGTGGTGACACTTGGTTCTGTGCGTGCGCGGAGTGGTGACACTTGGTTCTGTGCGTGCGCGGAGTGGTGACACTTGGTTCTGTGCGTGCGCGGAGTGGTGACACTTGGTTCTGTGCGTGCGCGGAGTGGTGACACTTGGTTCTGTGCGTGCGCGGAGTGGTGACACTTGGTTCTGTGCGTGCGCGGAGTGGTGACACTTGGTTCTGTGCGTGCGCGGAGTGGTGACACTTGGTTCTGTGCGTGCGCGGAGTGGTGACACTTGGTTCTGTGCGTGCGCGGAGTGGTGACACTTGGTTCTGTGCGTGCGCGGAGTGGTGACACTTGGTTCTGTGCGTGCGCGGAGTGGTGACACTTGGTTCGTGCGTGCGCGGAGTGGTGACACTTGGTTCTGTGCGTGCGCGGAGTGGTGACACTTGGTTCTGTGCGTGCGCGGAGTGGTGACACTTGGTTCTGTGCGTTCGCGGAGTGGTGACACTTGGTTCTGTGCGTGCGCGGAGTGGTGACTCGGTACTCTCTTCCCAGGGCGGTTTTGCTCCTTGCTTCCTGGGTTGCTTTCTCTGCATCGTTGGAAAGTTGAATCATCTCTCCAACAAGGAAATCTGGACCAAGCTACAGAGGGTGAGTTATTGATGCCTCAGTGATATTAAAGGGGAGGCAGGGTAATGACATGATGAAATTAGAGGGGAGGCAGGGTAATGACGTGATGATATTAGAGGGGAGGCAGGGTAATGACATGATGATATTAGAGGGGAGGCAGGGTAATGATGTGATGATATTAGAGGGGAGGCAGGGTAATGACATGATGATATTAGAGGGGAGGCAGGGTAATGACGTGATGATATTAGAGGGGAGGCAGGGTAATGACATGATGATATTAGAGGGGAGGCAGGGTAATGATGTGATGATATTAGAGGGGAGGCAGGGTAATGACATGATGATATTAGAGGGGAGGCAGGGTAATGATGTGATGATATTAGAGGGGAGGCAGAGTAATGATGTGATATTAGAGGGGAGGCAGGGTAATGACATGATGATATTAGAGGGGAGGCAGGGTAATGATGTGATGATATTAGAGGGGAGGCAGGGTAATGATGTGATATTAGAGGGGAGGCTGGGTAATGATGTGATATTAGAGGGGAGGCAGGGTAATGACGTGATGATATTAGAGAGGAGGCAGGGTAATGATGTGATGATATTAGAGGGGAGGCAGGGTAATGACATGATGATATTAGAGGGGAGGCAGGGTAATGACGTGATGATATTAGAGGGGAGGCAGGGTAATGATGTGATGATATTAGAGGGGAGGCAGGGTAATGATGTGATGATATTAGAGGGGAGGCAGGGTAATGATGTGATGATATTAGAGGGGAGGCAGGGTAATGATGTGATATTAGAGGGGAGGCAGGGTAATGACGTGATGATATTAGAGGGGAGGCAGGGTAATGACATGATATTAGAGGGGAGGCAGGGTAATGACGTGATGATATTAGAGGGGAGGCAGGGTAATGACATGATGATATTAGAGGGGAGGCAGGGTAATGATGTGATATTAGAGGGGAGGCAGGGTAATGATGTGATGATATTAGAGGGGAGGCAGAGTGATGATGTGATGATATTAGAGGGGAGGCAGAGTGATGATGTGATGATATTAGAGGGGAGGCAGAGTAATGATGTGATGATATTAGAGGGGAGGCAGGGTAATGATGTGATGATATTAGAGGGGAGGCAGGGTAATGATGTGATGATATTAGAGGGGAGGCAGAGTAATGATGTGATGATATTAGAGGGGAGGCAGTGTAATGACGTGATGATATTAGAGGGGAGGCAGGGTAATGATGTGATGATATTAGAGGGGAGGCAGGGTAATGATGTGATGATATTAGAGGGGAGGCAGGGGAATGATGTGATGATATTAGAGGGTAGGCAGGGTAATGATGTGATGATATTAGAGGGGAGGCAGGGTAATGACATGATGATATTAGAGGGGAGGCAGGGTAATGATGTGATGATATTAGAGGGGAGGCAGAGTAATGATGTGATGATATTAGAGGGGAGGCAGAGTAATGATGTGATGATATTAGAGGGGAGGCAGAGTAATGATGTGATGATATTAGAGGGGAGGCAGGGTAATGACATGATATTAGAGGGGAGGCAGGGTAATGACATGATATTAGAGGGGAGGCAGAGTAATGATGTGATGAAATTAGAGGGGAGGCAGGGTAATGACATGATGATATTAGAGGGGAGGCAGGGTAATGATGTGATGATATTAGAGGGGAGGCAGGGTAATGACGTGATGATATTAGAGGGGAGGCAGAGTAATGATGTGATGATATTAGAGGGGAGGCAGGGTAATGACGTGATGATATTAGAGGGGAGGCAGAGTAATGATGTGATGATATTAGAGGGGAGGCAGGGTAATGACATGATATTAGAGGGGAGGCAGGGTAATGACATGATATTAGAGGGGAGGCAGAGTAATGATGTGATGATATTAGAGGGGAGGCAGAGTAATGACATGATGATATTAGAGGGGAGGCAGGGTAATGACATGATGATATTAGAGGGGAAGCAGTGTAATGACATGATGATATTAGAGGGGAGGCAGGGTAATGACATGATGATATTAGAGGGGAGGCAGGGTAATGATATGATGATATTAGAGGGGAGGCAGGGTAATGATGTGATGATATTAGAGGGGAGGCAGGGTAATGATGTGATGATATTAGAGGGGAGGCAGAGTAATGATGTGATGATATTAGAGGGGAGGCAGGGTAATGATATGATGATATTAGAGGGGAGGCAGGGTAATGATGTGATGATATTAGAGGGGAGGCAGAGTAATGATGTGATGATATTAGAGGGGAGGCAGGGTAATGACATGATATTAGAGGGGAGGCAGGGTAATGACGTGATGATATTAGAGGGGAGGCAGAGTAATGATGTGATGATATTAGAGGGGAGGCAGGGTAATGATGTGATGATATTAGAGGGGAGGCAGGGTAATGATGTGATGATATTAGAGGGGAGGCAGGGTAATGATGTGATGATATTAGAGGGGAGGCAGGGTAATGATGTGATGATATTAGAGGGGAGGCTGGGTAATGACATGATATTAGAGGGGAGGCAGAGTAATGATGTGATGATATTAGAGGGGAGGCAGAGTAATGATGTGATGATATTAGAGGGGAGGCAGGGTAATGACATGATGATATTAGAGGGGATGCAGGGTAATGATGTGATGATATTAGAGGGGAGGCAGAGTAATGATGTGATGATATTAGAGGGGAGGCAGGGTAATGATGTGATGATATTAGAGGGGAGGCAGAGTAATGATGTGATGATATTAGAGGGGAGGCAGGGTAATGACATGATGATATTAGAGGGGAGGCAGAGTAATGATGTGATGATATTAGAGGGGAGGCAGAGTAATGATGTGATGATATTAGAGGGGAGGCAGGGTAATGACATGATGATATTAGAGGGGATGCAGGGTAATGATGTGATGATATTAGAGGGGAGGCAGAGTAATGATGTGATGATATTAGAGGGGAGGCAGGGTAATGATGTGATGATATTAGAGGGGAGGCAGAGTAATGATGTGATGATATTAGAGGGGAGGCAGGGTAATGACATGATGATATTAGAGGGGAGGCAGAGTAATGATGTGATGATATTAGAGGGGAGGCAGGGTAATGACATGATGATATTAGAGGGGAGGCAGAGTAATGATGTGATGATATTAGAGGGGAGGCAGGGTAATGACGTGATGATATTAGAGGGGAGGCAGGGTAATGATGTGATGATATTAGAGGGGAGGCAGGGTAATGATGTGATGATAGAGGGGAGGCAGGGTAATGATGTGATGATATTAGAGGGGAGGCAGGGGAATGATGTGATGATATTAGAGGGGAGGCAGGGTAATGATGTGATGATATTAGAGGGGAGGCAGGGTAATGATGTGATGATATTAGAGGGGAGGCAGGGTAATGATGTGATGATATTCGAGGTGAGGCAGGGTAATGACATGATGAAATTAGAGGGGAGGCAGGGTAATGATGTGATGATATTAGAGGGGAGGCAGGGTAATGATGTGGTGATATTAGAGGGGAGGCAGGGTAATGATGTGATGATATTAGAGGGGAGGCAGGGTAATGACATGATGAAATTAGAGGGGAGGCAGGGTAATGATGTGATGATATTAGAGGGGAGGCAGGGTAATGACGTGATGATTTTAGAGGGGTGTCAGGGTAATGACATGATGATATTAGAGGGGAGGCAGGGTAATGACGTGATGATATTAGAGGGGAGGCAGGGTAATGATGTGATGATATTAGAGGGGAGGCAGGGTAATGATGTGATGATATTAGAGGGGAGGCAGGGTAATGATGTGATGATATTAGAGGGGAGGCAGGGTAATGATGTGATGATATTAGAGGGGAGGCAGGGTAATGATGTGATGATATTAGAGGGGAGGCAGGGTAATGATGTGATGATATTAGAGGGGAGGCAGGGTAATGATGTGATGATATTAGAGGGGAGGCAGGGGAATGATGTGATGATATTAGTTGGGAGGCAGGGGAATGACGTGATGATATTAGAGGGGAGGCAGGGTAATGATGTGATGATATTAGAGGGGAGGCAGGGTAATGACATGATGAAATTAGTGGGGAGGCAGGGTAATGACGTGATGATATTAGAGGGGAGGCAGGGTAATGATGTGATGATATTAGAGGGGAGGCAGGGGAATGACATGATGATTTTAGAGGGGAGGCAGGGTAATGATGTGATGATATTAGAGGGGAGGCAGGGTAATGATGTGATGATATTAGAGGGGAGGCAGGGTAATGATGTGATGATATTAGAGGGGAGGCAGGGTAATGATGTGGTGATATTAGAGGGGAGGCAGGGTAATGATGTGATGATATTAGAGGGGAGGCAGAGTAATGACATGATGATATTAGAGGGGAGGCAGGGTAATGACATGATGATATTAGAGGGGAGGCAGGGTAATGATGTGATGATATTAGAGGGGAGGCAGGGTAATGATGTGATGATATTAGAGGGGAGGCAGGGTAATGATGTGATGATATTAGAGGGGAGGCAGGGTAATGATGTGATGATATTAGAGGGGAGGCAGGGTAATGATGTGATGATATTAGAGGGGAGGCAGGGTAATGATGTGATGATATTAGAGGGGAGGCAGGGTAATGACATGATGATATTAGAGGGGAGGCAGGGTAATGATGTGATGATATTAGAGGGGAGGCAGAGTAATGATGTGATGATATTAGTTGGGAGGCAGGGGAATGATGTGATGATATTAGAGGGGAGGCAGAGTAATGATGTGATGATATTAGAGGGGAGGCAGGGTAATGACATGATGATATTAGAGGGGAGGCAGAGTAATGATGTGATGATATTAGAGGGGAGGCAGGGTAAGGATGTGGTGATATTAGAGGGGAGGCAGGGTAAGGATGTGATGATATTAGAGGGGAGGCAGGGTAATGACATGATGATATTAGAGGGGAGGCAGGGTAATGACATGATGATATTAGAGGGGAGGCAGGGTAATGATGTGATGATATTAGAGGGGAGGCAGGGTAATGATGTGATGATATTAGAGGGGAGGCAGGGTAATGATGTGATGATATTAGAGGGGAGGCAGGGTAATGATGTGGTGATATTAGAGGGGAGGCAGGGTAATGACATGATGATATTAGAGGGGAGGCAGGGTAATGATGTGATGATATTAGAGGGGAGGCAGGGTAATGATGTGATGATATTAGAGGGGAGGCAGAGTAATGATGTGATGATATTAGAGGGGAGGCAGGGTAATGATGTGATGATATTAGAGGGGAGGCAGGGTAATGATGTGATGATATTAGAGGGGAGGCAGGGTAATGATGTGATGATATTAGAGGGGAGGCAGGGTAATGATGTGATGATATTAGAGGGGAGGCAGGGTAATGATGTGATGATATTAGAGGGGAGGCAGGGTAATGATGTGATGATATTAGAGGGGAGGCAGGGTAATGACATGATGAAATTAGAGGGGAGGCAGGGGAATGATGTGATGATATTAGAGGGGAGGCAGAGTAATGATGTGATGATATTAGAGGGGAGGCAGGGTAATGACATGATGATATTAGAGGGGAGGCAGGGTAATGACGTGATGATATTAGAGGGGAGGCAGGGTAATGACGTGATGATATTAGAGGGGAGGCAGGGTAATCATGTGATGATATTAGAGGGGAGGCAGGGTAATAATGTGATGATATTAGAGGGGAGGCAGGGTAATGATGTGATGATATTAGAGGGGAGGCAGGGTAATGATGTGATGATATTCGAGGTGAGGCAGGGTAATGACATGATGAAATTAGAGGGGAGGCAGGGTAATGACGTGGTGATATTAGAGGGGAGGCAGGGTAATGACGTGATGATATTAGAGGGGAGGCAGGGTAATGACGTGATGATTTTAGAGGGGTGTCAGGGTAATGATGTGATGATATTAGAGGGGAGGCAGGGTAATGACATGATGAAATTAGAGGGGAGGCAGGGTAATGATGTGATGATATTAGAGGGGAGGCAGGGTAATGACGTGATGATATTAGAGGGGAGGCAGGGTAATGATGTGATGATATTAGAGGGGAGGCAGGGTAATGACGTGATGATTTTAGAGGGGTGTCAGGGTAATGACATGATGATATTAGAGGGGAGGCAGGGTAATGACATGATGAAATTAGAGGGGAGGCAGGGTAATGATGTGATGATATTAGAGGGGAGGCAGAGTAATGATGTGATGATATTAGAGGGGAGGCAGGGTAATGACGTGATGATATTAGAGGGGAGGCAGGGTAATGACGTGATGATATTAGAAGGGAGGCAGGGTAATGATGTGATGATATTAGAGGGGAGGCAGGGTAATGATGTGATGATATTAGAGGGGAGGCAGGGTAATGATGTGATGATATTAGAGGGGAGGCAGGGTAATGATGTGATGATATTAGAGGGGAGGCAGGGTAATGATGTGATGATATTAGAGGGGAGGCAGGGTAATGATGTGATGATATTAGAGGGGAGGCAGGGTAATGATGTGATGATATTAGAGGGGAGGCAGGGGAATGATGTGGTGATATTAGTTGGGAGGCAGGGGAATGACATGATGATATTAGAGGGGAGGCAGGGTAATGACATGATGAAATTAGTGGGGAGGCAGGGTAATGATGTGATGATATTAGAGGGGAGGCAGGGTAATGACATGATGATTTTAGAGGGGAGGCAGGGTAATGATGTGATGATATTAGAGGGGAGGCAGGGTAATGATGTGGTGATATTAGAGGGGAGGCAGGGTAATGATGTGATGATATTAGAGGGGAGGCAGAGTAATGACATGATGATATTAGAGGGGAGGCAGAGTAATGACATGATGATATTAGAGGGGAGGCAGGGTAATGACATGATATTAGAGGGGAGGCAGGGTAATGATGTGATGATATTAGAGGGGAGGCAGGGTAATGATGTGATGATATTAGAGGGGAGGCAGGGTAATGATGTGATGATATTAGAGGGGAGGCAGGGTAATGATGTGATGATATTAGAGGGGAGGCAGGGTAATGATGTGATGATATTAGAGGGGAGGCAGGGTAATGATGTGATGATATTAGAGGGGAGGCAGGGTAATGATGTGATGATATTAGAGGGGAGGCAGGGTAATGACATGATATTAGAGGGGAGGCAGGGTAATGACATGATGATATTAGAGGGGAGGCAGGGTAATGATGTGATGATATTAGAGGGGAGGCAGAGTAATGATGTGATGATATTAGTTGGGAGGCAGGGGAATGATGTGATGATATTAGAGGGGAGGCAGAGTAATGATGTGATGATATTAGAGGGGAGGCAGGGTAATGATGTGATGATATTAGAGGGGAGGCAGGGTAATGACATGATGATATTAGAGGGGAGGCAGGGTAATGACGTGATGATATTAGAGGGGAGGCAGGGTAATCATGTGATGATATTAGAGGGGAGGCAGGGTAATCATGTGATGATATTAGAGGGGAGGCAGAGTAATGATGTGGTGATATTAGAGGGGAGGCAGGGTAATGACATGATGATATTAGAGGGGAGGCAGAGTAATGACATGATGATATTAGAGGGGAGGCAGAGTAATGACGTGATGATATTAGAGGGGAGGCAGGGTAATGACATGATGATATTAGAGGGGAGGCAGGGTAATGACGTGATGATATTAGAGGGGAGGCAGGGTAATGATGTGATGATATTAGAGGGGAGGCAGGGTAATGATGTGATGATATTAGAGGGGAGGCAGGGTAATGACGTGATGATATTAGAGGGGAGGCAGAGTAATGATGTGATATTAGAGGGGAGGCAGGGGAATGATGTGATGATATTAGAGGGGAGGCAGGGTAATGATGTGATGATATTAGAGGGGAGGCAGGGTAATGATGTGATGATATTAGAGGGGAGGCAGGGTAATGATGTGATGATATTAGAGGGGAGGCAGAGTAATGATGTGATATTAGAGGGGAGGCAGGGTAATGACATGATGATATTAGAGGGGAGGCAGGGTAATGATGTGATGATATTAGAGGGGAGGCAGAGTAATGATGTGATGATATTAGTTGGGAGGCAGGGTAATGATGTGATGATATTAGAGGGGAGGCAGAGTAATGATGTGATGATATTAGAGGGGAGGCAGGGTAATGATGTGATGATATTAGAGGGGAGGCAGGGTAATGATGTGATGATATTAGAGGGGAGGCAGAGTAATGATGTGATATTAGAGGGGAGGCAGGGTAATGACATGATGATATTAGAGGGGAGGCAGGGTAATGATGTGATGATATTAGAGGGGAGGCAGAGTAATGACGTGATGATATTAGAGGGGAGGCAGGGTAATGATGTGATGATATTAGAGGGGAGGCAGAGTAATGATGTGATGATATTAGAGGGGAGGCAGGGTAATGATGTGATGATATTAGAGGGGAGGCAGGGTAATGACATGATGATATTAGAGGGGAGGCAGGGTAATGACGTGATGATATTAGAGGGGAGGCAGGGTAATCATGTGATGATATTAGAGGGGAGGCAGGGTAATGATGTGATGATATTAGAGGGGAGGCAGGGTAATGATGTGATGATATTAGAGGGGAGGCAGAGTAATGATGTGATGATATTAGTTGGGAGGCAGGGGAATGATGTGATGATATTAGAGGGGAGGCAGAGTAATGATGTGATGATATTAGAGGGGAGGCAGGGTAATGACATGATGATATTAGAGGGGAGGCAGAGTAATGACGTGATGATATTAGAGGGGGAGGCAGAGTAATGACGTGATGATATTAGAGGGGAGGCAGGGTAATGACATGATGATATTAGAGGGGAGGCAGGGTAATGACGTGATGATATTAGAGGGGAGGCAGGGTAATGATGTGATGATATTAGAGGGGAGGCAGGGGAATGATGTGATGATATTAGAGGGGAGGCAGGGTAATGACGTGATGATATTAGAGGGGAGGCAGGGTAATGACATGATGATATTAGACGGGAGGCAGGGGAATGACGTGATGATATTAGAGGGGAGGCAGAGTAATGATGTGATATTAGAGGGGAGGCAGGGTAATGCCATGATGATAATAGAGGGGAGGCAGGGTAATGATGTGATGATATTAGAGGGGAGGCAGAGTAATGATGTGATATTAGAGGGGAGGCAGGGTAATGATGTGATGATATTAGAGGGGAGGCAGGGTAATGATGTGATGATATTAGAGGGGAGGCAGGGTAATGATGTGATGATATTAGAGGGGAGGCAGGGTAATGATGTGATGATATTAGAGGGCAGGCAGGGTAATAATGTGATGATATTAGAGGGGAGGCAGGGTAATGACATGATGATATTAGAGGGGAGGCAGGGTAATGACATGATGATATTAGAGGGGAGGCAGGGGAATGACATGATGATATTAGAGGGGTGTCAGGGTAATGACATGATGATATTAGAGAGGAGGCAGGGTAATGATGTGATGATATTAGAGGGGAGGCAGGGTAATGATGTGATATTAGAGGGGAGGCAGGGTAATGATGTGATGATATTAGAGGGGAGGCAGGGTAATGATGTGATGATATTAGAGGGGAGGCAGGGTAATGATGTGATGATATTAGAGGGGAGGCAGGGTAATGACATGATGATATTAGAGGGGAGGCAGGGTAATGATGTGATGATATTAGAGGGGAGGCAGGTGTAATGGTGTGATGATATTAGAGGGGAGGCAGGGTAATGATGTGATGATATTAGAGGGGAGGCAGGGTAATGATGTGATGATATTAGAGGGGAGGCAGGGTAATGACATTATGATATTAGAGGAGAGGCAGGGTAATGACGTGATGATATTAGAGGGGAGGCAGGGTAATGATGTGATATTAGAGGGGAGGCAGGGTAATGACGTGATGATATTAGAGGGGAGGCAGGGTAATGATGTGATGATATTAGAGGGGAGGCAGGGTAATGACATGATATTAGAGGGGAGGCAGAGTAATGATGTGATGATATTAGAGGGGAGGCAGGGTAATGATGTGATGATATTAGAGGGGAGGCAGGGTAATGATGTGATGATATTAGAGGGGAGGCAAGGTAATGATGTGATGATATTAGAGGGGAGGCAGGGTAATGATGTGATGATATTAGAGGGGAGGCAGAGTAATGACGTGATGATATTAGAGGGGATGCAGGGTAATGATGTGATGATATTAGAGGGGAGGCAGGGTAATGACGTGATGATATTAGAGGGGAGGCAGGGTAATGACGTGATGATATTAGAGGGGAGGCAGGGTAATGATGTGATGATATTAGAAGGGGAGGCAGAGTAATGATGTGATGATATTAGTTGGGAGGCAGGGGAATGATGTGATGATATTAGAGGGGAGGCAGAGTAATGATGTGATGATATTAGAGGGGAGGCAGGGTAATGACATGATGATATTAGAGGGGAGGCAGGGTAATGACGTGATGATATTAGAGGGGAGGCAGGGTAATGATGTGATGATATTAGAGGGGAGGCAGGGGAATGATGTGATGATATTAGAGGGGAGGCAGGGTAATGATGTGATGATATTAGAGGGGAGGCAGAGTAATGATGTGATATTAGAGGGGAGGCAGGGTAATGACATGATGATATTAGAGGGGAGGCAGGGTAATGATGTGATGATATTAGAGGGGAGGCAGGGTAATGATGTGATGATATTATAGGGGAGGCAGGGTAAGGATGTGATGATATTAGAGGGGAGGCAGGGTAATGATGTGATGATATTAGAGGGGAGGCAAGGTAATGATGTGATATTAGAGGGGTGTCGGGGTAATGACATGATGATATTAGAGGGGAGGCAGGGTAATGACATGATGATATTAGAGGGGAGGCAGGGTAATGACATGATGATATTAGAGGGGAGGCAGGGTAATGACGTGATGATATTAGAGGGGAGGCAGGGTAATGATGTGATGATATTAGAGGGGAGGCAGGGTAATGACATGATGATATTAGAGGGGAGGCAGGGTAATGACATGATGATATTAGAGGGGAGGCAGGGTAATGATGTGATGATATTAGAGGGGAGGCAGGGTAATGACATAATGAAATTAGAGGGGAGGCAGGGTAATGATGTGATATTAGAGGGGAGGCAGGGTAATGACATGATATTAGAGGGGAGGCAGGGTAATGATGTGATGATATTAGAGGGGAGGCAGGGTAATGATGTGATGATATTAGAGGGGAGGCAGGGTAATGATGTGATATTAGAGGGGAGGCAGGGTAATGACGTGATGATATTAGAGGGGAGGCAGGGTAATGATGTGATGATATTAGAGGGGAGGCAGGGTAATGATGTGATGATATTAGAGGGGAGGCAGGGTAATGACATGATGATATTAGAGGGGAGGCAGGGTAATGACATGATGATATTAGAGGGGAGGCAGGGTAATGATGTGATGATATTAGAGGGGAGGCAGGGTAATCAGAGGGATCTGTTAACATCAGGAAAATAAACACGGACAACTGCAGCCCTACAGAAGCTATTAATTGTGCAAAGGAGGCACAGACCCCCCCCCCCCCCACACACCTTGCAGGGGCCCTCCATCAGACATGCCCCCCAGGGTAGCCTCCCTAAATGCGTTGTGTAGCAGCACATGATGAGGGGGTCATTGGTGGTGAGTCAAGGGGGTCTCTCGTGGGGGACATTGGGGGTGACAGGTACAGACAGTCAGTGGATATTTTTTGTTACATAAAATTTTCTTTGTTTTGCAGGATTATAAAGATGCCTTAATTACAAATTATTATGTAAGTTTTTTTTTTTTTTATCCCAACCTCAATGAAGTTCTCATGGGCCTCTCTGATAATACTTTCCCCTCGCTTTCCTCTGTATCATTTCCCTCCCCTCCCCTCCATATCATTTCCCTCCCCTCCCCTCCATATCATTTCCCTCCCCTCCATATCATTTCCCTCCCGTCCCCTCCGTATCATTTCCCTCCCCTCCCCTCCATATCATTTCCCTCCCCTCCATATCATTTCCCTCCCCTCCATATCATTTCCCTCCCGTCCCCTCCGTATGATTCCCCTCCCCTCCGTATCATTTCCCTCCCCTCCGTATCATTTCCCTCCCCTCCGTATCATTTCCCTCCCCTCCCCTCCGTATCATTTCCCTCCCCTCCCCTCCGTATCATTTCCCTTTCCTCCCCTCCCCTCCCCTCCGTATCATTTCCCTCCCCTCCATATAATTTCCCTCCCCTCCCCTCCGTATCATTTCCCTCCCCTCCGTATCATTTCCCTCCCCTCCGTATCATTTCCCTCCCCTCCGTATCATTTCCCTCCCCTCCGTATCATTTCCCTCCCCTCCGTATCATTTCCCTCCCCTCCGTATCATTTCCCTCCCCTCCCCTCCGTATCATTTCCCTCCCCTCCGTATCATTTCCCTCCCCTCCCCTCCGTATCATTTCCCTCCCCTCCGTATCATTTCCCTCCCCTCCCCTCCCCTCCCCTCCGTATCATTTCCCTTCCATCCCCTCCGTATCATTTCCCTTCCATCCCCTCCCCTCCGTATCATTTCCCTCCCCTCCGTATCATTTCCCTCCCCTCCGTATCATTTCCCTTCCATCCCCTCCCCTCCGTATCATTTCCCTTTCCTCCCCTCCCCTCCCCTCCATATCATTTCCTTTCCCTCCCCTCCGTATCATTTCCCTCCCCTCCGTATCATTTCCCTCCCCTCCCCTCCCCTCCGTATCATTTCCCTTCCATCCCCTCCCCTCCGGATCATTTCCCTTCCATCCCCTCCCCTCCGTATCATTTCCCTCCCCTCCGTATCATTTCCCTCCCCTCCCCTCCGTATCATTTCCCTTCCATCCCCTCCCCTCCGTATCATTTCCCTTCCATCCCCTCCCCTCCGTATCATTTCCCTTCCATCCCCTCCCCTCCTTATCATTTCCCTTCCCTCCCTTCCGTATCATTTAATTTCCCTCCCCTCCGAAGCATTTCATTTTCCTCCCCTCCCTTCCGTAGCATTTCCATTATACCAGTGTTAGAGATAAGTAAGAAGTTATTACAGGAACAGCACATATATACAGACATAATTACATCAACAGGGAATTAGCATACAATACTAGGGGGAGGCCACTGTACTTCCCCACTAGGTCCAATCATTAAACTGGTAAAGACATACAATGGACGTAATTACCTAACAGTAAAACTAACAGAGACCAATGGATGAGTCACACAGAACTTGTACAGCTTTAAACATGACATGAAATATAACATACATGTTCCTATGCAGCACTCTTAGAGCTGCAGTCCAGTTACCATGACAGTACTCCCCTGTGACACACTGTTATCATAGCAAACTTACCCACTGGGCCCACCTTCCCAAATCTAAAACCCCTTTTTAATGCCAGGGCCCATAATCTGTAGGGAGGAGGAAAGCCATTAGTTCTCTTCAAGAACTCCAGTGCTGGAGAGTTCAGTCACCTATATCATTTGTCCCCCCACTCTCTATCATTTGCCCCCCTCAGTATCATCCCCCCCCCCCCCCCGTATCATTTCCATCAATCTTCTGGTAATCCTATTACCCTGCCCCCTCCCTCTCTGGTAATCCTATTACCCTGCCCCCCTCCCTCTCTGGTAATCTTATTACCCTGCCCCCCTCCCTTTCTGGTAATCCTATTACCCTGCCCCCCTCCCTCTCTGGTAACCCCCCCAGGGTTTGAACATTAATACAATCTTTATTTTCTCCCATAGATCTGGCCAGCGGTGCAGATTGCCAACTTTTACTTCATCCCGTTACATCACCGGTATGTATGGCTCTCTGTGTGATATTGTGACTCCATATCCCCCCCCATCCTGTTGGTTTCTCCCGTCTGGATCTGATATTGCATGTGTACAAAGGGTAACGCTGCCTCCCTATCCCCCCCCATCCTGTTAGTTTCTCCCATCTGATATTGCATCTGTACAGAGGGTAACGCTGCCTCCCTATCCCCCCCCATCCTGTTAGTTTCTCCCATCTGATATTGCATCTGTACAGAGGGTAACGCTGCCTCCCTATCCCCCCACATCCTGTTGGTTTCTCTCATCTGATATTGCATGTGTACAGAGGGTAACGCTGCCTCCCTATCCCCCCCCCATCCTGTTGGTTTCTCTCATCTGATATTGCATGTGTACAGAGGATAACGCTGCCTCCCTATCCCCCCCCCCCATCCTGTTGGTTTCTCCCATCTGATATTGCATGTGTACAGAGGGTAACGCTGCCTCCCTACCCCCCCCTCATCCTGTTGGTTTCTCCCATCTGATATTGCATGTGTACAGAGGGAAACGCTGCCTCCCTATCCCCCCCCATCCTGTTGGTTTCTCTCATCTGATATTGCATGTGTACAGAGGGTAACGCTGCCTCCCTATCCCCCCCCCATCCTGTTGGTTTCTCCCATCTGATATTGCATGTGTACAGAGGGTAACGCTTCCTCCCTATCCCCCCCTCATCCTGTTGGTTTCTCCCATCTGATATTGCATGTGTACAGAGGGTAACCCTGCCTCCCTGACCCCCCCCATCCTGTTGGTTTCTCCCATCTGATATTGCATGTGTACAGAGGGTAACGCT
Source organism: Pelodytes ibericus (assembly GCA_036172795.1). NCBI lineage: Eukaryota > Metazoa > Chordata > Amphibia > Anura > Pelodytidae > Pelodytes > Pelodytes ibericus. The sequence continues at coordinate 217,018,897 of CM069861.1, read as the reverse complement.
GCCTCCCTATCCCCCCCCCCCCATCCTGTTGGTTTCTCCCATCTGATATTGCATGTGTACAGAGGGTAACGCTGCCTCCCTACCCCCCCATCCTGTTGGTTTCTCCCATCTGATATTGCATGTGTACAAAGTGTAACGCTGCCTCCCTATCCCCCCCCATCCTGTTGGTTTCTCTCATCTGATATTGCATGTGTACAGAGGGTAACGCTGCCTCCCTCCCTATCCCCCCCCCCCCATCCTGTTGGTTTCTCCCATCTGATATTGCATGTGTACAGAGGGTAACGCTGCCTCCCTATCCCCCCCTCATCCTGTTGGTTTCTCCCATCTGATATTGCATGTGTACAGAGGGTAACCCTGCCTCCCTGACCCCCCCCCCATCCTGTTGGTTTCTCCCATCTGATATTGCATGTGTACAGAGGGTAACGCTGCCTCCCTATCCCCCCCCCTCATCCTGTTGGTTTCTCCCATCTGATATTGCATGTGTACAGAGGGTAACGCTGCCTCCCTATCCCCCCCCCCCTCATCCTGTTGGTTTCTCCCATCTGATATTGCATGTGTACAGAGGGTAACGCTGCCTCCCTATCCCCTGCCCCATCCTGTTGGTTTCTCCCATCTGATATTGCATGTGTACAGAGGGTACTGCTGCCTCTCTATCCCCCCCATCCTGTTGGTTTCTCCCATCTGATATTGCATGTGTACAGAGGGTAACGCTTCCTCCCTATCCCCCCCTCATCCTGTTGGTTTCTCCCATCTGATATTGCATGTGTACAGAGGGTAACCCTGCCTCCCTGACCCCCCCCATCCTGTTGGTTTCTCCCATCTGATATTGCATGTGTACAGAGGGTAACGCTGCCTCCCTATCCCCCCCCCCATCCTGTTGGTTTCTCCCATCTGATATTGCATGTGTACAGAGGGTAACGCTGCCTCCCTATCCCCCCCCCATCCTGTTGGTTTCTCCCATCTGATATTGCATGTGTACAGAGGGTAACGCTGCCTCCCTATCCCCCCCTCATCCTGTTGGTTTCTCCCATCTGATATTGCATGTGTACAGAGGGTAACCCTGCCTCCCTGACCCCCCCCCATCCTGTTGGTTTCTCCCATCTGATATTGCATGTGTACAGAGGGTAACGCTGCCTCCCTATCCCCCCCCCTCATCCTGTTGGTTTCTCCCATCTGATATTGCATGTGTACAGAGGGTAACGCTGCCTCCCTATCCCCCCCCCTCATCCTGTTGGTTTCTCCCATCTGATATTGCATGTGTACAGAGGGTAACGCTGCCTCCCTATCCCCTGCCCCATCCTGTTGGTTTCTCCCATCTGATATTGCATGTGTACAGAGGGTACTGCTGCCTCTCTATCCCCCCCATCCTGTTGGTTTCTCCCATCTGATATTGCATGTGTACAGAGGGTAACGCTGCCTCCCTATCCCCCCCATCCTGTTGGTTTCTCCCATCTGATATTGCATGTGTACAGAGGGTAACGCTGCCTCCCTATCCCCCCCCATCCTGTTGGTTTCTCCCATCTGATATTGCATGTGTACAGAGGGTAACGCTGCCTCCCTATCCCCCCCCATCCTGTTGGTTTCTCCCATCTGATATTGCATGTGTACAGAGGGTAACGCTGCCTCCCTATCCCCCCCCCCATCCTGTTGGTTTTTCCCATCTGATATTGCATGTGTACAGAGGGTAACGCTGCCTCCCTATCCCCCCCCCATCCTGTTGGTTTCTCCCATCTGATATTGCATGTGTACAGAGGGTAACGCTGCCTACCTATCCCCCCCCCCTCATCCTGTTGGTTTCTCCCATCTGATATTGCATGTGTACAGAGGGTAACGCTGCCTCCCTACCCCCCCCCCCCATCCTGTTGGTTTCTCCCATCTGATATTGCATGTGTACAGAGGGTAACGCTGCCTCCCTATCACCCCCCCCCATCCTGTTGGTTTCTCCCATCTGATATTGCATGTGTACAGAGGGTAACGCTGCCTCCCTATCCCCCCCCCATCCTGTTGGTTTCTCCCATCTGATATTGCATGTGTACAGAGGGTACTGCTGCCTCTCTATCCCCCCCCCATCCTGTTGGTTTCTCCCATCTGATATTGCATGTGTACAGAGGGCAACGCTGCCTCCCTATCCCCCCCCCCATCCTGTTGGTTTCTCCCATCTGATATTGCATGTGTACAGAGGGTAACGCTGCCTCCCTATCCCCCCCCCCCATCCTGTTGGTTTCTCCCATCTGATATTGGATGTGTACAGAGGGTAACACTGCCTCCCTATCCCCCCCCATCCTGTTGGTTTCTCCCATCTGATATTGCATGTGTACAGAGGGTACTGCTGCCTCTCTATCCCCCCCCCCCATCCTGTTGGTTTCTCCCATCTGATATTGCATGTGTACAGAGGGCAACGCTGCCTCCCTATCCCCCCCCCATCCTGTTGGTTTCTCCCATCTGATATTGCATGTGTACAGAGGGTAACGCTGCCTCCCTATCCCCCCCCCCCATCCTGTTGGTTTCTCCCATCTGATATTGGATGTGTACAGAGGGTAACACTGCCTCCCTATCCCCCTCCCCATCCTGTTGGTTTCTCCCATCTGATATTGCATGTGTACAGAGCGTAACGCTGCCTCCCGTGTCTGGTATTGTTTATAGCGGGTGACACTGCATCATCTTTCCCCTGCAGATTGGCTGTAGTTCAATGTGTTGCTATTATTTGGAACTCCTACCTCTCTTGGAAAGCCAACAAGGCTTGATCCTGCCCGGGACGCTCTCTCTCTAGTTCTAGTGAGTTAATGTCCGTAGACGGACTCTCTCCAGTGTTTGGATTCAGGGATCCGTCTCACTCAGGTATTTTTGGTAATTTGCGACCTCCTGGCGGCCAGCGTTTGGAATTCGTGGCTTTAACGCATCCTCCTTTCTACGTGGCATCTGGTCACCTACGGAAAGTGTTTGTCACTCAATAAGTCATTGAATTGATACTCTGTCCGACGAGGCTTTACGGTTGGATCCTCTCCAGGAATCCATGTCCATTTCTCAGGATAGAGCCCAACTTTCATGGTGCCAGGCCGGTCCCTAGCCCTTCCTTCTACACTGACTGCGCCCAGGCGCTCTGCCAGGGTCATTCAATCCGTCCTAACATCCTAACAAGGCTTGACAAAAATATATAAACCTTAGAACAGACCAATTCAGGAGACGGCCTTCTAAAAGCAAGATCCATGGACTTATATACCGCCATGTTGGGGTCCAGGGAGCTGCTGTAAGGAAGTCTCCAAACGTATTCCGTCCTCTCATCTCATGCCGTCCATACCTGGGTCTGAAACTCTCTACGTCTGCTAGATTTGCCTGCACCTCGGTCTGATCTATCTCAGTGATAGGTTTAGGTACTTTGTATCATGCATATTAAACTTAAATCATCCTAAAATGGTCTGTGTTCATTAACATGGGAATATCTGTATCTTAATAATCACTAACTGACTCCCAAATATCAGGTTTGCAACATCTACTGATCCTCAGCTGGAGCTCCTAAATGATCACTTGGTCACTAGACTGGTGCACCTTCCAAAGTACTTTAAAATGCATGTTTTATATTTTGCATTGCTGAAAATATAAAATACAACTAGATGAAATTGGGAAAATTACGGCAGTTTGCAAGAAGTTAGGACTGCCCACACTAGCTGAGTAAAAGTCATTTCAATCCTCCTGCAGGAACCAATGAGAATAATTTAATTCAAATAAATGTAATTTCCTGTCTATCTAGTGATGTCATCAGACAATGTGTTGCACTGTTAAGATATCCTACTGTGTACAAGAGCAAGGTCACTCACAGTCCACACAATGCATTATATTCCAGCAGCACAGGAAGTGACTAAATGAAACAAAACTTTATATTCTCAGTGTCTATATAATCAGTGCTGCCGCACCTGCAGTAACCATACAGAGTAATCACTGGGGAAGGCTTGAGTCAAATATTAAACATGTGATTTATACAGAATGCCTGCATCAAATCACACAGGGATAAAAGCCTGTGCATTATACAAGCAGTGATCTTCATCTTGCACCAAAGTGAGTTTGGGGAGTAGACTTTCCCTTTAACATTCTGTTGAGTCTTTTCCCCTTATAATATGATTTTAATCTTATTTTAAGTGTGAGGCTTACCTTTTCATCCAATTGTTGATTTATTCTATTCTGCAAACATTGTTTTCCCAGGATATATATTTTTTTGCATTTGAGCCTAAAAACTCTGTATACAGGTCTAGTCTGTGCCGTGTCTGTGCCGTGTCTGTGCCGTGTCTGTGCCGTGGCCGTGTCTGTGCCGTGTCTGTGCCGTGTCTGTGTCTAGTCTGTGCCGTGCCTGTGCCGCGCCTGTGTCGCGCCTGTGTCAATGGGAAAAAGACGGTGGCAAATTAACCGGTACCTGACAGTGGCTTATTTTTACTAAGTGATGCTGTGGCATGTTCTGTTGGGTAAAATAACATGTACTATGGGGGAAAGTGACACTGAGGCATGTTCTGCAGGGGAGATTGACACTGTGGCATGTAAATCATGTAGGTGCAATATAAGTGCAAGCCAAGAGCTGTGGGTGCTGTATGGTGCTGTGTGAAGTCCTTTAGGTGCAATGTGGGTGCAAAGGAAGGGAATAAAAACAGGGAATACAGCTTTATATATATATATGTGTGTGTGTGTGTGTATATATATATATATATATATATATATATATATATAGGCGTGTGTATGTATGTATATAATATATAGGCATATGATGTGTGTATGTATGTATGTATGTGTGTATGTATATATATATATATATATATATAGGTGTGTGTATGTATGTATGTATATAATATATAGGCATGTGATGTGTGTGTGTATGTATGTATATATATATATATATATATATATATATAGGTGTGTGTATGTATGTTTGTATATAATATATAGGCATATGATGTGTGTATGTATGTATGTATGTATATATATATATATAGGTGTGTGTATGTATGTATGTATGTATATAATATATAGGCATGTGATGTGTGTATGTATGTATATATATATATATATATAGGTGTGTGTATGTATGTTTGTATATAATATATAGGCATGTGATGTGTGTATGTATGTATGTATATATATATATGTATATATATATATATATAGGTGTGTGTGTATGTATGTATATAATATATAGGCATGTGATATGTGTGTGTATTTGTATATATATATATATATATACCGTATTTGCTCGAATATAAGACGAGGATTTTTTCAGAAAAAGACCCCTTGTCTTACATTCTACGCTCCAGTTATACACTGGATATAAGAGACTGACATATTGTAGACTGCAATTTTGTGTATATGTGGGGGTTGGGGGGTGTGACTGCATGTGGAAGGGGGGGATTCCAGGCTCTCCAAACAAGTTCTTGCCCAGTGTCCAATCAATATTACATATGGTCTTGTTGGAAGGGCAGAGTGTGGGGGCAGAGTGTGAGGGCTGGGAGACCGGGCAGTGTGGTGTGGAAGCGCAGAGGTTTAAGACACTCTGGGTGGAAAAGTAGGTAAAAGGGGGCTGTCTGGAGTGGAAGGGAAGGGGGTCGGAGCTCTCGGGGGTAGGGAGTTGGGGAATAGGAGAATGGAAGGACAGGGAGATGGAGCAGTCTAGGGCAAAATGGCAGAGGGTCAAGGCTCTTCAGGTAGAAACGGGTAGACAGGAGCAGAAGGGCAGGGGGAAGGGGGTAGTCTGGAGCAGAAGGGCAGGCGGAAGGGGGTAGTCTAGAGCAGAAGGGCAGGTGGAAGGGGGTAGTCAGGAGCATAAGGGCAGGTGGAAGGGGGTAGTCAGGAGCATAAGGGCAGGCGGAAGGGGGTAGTCAGGAGCAGAAGGGCAGGCGGAAGGGGGTAGTCAGGAGCAGAAGGGCAGGCGGAAGGGGGTAGTCAGGAGCAGAAGGGCAGGCGGAAGGGGGTAGTCAGGAGCAGCAGGGCAGGCGGAAGGGGGTAGTCAGGAGCAGCAGGGCAGGCGGAAGGGGGTAGTCAGGAGCAGAAGGGCAGGCGGAAGGGGGTAGTCTGGAGCAGAAGGGCAGGCGGAAGGGGGTAGTCTGGAGCAGAAGGGCAGGCGGAAGGGGGTAGTCTGGAGCAGAAGGGCAGGCGGAAGGGGGTAGTCTGGAGCAGAAGGGCAGGCGGAAGGGGGTAGTCTAGAGCAGAAGGGCAGGCGGAAGGGGGTAGTCTGGAGCAGAAGGAGCAGAAGGGCAGGCGGAAGGGGGTAGTCTGGAGCAGAAGGGCAATGCAGAAGGGGGTAGTCTGGAGCAGAAGGGCAGGTGGAAGGGGGTAGTCTAGAGCAGAAGGGCAGGCGGAAGGGGGTAGTCTGGAGCAGAAGGGCAGGGGGTAGTCTGGAGCAGAAGGGCAGGGGGTAGTCTGGAGCAGAAGGGCAGGGGGTAGTCTGGAGCAGAAGGGCAGGGGGTAGTCTGGAGCAGAAGGGCAGGCGGAAGGGGGTAGTCTGGAGCAGAAGGGCAGGCGGAAGGGGGTAGTCTGGAGCAGAAGGGCAGGTGGAAGGTGGTAGTCTAGAGCAGAAGGGCAGGCGGCAGGGGGTAGTCTGGAGCAGAAGGGCAGGCGGCAGGGGGTAGTCTGGAGCAGAAGGGCGAGCGGAAGGGGGTAGTCTGGAGCAGAAGGGCAGGCGGAAGGGGGTAGTCTGGAGCGGAAGGGCAGAGGCTCAAGTCTCTCGGGGCGGAAGGGCAGGTAGAAGGGGGCAGTGTGCAGTGGAAGGGCAGGGGCTCAAGTCTCTCTGGGCAGAAGGGCAGGTAGAAGGGGGCAGTGTGAAGCACGGGGGCTCAGGGGTGTGTTACAGACTGTATGAGGAGTGTGATGATATCAGGCTGGATGTTCTCTGCTCGCTGACTCCCCCTCATCATGACGTTTGATACACCAGGTGCTCAGGTGTCTAACGAATGAGTGTAATTGTGGAATTAACGTGTTTCTCGGAGCCGAGGGGATGTTGTCATTAGGCTGTTGATTTCGTTCCATGTCTTCACCCACGGATCTTTCTGCTCTGCCAGGACTCAGAGGCCCCAGTTTGCCAGCCAGGCGGACGTGTGAGAGGGTCTGCACCTTGTGCCCAGCGTCTTGACAGGGCTGAGAACAAGATTGTTTGACACCGGGCTTTATTCATTAGTAAGCTGACAAGAGAATGTCAAATGTAAAGCCAAACTAGCCGAGTCAGAAAGATTCTCCCATTTATCTTCTAACTGCTACTTTGGCTTTAAGTTTTACAATTCCCTTGTCAATTTCCTGAAACCCCCTCTTTCATCAGTAGAGCCCATAGTGCCCCTCCAGGAGACGTGTTCAAGTCGTGCTCTCCATCCTAGAGACACTTGGTCTGTTGTACCCTTAAAGGCCCGTGGTTTGCCCAGGATTGTGAACAAGGGGTAACCCAGGGGGAGGGGAGGGGGTGATTTTCATTTTCAGGTTCTGGACGGTGAAGGGTAGAGCTGGCTCCTGCTGTACAGTGTCCAATGCTTTAGATTTTGGAAATTGTGTTTTTCGACATGATTGAATCTGGATCCTACTCAATCAGCGGACACTGGCCGGCTCAATCAGCGGACACTGGCCGGCTCAATCAGCGGACACTGGCCTTTTTATAGAGCCATACATCAGTGACATGCTGCCCCACATATCATGACGTCCTCTCCTTGGGTAATGAACTGATTTCTCGTCAGCACACGAGACAGTAACAAATAGTCTGCCCGACTCGTCCGTCCTCTCTAACGTGGCAAGAAGAGGCTTCTCCCTCCCCAAATACAGCTCGTCTGACTGAGACACGGGGACGTCTCATGGGAGGCCACTCACACCCGTACTGAAGCCCCAGAGGCCACACGGTTGTGGTGTTTTAATTTCCATCGAGTGTGTTTATTGATCAGAAGGCGGCTGTGTAAAGAAAGCTGTGATGGCCTTAGTGATGTGTACATGAGATTGCTGCTTTTAACCTCCTGAAATGAGCGGAGGAGCCACGCAGTGACCCAGGGGTCCTAGACTGGAGTGAGGGCCATAATCCCCAGCACTCTCAGCCGCTATTTCTGTGTCTGAAGCTGTTCGAAATCTGGAAATACTGTAGACGATGTTTGCGATGCTGGAGGTTTTAGAAAGGTAGACTTTATTAATATTCCAAAATCCCCCCAAAGTATAATGAAAATAGAAATAAAATATCTTATTGAGCCGTAATGCTCTAAAAGGGGGCAGACATGTTGTGTCATCTGATAGAGCCATACAGAGCAAACATTCTAAACGCCATGTCCGCACCATGATAGAGCTATACAGAGCAAAGATTCTAAACAACATGTCCGCCCCCTGATAGAGCTATACAGAGCAAAGATTCTAAACAACATGTCCACCCCCTGATAGAGCTATACAGAGCAAAGATTCTAAACAACATGTCCGCCTCCTGATAGAGATATACAGAGCAAAGATTCTAAACAACATGTCTGCCCCTGATACAGTTATACAGAGCAAAGATTCTAAACAACATGTCCGCCCCTGATACAGTTATACAGAGCAAAGATTCTAAACAACATGTCCGCCCCTGATACAGCTATACAGAGCAAAGATTCTAAACAACATGTCCGCCTCCTGATAGAGCTATACAGAGCAAAGATTCTAAACAACATGTCTGCCCCCTGATAGAGCTATACAGAGCAAAGATTCTAAACAACATGTCCGCCCCCTGATAGAGCTATACAGAGCAAAGATTCTAAACAACATGTCCGCCCCTGATAGAGTTATACAGAGCAAAGATTCTAAACAACATGTCCGCCTCCTGATAGAGCTATACAGAGCAAAGATTCTAAACAACATGTCTGCCCCCTGATAGAGCTATACAGAGCAAAGATTCTAAACAACATGTCCGTCCCCTGATAGAGCTATACAGAGCAAATATTCTAAACAACATGTCCGCCCCTGATAGAGTTATACAGAGCAAAGATTCTAAACAACATGTCTGCCCCCTGATAGCGCTATACAGAGCAAAGATTCTAAACAACATGTCAGTCCTCTGATAGAGCTATACAGAGCAAAGATTCTAACCAACATGTCCGCCCCTGATAGAGCTATAGAGGGCAAAGTTTCTAAACAACATGTCCGCCCCCTGATAAAGCTATACAGAGCAAAGATGCTAAACAACATGTACGCCCCCTGATAGAGCTATACAGAGCAAAAATTCTAAACAACATGTCTGCCCACTGATAGAGCTATACAGAGCAAAGATTCTAAACAACATGTCCTCCCCCTGATAGAGCTATACAGAGCAAAGATTCTAAACAACATGTCTGCCCCTGATACAGCTATACAGAGCAAAGATTCTAAACAACATGTCTGCAACCTCATAGAGCTATACAGAGCAAAGATTCGAAAAAACATGTCCGCCCCCTGATAGAGCTATACAGAGCAAAGATTCTAAACAACATGTCTGCCCCCTCATAGAGCTATACAGAGCAAAGATTCTAACCAACATGTCTGCCCCTAATAGAGCTATACAGAGCAAAGATTCTAAACAACATGTCCACCCCCTGATAGAGCTATACAGAGCAAAGATTCTAAACAACATGTCTGCCCCTAATAGAGCTTTACAGAGCAAAGATTCTAAACAACATGTCCACCCCCTGAGAGAGCTACACAGAGCAAAGGTTCTAAACAACATGTCTGCCCGATAGAGATTTACAGAGCAAAGAATCTAAACAACATGACCTCCCCCTGATAGAGTTATACAGAGCAAAGATTCTAAACAACATGTCCACCCGTGATAGAGCTATACAGAGCAAAGATTGTAAACAACATGTCCGCCCCCTGATAGAGCTATACAGGGCAAAGATTCTAACCAACATGTCCGCCCCCTCATAGATCTATACAGAGAAAATATTCTAACCAACATGTCCGCCCCCTCATAGAGCTATACAGAGCAAAGATTCTAAACAACATGTCCTCCCCCTGATAGAGCTATACAGAGCAAAGATTCTAAACAACATGTCCACCCTCATAGAGCAATACAGAGGATAGATTCTAACCAACATGTCCGCCCCCTGATAGAGTTATACAGAGCAAAGATTCTAAACAACATGTCCGCCCCTGATAGAGCTATACAGAGCAAAGATTCTAAACAACATGTCCGCCCCCTGATAGAGCTATAGAGGGCAAAGATTCGAACCAACATGTCCGCCCCCTCATAGAGCTATACAGAGCAAAGATTCTAAACAACATGTCCTCCCCCCGAGAGAGCTATACAGAGCAAAGATTCTAAACAACATGTCTGCCCCCTGATAGAGCTATACAGAGCATAGATTCTAAAAAACATGTCCACTCCCTGATAGAGAAATATAGAGCAAAGATTCTAACCAACATGTCCGCCCCCTCATAGATCTATACAGAGAAAATATTCTAACCAACATGTCCGCCCCCTCATAGAGCTATACAGAGCAAAGATTCTAAACAACATGTCCTCCCCCTGATAGAGCTTTACAGAGCAAAGATTCTAAACAACATGTCCTCCCCTGATAGAGCTATACAGAGCAAATATTCTAAACAACATGTCCGCCCCCTCATAGAGCTATACAGAGCAAAGATTCTAAACAACATGTCCACCCCTGATAGAGCTATACAGAGCAAAGATTCTAAACAACATGTCCACCCCTGATAGAACTATACAGAGCAAAGATTCTAAACAACATGTCTGCCCCCTCATAGAGCTATACAGAGCAAAGATTCTAAACAACATGTCCACTCCCTGATAGAGCAATACAGAGCAACGATTCTAATCAACATGTCCGCCCCTGATAGCGCTATACAGAGCAAAGATTCTAAACAACATGTCCACCCCTCATAGAGCAATACAGAGAAAAGATTCTAACCAACATGTCCGCCCCCTGATAGAGCTATACAGAGCAAAGATTCTAAACAACATGTCCTCCCATGATAGAGCTATACAGAGCAAAGATTCTAAACAACATGTCCACCACTGATAGAGCTATACAGAGCAAAGATTCTAAACAACATGTCCACCCCTGATAGAGATATACAGAGCAAAGATTCTAAACAACATGTCTGCCCCGATAGAGCTATACAGAGCAAAGATTCTAAACAACGTGTCTGCCCCTGATACAGCTATACAGAGCAAAGATTCTAAACAACGTGTCTGCCCCTGATACAGCTATACAGGGCAAAGATTCTATCCAACATTTCCGCCCCCTCATAGAGCTATACAGAGCAAAGATTCTAAGCAACATGTCCGTCCCTGATAGAGCTATACAGAGCAAAGACTGTAAACAACATGTCCGCCCCCTGATAGAACTATACAGAGCAAAGATTCTAAACAACATGTCTGCCCCCTCATAGAGCTATACAGAGCAAAGATTCTAAACGACATGTCCACTCCCTGATAGAGCAATACAGAGCAACGATTCTAACCAACATGTCCGCCCCTGATAGCGCTATACAGAGCAAAGATTTTAAACAACATGTCTGCCCCGATAGAGCTATACAGAGCAAAGATTCTAAACAACATGTCCTCCCCCTGATAGAGCTATACAGAGCAAAGATTCTAAACAACATGTCCACCCCTTATAGAGCAATACAGAGAAAAGATTCTAACCAACATGTCCGCCCCCTGATAGAGCTATACAGAGCAAAGATTCTAAACAACATGTCCTCCCCTGATAGAGCTATACAGAGCAAAGATTCTAAACAACATGTCCACCACTGATAGAGCTATACAGAGCAAAGATTCTAAACAACATGTCCACCCCTGATAGAGCTATACAGAGCAAAGATTCTAAACAACATGTCTGCCCCGATAGAGCTATACAGAGCAAAGATTCTAAACAACATGTCCGCCCCCTGATAGAGCTATACAGAGCAAAGATTCTAAACAACGTGTCTGCCCCTGATACAGCTATACAGGGCAAAGATTCTATCCAACATGTCCACCACTGATAGAGCTATACAGAGCAAAGATTCTAAACAACATGTCCACCCCTGATAGAGCTATACAGAGCAAAGATTCTAAACAACATGTCTGCCCCGATAGAGCTATACAGAGCAAAGATTCTAAACAACATGTCCGCCCCCTGATAGAGCTATACAGAGCAAAGATTCTAAACAACGTGTCTGCCCCTGATACAGCTATACAGGGCAAAGATTCTATCCAACATTTCGGCCCCCTCATAGAGCTATACAGAGCAAAGATTCTAAGCAACATGTCCGTCCCTGATAGAGCTATACAGAGCAAAGACTGTAAACAACATGTCCGCCCCCTGATAGAGCTATACAGAGCAAAGATTCTAAACATCATGTCCTCCCCCTGATAGAGCTATACAGAGCAAAGATTCTAAACAACATGTCCACCCCTCATAGAGCTAATCAGAGCAAAGACTGTAAACAACATGTCCGCCCCCTGATAGAGCTATAAAGGGCAAAGATTCTAACCAACATGTCTGCCCCCTCATAGAGCTATACAGAGCAAAGATTCTAATCAACATGTCCGCCCCTGATAGAACTATACAGAGCAAAGATTCTAAACAACATGTCCTCCCCCTGATAGAGCAATGCAGAGCAAAGATTCTAAACAACATGTCCACCCCCTGATAGAGCAATACAGAGCATAGATTCTAACCAACATGTCCGCCCCCTGATAGAGTTATACAGAGAAAAGATTCTAAACAACATATCCGCCCCCTGATAGAGCAATAGAGGGCAAAGATTCGAACCAACATGTCCGCCCCCTCATAGAGCTATACAGAGCAAAGATTCTAAACAACATGTCCTCCCCCTAAGAGAGCTATACAGAGCAAAGATTCTAAACAACATGTCTGCCCCCTGATAGAGCTATACAGAGCATAGATTCTAAAAAACATGTCCACTCCCTGATAGAGAAATATAGAGCAACGATTCTAACCAATATGTCCGCCCCTGATTGCGCTATACAGAGCAAAGATTCTAAACATGTCCACTCCCTGATAGAGCTATACAGAGCAAAGATTCTAAACAACATGTCCTCCCCTGATAGAGCTATACTGAGCAAATATTCTAAACAACATGTCCACCCCCTGATAGAGCTATACAGAGCAAATATTCTAAACAACATGTCCACCCCTCATAGAGCAATACAGAGCATAGATTCTAACCAACATGTCCGCCCCCTGATAGAGTTATACTGAGCAAAGATTCTAAACAACATGTCCACCCCTCATAGAGCTATAGAGGGCAAAGATTCGAACCAACATGTCCGCCCCCTCATAGAGCTATACAGAGCAAAGATTCTAAACAACATGTCCTCCCCCTGAGAGAGCTATACAGAGCATAGATTCTAAAAAACATGTCCACTCCCTGATAGAGAAATATAGAGCAACAATTCTAACCAATATGTCCGCCCCTGATAGCGCTATACAGAGCAAAGATTCTAAACATGTCCACTCCCTGATAGAGCTATACAGAGCAAAGATTCTAAACAACATGTCCTCCCCTGATAGAGCTATACAGAGCAAATATTCTAAACAACATTTCCACCCCCTGATAGAGCTATACAGAGCAAAGATTCTAAACGACATGTCCACTCCCTGATAGAGCAATACAGAGCAACGATTCTAACCAAGATGTCCGCCCCTGATAGCGCTATACAGAGCAAAGATTTTAAACAACATGTCTGCCCCGATAGAGCTATACAGAGCAAAGATTCTAAACAACATGTCCTCCCCCTGATAGAGCTATACAGAGCAAAGATTCTAAACAACATGTCCACCCCTCATAGAGCAATACAGAGAAAAGATTCTAACCAACATGTCCGCCCCCTGATAGAGCTATACAGAGCAAAGATTCTAAACAACATGTCCTCCCCTGATAGAGCTATACAGAGCAAAGATTCTAAACAACATGTCCACCACTGATAGAGCTATACAGAGCAAAGATTCTAAACAACATGTCCACCCCTGATAGAGCTATACAGAGCAAAGATTCTAAACAACATGTCTGCCCCGATAGAGCTATACAGAGCAAAGATTCTAAACAACATGTCCGCCCCCTGATAGAGCTATACAGAGCAAAGATTCTAAACAACGTGTCCTCCCCCTGATAGAGCTATACAGAGCAAAGATTCTAAACAACATGTCTGCCCCGATAGAGCTATACAGAGCAAAGATTCTAAACAACGTGTCTGCCCCTGATACAGCTATACAGAGCAAAGATTCTAAACAACGTGTCTGCCCCTGATACAGCTATGCAGGGCAAAGATTCTATCCAACATTTCCGCCCCCTCATAGAGCTATACAGAGCAAAGATTCTAAGCAACATGTCCGTCCCTGATAGAGCTATACAGAGCAAAGACTGTAAACAACATGTCCGCCCCCTGATAGAACTATACAGAGCAAAGATTCTAAACAACATGTCTGCGCCCTCATAGAGCTATACAGAGCAAAGATTCTAAACGACATGTCCACTCCCTGATAGAGCAATACAGAGCAACGATTCTAACCAACATGTCCGCCCCTGATAGCGCTATACAGAGCAAAGATTTTAAACAACATGTCTGCCCCGATAGAGCTATACAGAGCAAAGATTCTAAACAACATGTCCTCCCCCTGATAGAGCTATACAGAGCAAAGATTCTAAACAACATGTCCACCCCTCATAGAGCAATACAGAGAAAAGATTCTAACCAACATGTCCGCCCCCTGATAGAGCTATACAGAGCAAAGATTCTAAACAACATGTCCTCCCCTGATAGAGCTATACAGAGCAAAGATTCTAAACAACATGTCCACCACTGATAGAGCTATACAGAGCAAAGATTCTAAACAACATGTCCACCCCTGATAGAGCTATACAGAGCAAAGATTCTAAACAACATGTCTGCCCCGATAGAGCTATACAGAGCAAAGATTCTAAACAACATGTCCGCCCCTTGATAGAGCTATACAGAGCAAAGATTCTAAACAACGTGTCTGCCCCTGATACAGCTATACAGGGCAAAGATTCTATCCAACATGTCCACCACTGATAGAGCTATACAGAGCAAAGATTCTAAACAACATGTCCACCCCTGATAGAGCTATACAGAGCAAAGATTCTAAACAACATGTCTGCCCCGATAGAGCTATACAGAGCAAAGATTCTAAACATCATGTCCGCCCCCTGATAGAGCTATACAGAGCAAAGATTCTAAACAACGTGTCTGCCCCTGATACAGCTATACAGGGCAAAGATTCTATCCAACATTTCCGCCCCCTCATAGAGCTATACAGAGCAAAGATTCTAAGCAACATGTCCGTCCCTGATAGAGCTATACAGAGCAAAGACTGTAAACAACATGTCCGCCCCCTGATAGAGCTATACAGAGCAAAGATTCTAAACATCATGTCCTCCCCCTGATAGAGCTATACAGAGCAAAGATTCTAAACAACATGTCCACCCCTCATAGAGCTATACAGAGCAAAGACTGTAAACAACATGTCCGCCCCCTGATAGAGCTATAATTGGCAAAGATTCTAACCAACATGTCTGCCCCCTCATAGAGCTATACAGAGCAAAGATTCTAATCAACATGTCCGCCCCTGATAGAACTATACAGAGCAAAGATTCTAAACAACATGTCCTCCCCCTGATAGAGCAATGCAGAGCAAAGATTCTAAACAACATGTCCACCCCTCATAGAGCAATACAGAGCATAGATTCTAACCAACATGTCCGCCCCCTGATAGAGTTATACAGAGAAAAGATTCTAAACAACATGTCCGCCCCCTGATAGAGCAATAGAGGGCAAAGATTCGAACCAACATGTCCGCCCCCTCATAGAGCTATACAGAGCAAAGATTCTAAACAACATGTCCTCCCCCTAAGAGAGCTATACAGAGCAAAGATTCTAAACAACATGTCTGCCCCCTGATAGAGCTATACAGAGCATAGATTCTAAAAAACATGTCCACTCCCTGATAGAGAAATATAGAGCAACTATTCTAACCAATATGTCCGCCCCTGATTGCGCTATACAGAGCAAAGATCCTAAACATGTCCACTCCCTGATAGAGCTATACAGAGCAAAGATTCTAAACAACATGTCCGCCCCCTGATAGAGCTATACAGAGCAAAGATTCTAAACAACGTGTCTGCCCCTGATACAGCTATACAGGGCAAAGATTCTATCCAACATGTCCACCACTGATAGAGCTATACAGAGCAAAGATTCTAAACAACATGTCCACCCCTGATAGAGCTATACAGAGCAAAGATTCTAAACAACATGTCTGCCCCGATAGAGCTATACAGAGCAAAGATTCTAAACAACATGTCCGCCCCCTGATAGAGCTATACAGAGCAAAGATTCTAAACAACGTGTCTGCCCCTGATACAGCTATACAGGGCAAAGATTCTATCCAACATTTCGGCCCCCTCATAGAGCTATACAGAGCAAAGATTCTAAGCAACATGTCCGTCCCTGATAGAGCTATACAGAGCAAAGACTGTAAACAACATGTCCGCCCCCTGATAGAGCTATACAGAGCAAAGATTCTAAACATCATGTCCTCCCCCTGATAGAGCTATACAGAGCAAAGATTCTAAACAACATGTCCACCCCTCATAGAGCTAATCAGAGCAAAGACTGTAAACAACATGTCCGCCCCCTGATAGAGCTATAAAGGGCAAAGATTCTAACCAACATGTCTGCCCCCTCATAGAGCTATACAGAGCAAAGATTCTAATCAACATGTCCGCCCCTGATAGAACTATACAGAGCAAAGATTCTAAACAACATGTCCTCCCCCTGATAGAGCAATGCAGAGCAAAGATTCTAAACAACATGTCCACCCCCTGATAGAGCAATACAGAGCATAGATTCTAACCAACATGTCCGCCCCCTGATAGAGTTATACAGAGAAAAGATTCTAAACAACATATCCGCCCCCTGATAGAGCAATAGAGGGCAAAGATTCGAACCAACATGTCCGCCCCCTCATAGAGCTATACAGAGCAAAGATTCTAAACAACATGTCCTCCCCCTAAGAGAGCTATACAGAGCAAAGATTCTAAACAACATGTCTGCCCCCTGATAGAGCTATACAGAGCATAGATTCTAAAAAACATGTCCACTCCCTGATAGAGAAATATAGAGCAACGATTCTAACCAATATGTCCGCCCCTGATTGCGCTATACAGAGCAAAGATTCTAAACATGTCCACTCCCTGATAGAGCTATACAGAGCAAAGATTCTAAACAACATGTCCTCCCCTGATAGAGCTATACTGAGCAAATATTCTAAACAACATGTCCACCCCCTGATAGAGCTATACAGAGCAAATATTCTAAACAACATGTCCACCCCTCATAGAGCAATACAGAGCATAGATTCTAACCAACATGTCCGCCCCCTGATAGAGTTATACTGAGCAAAGATTCTAAACAACATGTCCACCCCTCATAGAGCTATAGAGGGCAAAGATTCGAACCAACATGTCCGCCCCCTCATAGAGCTATACAGAGCAAAGATTCTAAACAACATGTCCTCCCCCTGAGAGAGCTATACAGAGCATAGATTCTAAAAAACATGTCCACTCCCTGATAGAGAAATATAGAGCAACAATTCTAACCAATATGTCCGCCCCTGATAGCGCTATACAGAGCAAAGATTCTAAACATGTCCACTCCCTGATAGAGCTATACAGAGCAAAGATTCTAAACAACATGTCCTCCCCTGATAGAGCTATACAGAGCAAATATTCTAAACAACATTTCCACCCCCTGATAGAGCTATACAGAGCAAAGATTCTAAACGACATGTCCACTCCCTGATAGAGCAATACAGAGCAACGATTCTAACCAAGATGTCCGCCCCTGATAGCGCTATACAGAGCAAAGATTTTAAACAACATGTCTGCCCCGATAGAGCTATACAGAGCAAAGATTCTAAACAACATGTCCTCCCCCTGATAGAGCTATACAGAGCAAAGATTCTAAACAACATGTCCACCCCTCATAGAGCAATACAGAGAAAAGATTCTAACCAACATGTCCGCCCCCTGATAGAGCTATACAGAGCAAAGATTCTAAACAACATGTCCTCCCCTGATAGAGCTATACAGAGCAAAGATTCTAAACAACATGTCCACCACTGATAGAGCTATACAGAGCAAAGATTCTAAACAACATGTCCACCCCTGATAGAGCTATACAGAGCAAAGATTCTAAACAACATGTCTGCCCCGATAGAGCTATACAGAGCAAAGATTCTAAACAACATGTCCGCCCCCTGATAGAGCTATACAGAGCAAAGATTCTAAACAACGTGTCCTCCCCCTGATAGAGCTATACAGAGCAAAGATTCTAAACAACATGTCTGCCCCGATAGAGCTATACAGAGCAAAGATTCTAAACAACGTGTCTGCCCCTGATACAGCTATACAGAGCAAAGATTCTAAACAACGTGTCTGCCCCTGATACAGCTATGCAGGGCAAAGATTCTATCCAACATTTCCGCCCCCTCATAGAGCTATACAGAGCAAAGATTCTAAGCAACATGTCCGTCCCTGATAGAGCTATACAGAGCAAAGACTGTAAACAACATGTCCGCCCCCTGATAGAACTATACAGAGCAAAGATTCTAAACAACATGTCTGCGCCCTCATAGAGCTATACAGAGCAAAGATTCTAAACGACATGTCCACTCCCTGATAGAGCAATACAGAGCAACGATTCTAACCAACATGTCCGCCCCTGATAGCGCTATACAGAGCAAAGATTTTAAACAACATGTCTGCCCCGATAGAGCTATACAGAGCAAAGATTCTAAACAACATGTCCTCCCCCTGATAGAGCTATACAGAGCAAAGATTCTAAACAACATGTCCACCCCTCATAGAGCAATACAGAGAAAAGATTCTAACCAACATGTCCGCCCCCTGATAGAGCTATACAGAGCAAAGATTCTAAACAACATGTCCTCCCCTGATAGAGCTATACAGAGCAAAGATTCTAAACAACATGTCCACCACTGATAGAGCTATACAGAGCAAAGATTCTAAACAACATGTCCACCCCTGATAGAGCTATACAGAGCAAAGATTCTAAACAACATGTCTGCCCCGATAGAGCTATACAGAGCAAAGATTCTAAACAACATGTCCGCCCCTTGATAGAGCTATACAGAGCAAAGATTCTAAACAACGTGTCTGCCCCTGATACAGCTATACAGGGCAAAGATTCTATCCAACATGTCCACCACTGATAGAGCTATACAGAGCAAAGATTCTAAACAACATGTCCACCCCTGATAGAGCTATACAGAGCAAAGATTCTAAACAACATGTCTGCCCCGATAGAGCTATACAGAGCAAAGATTCTAAACATCATGTCCGCCCCCTGATAGAGCTATACAGAGCAAAGATTCTAAACAACGTGTCTGCCCCTGATACAGCTATACAGGGCAAAGATTCTATCCAACATTTCCGCCCCCTCATAGAGCTATACAGAGCAAAGATTCTAAGCAACATGTCCGTCCCTGATAGAGCTATACAGAGCAAAGACTGTAAACAACATGTCCGCCCCCTGATAGAGCTATACAGAGCAAAGATTCTAAACATCATGTCCTCCCCCTGATAGAGCTATACAGAGCAAAGATTCTAAACAACATGTCCACCCCTCATAGAGCTATACAGAGCAAAGACTGTAAACAACATGTCCGCCCCCTGATAGAGCTATAATTGGCAAAGATTCTAACCAACATGTCTGCCCCCTCATAGAGCTATACAGAGCAAAGATTCTAATCAACATGTCCGCCCCTGATAGAACTATACAGAGCAAAGATTCTAAACAACATGTCCTCCCCCTGATAGAGCAATGCAGAGCAAAGATTCTAAACAACATGTCCACCCCTCATAGAGCAATACAGAGCATAGATTCTAACCAACATGTCCGCCCCCTGATAGAGTTATACAGAGAAAAGATTCTAAACAACATGTCCGCCCCCTGATAGAGCAATAGAGGGCAAAGATTCGAACCAACATGTCCGCCCCCTCATAGAGCTATACAGAGCAAAGATTCTAAACAACATGTCCTCCCCCTAAGAGAGCTATACAGAGCAAAGATTCTAAACAACATGTCTGCCCCCTGATAGAGCTATACAGAGCATAGATTCTAAAAAACATGTCCACTCCCTGATAGAGAAATATAGAGCAACTATTCTAACCAATATGTCCGCCCCTGATTGCGCTATACAGAGCAAAGATCCTAAACATGTCCACTCCCTGATAGAGCTATACAGAGCAAAGATTCTAAACAACATGTCCTCCCCTGATAGAGCTATACTGAGCAAATATTCTAAACAACATGTCCACCCCCTGATAGAGCTATACAGAGCAAATATTCTAAACAACATGTCCACCCCTCATAGAGCAATACAGAGCATAGATTCTAACCAACATGTCCGCCCCCTGATAGAGTTATACTGAGCAAAGATTCTAAACAACATGTCCACCCCTCATAGAGCTATAGAGGGCAAAGATTCGAACCAACATGTCCGCCCCCTCATAGAGCTATACAGAGCAAAGATTCTAAACAACATGTCCTCCCCCTGAGAGAGCTATACAGAGCATAGATTCTAAAAAACATGTCCACTCCCTGATAGAGAAATATAGAGCAACAATTCTAACCAATATGTCCGCCCCTGATAGCGCTATACAGAGCAAAGATTCTAAACATGTCCACTCCCTGATAGAGCTATACAGAGCAAAGATTCTAAACAACATGTCCTCCCCTGATAGAGCTATACAGAGCAAATATTCTAAACAACATGTCCACCCCCTGATAGAGCTATACAGAGCAAAGATTCTAAACGACATGTCCACTCCCTGATAGAGCAATACAGAGCAACGATTCTAACCAACATGTCCGCCCCTGATAGCGCTATACAGAGCAAAGATTTTAAACAACATGTCTGCCCCGATAGAGCTATACAGAGCAAAGATTCTAAACAACATGTCCTCCCCCTGATAGAGCTATACAGAGCAAAGATTCTAAACAACATGTCCACCCCTCATAGAGCAATACAGAGAAAAGATTCTAACCAACATGTCCGCCCCCTGATAGAGCTATACAGAGCAAAGATTCTAAACAACATGTCCTCCCCTGATAGAGCTATACAGAGCAAAGATTCTAAACAACATGTCCACCACTGATAGAGCTATACAGAGCAAAGATTCTAAACAACATGTCCACCCCTGATAGAGCTATACAGAGCAAAGATTCTAAACAACATGTCTGCCCCGATAGAGCTATACAGAGCAAAGATTCTAAACAACATGTCCGCCCCCTGATAGAGCTATACAGAGCAAAGATTCTAAACAACGTGTCTGCCCCTGATACAGCTATACAGGGCAAAGATTCTATCCAACATTTCCGCCCCCTCATAGAGCTATACAGAGCAAAGATTCTAAGCAACATGTCCGTCCCTGATAGAGCTATACAGAGCAAAGACTGTAAACAACATGTCCGCCCCCTGATAGAGCTATACAGAGCAAAGATTCTAAACAACATGTCCTCCCCCTAAGAGAGCTATACAGAGCAAAGATTCTAAACAACATGTCTGCCCCCTGATAGAGCTATACAGAGCATAGATTCTAAAAAACATGTCCACTCCCTGATAGAGAAATATAGAGCAACTATTCTAACCAATATGTCCGCCCCTGATTGCGCTATACAGAGCAAAGATCCTAAACATGTCCACTCCCTGATAGAGCTATACAGAGCAAAGATTCTAAACAACATGTCCTCCCCTGATAGAGCTATACTGAGCAAATATTCTAAACAACATGTCCACCCCCTGATAGAGCTATACAGAGCAAATATTCTAAACAACATGTCCACCCCTCATAGAGCAATACAGAGCATAGATTCTAACCAACATGTCCGCCCCCTGATAGAGTTATACTGAGCAAAGATTCTAAACAACATGTCCACCCCTCATAGAGCTATAGAGGGCAAAGATTCGAACCAACATGTCCGCCCCCTCATAGAGCTATACAGAGCAAAGATTCTAAACAACATGTCCTCCCCCTGAGAGAGCTATACAGAGCATAGATTCTAAAAAACATGTCCACTCCCTGATAGAGAAATATAGAGCAACAATTCTAACCAATATGTCCGCCCCTGATAGCGCTATACAGAGCAAAGATTCTAAACATGTCCACTCCCTGATAGAGCTATACAGAGCAAAGATTCTAAACAACATGTCCTCCCCTGATAGAGCTATACAGAGCAAATATTCTAAACAACATGTCCACCCCCTGATAGAGCTATACAGAGCAAAGATTCTAAACGACATGTCCACTCCCTGATAGAGCAATACAGAGCAACGATTCTAACCAACATGTCCGCCCCTGATAGCGCTATACAGAGCAAAGATTTTAAACAACATGTCTGCCCCGATAGAGCTATACAGAGCAAAGATTCTAAACAACATGTCCTCCCCCTGATAGAGCTATACAGAGCAAAGATTCTAAACAACATGTCCACCCCTCATAGAGCAATACAGAGAAAAGATTCTAACCAACATGTCCGCCCCCTGATAGAGCTATACAGAGCAAAGATTCTAAACAACATGTCCTCCCCTGATAGAGCTATACAGAGCAAAGATTCTAAACAACATGTCCACCACTGATAGAGCTATACAGAGCAAAGATTCTAAACAACATGTCCACCCCTGATAGAGCTATACAGAGCAAAGATTCTAAACAACATGTCTGCCCCGATAGAGCTATACAGAGCAAAGATTCTAAACAACATGTCCGCCCCCTGATAGAGCTATACAGAGCAAAGATTCTAAACAACGTGTCTGCCCCTGATACAGCTATACAGGGCAAAGATTCTATCCAACATTTCCGCCCCCTCATAGAGCTATACAGAGCAAAGATTCTAAGCAACATGTCCGTCCCTGATAGAGCTATACAGAGCAAAGACTGTAAACAACATGTCCGCCCCCTGATAGAGCTATACAGAGCAAAGATTCTAAACAACATGTCCTCCCCCTAAGAGAGCTATACAGAGCAAAGATTCTAAACAACATGTCTGCCCCCTGATAGAGCTATACAGAGCATAGATTCTAAAAAACATGTCCACTCCCTGATAGAGAAATATAGAGCAACTATTCTAACCAATATGTCCGCCCCTGATTGCGCTATACAGAGCAAAGATCCTAAACATGTCCACTCCCTGATAGAGCTATACAGAGCAAAGATTCTAAACAACATGTCCTCCCCTGATAGAGCTATACTGAGCAAATATTCTAAACAACATGTCCACCCCCTGATAGAGCTATACAGAGCAAATATTCTAAACAACATGTCCACCCCTCATAGAGCAATACAGAGCATAGATTCTAACCAACATGTCCGCCCCCTGATAGAGTTATACTGAGCAAAGATTCTAAACAACATGTCCACCCCTCATAGAGCTATAGAGGGCAAAGATTCGAACCAACATGTCCGCCCCCTCATAGAGCTATACAGAGCAAAGATTCTAAACAACATGTCCTCCCCCTGAGAGAGCTATACAGAGCATAGATTCTAAAAAACATGTCCACTCCCTGATAGAGAAATATAGAGCAACAATTCTAACCAATATGTCCGCCCCTGATAGCGCTATACAGAGCAAAGATTCTAAACATGTCCACTCCCTGATAGAGCTATACAGAGCAAAGATTCTAAACAACATGTCCTCCCCTGATAGAGCTATACAGAGCAAATATTCTAAACAACATGTCCACCCCCTGATAGAGCTATACAGAGCAAAGATTCTAAACGACATGTCCACTCCCTGATAGAGCAATACAGAGCAACGATTCTAACCAACATGTCCGCCCCTGATAGCGCTATACAGAGCAAAGATTTTAAACAACATGTCTGCCCCGATAGAGCTATACAGAGCAAAGATTCTAAACAACATGTCCTCCCCCTGATAGAGCTATACAGAGCAAAGATTCTAAACAACATGTCCACCCCTCATAGAGCAATACAGAGAAAAGATTCTAACCAACATGTCCGCCCCCTGATAGAGCTATACAGAGCAAAGATTCTAAACAACATGTCCTCCCCTGATAGAGCTATACAGAGCAAAGATTCTAAACAACATGTCCACCACTGATAGAGCTATACAGAGCAAAGATTCTAAACAACATGTCCACCCCTGATAGAGCTATACAGAGCAAAGATTCTAAACAACATGTCTGCCCCGATAGAGCTATACAGAGCAAAGATTCTAAACAACATGTCCGCCCCCTGATAGAGCTATACAGAGCAAAGATTCTAAACAACGTGTCTGCCCCTGATACAGCTATACAGGGCAAAGATTCTATCCAACATTTCCGCCCCCTCATAGAGCTATACAGAGCAAAGATTCTAAGCAACATGTCCGTCCCTGATAGAGCTATACAGAGCAAAGACTGTAAACAACATGTCCGCCCCCTGATAGAGCTATACAGAGCAAAGATTCTAAACAACATGTCCTCCCCCTGATAGAGCTATACAGAGCAAAGATTCTAAACAACATGTCCACCCCTCATAGAGCTATACAGAGCAAAGACTGTAAACAACATGTCCGCCCCCTGATAGAGCTATAAAGGGCAAAGATTCTAACCAACATGTCTGCCCCCTCATAGAGCTATACAGAGCAAAGATTCTAATCAACATGTCTGCCCCTGATAGAACTATACAGAGCAAAGATTCTAAACAACATGTCCTCCCCCTGATAGAGCAATACAGAGCAAAGATTCTAAACAACATGTCCACCCCTCATAGAGCAATACAGAGCATAGATTCTAACCAACATGTCCGCCCCTTGATAGAGTTATACAGAGAAAAGATTCTAAACAACATGTCCGCCCCCTGATAGAGCAATAGAGGGCAAAGATTCGAACCAACATGTCCGCCCCCTCATAGAGCTATACAGAGCAAAGATTCTAAACAACATGTCCTCCCCCTAAGAGAGCTATACAGAGCAAAGATTCTAAACAACATGTCTGCCCCCTGATAGAGCTATACAGAGCATAGATTCTAAAAAACATGTCCACTCCCTGATAGAGAAATATAGAGCAACGATTCTAACCAATATGTCCGCCCCTGATAGCGCTATACAGAGCAAAGATTCTAAACATGTCCACTCCCTGATAGAACTATACAGAGCAAAGATTCTAAACAACATGTCCTCCCCTGATAGAGCTATACTGAGCAAATATTCTAAACAACATGTCCACCCCCTGATAGAGCTATACAGAGCAAATATTCTAAACAACATGTCCACCCCTCATAGAGCAATACAGAGCATAGATTCTAACCAACATGTCCGCCCCCTGATAGAGTTATACTGAGCAAAGATTCTAAACAACATGTCCACCCCTCATAGAGCTATTGAGGGCAAAGATTCGAACCAACATGTCCGCCCCCTCATAGAGCTATACAGAGCAAAGATTCTAAACAACATGTCCTCCCCCTGAGAGAGCTATACAGAGCCAAGATTCTAAACAACATGTCCGCCCCTGATAGAGAAATATAGAGCAACGATTCTAACCAATATGTCCGCCCCTGATAGCGCTATACAGAGCAAAGATTCTAAACAACATGTCCTCCCCCTGAGAGAGCTATACAGAGCATAGATTCTAAAAAACATGTCCACTCCCTGATAGAGAAATATAGAGCAACGATTCTAACCAATATGTCCGCCCCTGATAGCGCTATACAGAGCAAAGATTCTAAACATGTCCACTCCCTGATAGAGCTATACAGAGCAAAGATTCTAAACAACATGTCCTCCCCTGATAGAGCTATACAGAGCAAAGATTCTAAACAACATGTCCTCCCCCTGATAGAGCTATACAGAGCAAAGATTCTAAACAACATGTCCACCCCTCATAGAGCAATACAGAGAAAAGATTCTAACCAACATGTCCGCCCCCTGATAGAGCTATACAGAGCAAAGATTCTAAACAACATGTCCTCCCCTGATAGAGCTATACAGAGCAAAGATTCTAAACAACATGTCCACCACTGATAGAGCTATACAGAGCAAAGATTCTAAACAACATGTCCACCCCTGATAGAGCTATACAGAGCAAAGATTCTAAACAACATGTCTGCCCCGATAGAGCTATACAGAGCAAAGATTCTAAACAACATGTCCGCCCCCTGATAGAGCTATACAGAGCAAAGATTCTAAACAACGTGTCTGCCCCTGATACAGCTATACAGGGCAAAGATTCTATCCAACATTTCCGCCCCCTCATAGAGCTATACAGAGCAAAGATTCTAAGCAACATGTCCGTCCCTGATAGAGCTATACAGAGCAAAGACTGTAAACAACATGTCCGCCCCCTGATAGAGCTATACAGAGCAAAGATTCTAAACAACATGTCCTCCCCCTGATAGAGCTATACAGAGCAAAGATTCTAAACAACATGTCCACCCCTCATAGAGCTATACAGAGCAAAGACTGTAAACAACATGTCCGCCCCCTGATAGAGCTATAAAGGGCAAAGATTCTAACCAACATGTCTGCCCCCTCATAGAGCTATACAGAGCAAAGATTCTAATCAACATGTCTGCCCCTGATAGAACTATACAGAGCAAAGATTCTAAACAACATGTCCTCCCCCTGATAGAGCAATACAGAGCAAAGATTCTAAACAACATGTCCACCCCTCATAGAGCAATACAGAGCATAGATTCTAACCAACATGTCCGCCCCCTGATAGAGTTATACAGAGAAAAGATTCTAAACAACATGTCCGCCCCCTGATAGAGCAATAGAGGGCAAAGATTCGAACCAACATGTCCGCCCCCTCATAGAGCTATACAGAGCAAAGATTCTAAACAACATGTCCTCCCCCTAAGAGAGCTATACAGAGCAAAGATTCTAAACAACATGTCTGCCCCCTGATAGAGCTATACAGAGCATAGATTCTAAAAAACATGTCCACTCCCTGATAGAGAAATATAGAGCAACGATTCTAACCAATATGTCCGCCCCTGATAGCGCTATACAGAGCAAAGATTCTAAACATGTCCACTCCCTGATAGAGCTATACAGAGCAAAGATTCTAAACAACATGTCCTCCCCTGATAGAGCTATACTGAGCAAATATTCTAAACAACATGTCCACCCCCTGATAGAGCTATACAGAGCAAATATTCTAAACAACATGTCCACCCCTCATAGAGCAATACAGAGCATAGATTCTAACCAACATGTCCGCCCCCTGATAGAGTTATACTGAGCAAAGATTCTAAACAACATGTCCACCCCTCATAGAGCTATAGAGGGCAAAGATTCGAACCAACATGTCCGCCCCCTCATAGAGCTATACAGAGCAAAGATTCTAAACAACATGTCCTCCCCCTGAGAGAGCTATACAGAGCCAAGATTCTAAACAACATGTCCGCCCCTGATAGAGAAATATAGAGCAACGATTCTAACCAATATGTCCGCCCCTGATAGCGCTATACAGAGCAAAGATTCTAAACAACATGTCCTCCCCCTGAGAGAGCTATACAGAGCATAGATTCTAAAAAACATGTCCACTCCCTGATAGAGAAATATAGAGCAACGATTCTAACCAATATGTCCGCCCCTGATAGCGCTATACAGAGCAAAGATTCTAAACATGTCCACTCCCTGATAGAGCTATACAGAGCAAAGATTCTAAACAACATGTCCTCCCCTGATAGAGCTATACAGAGCAAAGATTCTAAACAACATGTCCTCCCCTGATAGAGCTATACAGAGCAAATATTCTAAACAACATGTCCACCCCCTGATAGAGCTATACAGAGCAAAGATTCTAAACAACATGTCCTCCCCCTGATAGAGCTATACAGAGCAAAGATTCTAAACAACATGTCCGCCCCCTGATAGAACTATACAGAGCATATATTCTTAACAACATGTCCACCCTTTATAGAGCTATACAGAGCAAAGATTCTAAACAACATGTCTGCCCCCTGATACAGCTATACAGAGCAAAGATTCTAAACAACATGTCCCCCTTTTATGGAGCTATACAGAGCAAACATTCTAAACAACATGTCTACCCCCTCATAGAGCCTGGCCTAAATTAACGAAGTTGGAATTCTACCTGATTATCTATTTATTTATCACAGCTAAAGTGCTAATAGCTAGGAAGGATCCTGAGACTCCGACATGGGAACAAATAAAAAGACAGCTCTCTTACCAATCTCAAATCTAACTAAGCAAGGATGGGAGAGCTGGGGAGAATATGTTAGAACGAACAAAACAAAGGCAGAGGATTATCAGATCCCTGGGTAGTATGGTGAAATAATCTAATAAGTAAAATAATTTACCTTGCCCCCCTCCCCTCCCCCCTTCCCCCGTCCCTTATCCCTCTTGTTCCCCTTTTCTCTCCTTTTTTAAACGTCTTTGTATTGAATAATGAGTTTGCATTTTTGGGATTTTATATTTTGAAGCTGTGATAAAATAGATGTGTTATGTGTGTAATTTATTGTTTTCATAAAATAATACTAATAAAAGATGACATATTTCATTATTGTTTTGTAAATGCCTTTGCTTGATGCAATCTTTCAGTTAAATAGACCGGATCTTGCAGCGAGTTGGGCCTGGAACCAGAATTAAGCGTCACAGAGGGGATAAGAAAGAAGAATGAAATGCTTTGAAGGATCTGAGTTTGTGTAAAGCTCTCACCGGCCTGATCATTATCCTTTCAGTCCTCAGGCTTCACACTGAGCTCTGGGTTTTGGAGATTTGTCTTTTTGGGTAACGTGTTGCCCGTGTGTAAAAGCTCAGCTCACTGATTCCCTATCACTTTATTATCTGCACCTTGGTCTTCTGACCCCTAGACCTCTCCGTGTGGCCTTGGCAGGTCCTCGCGGTGACATTGGGTGGCCTTGGTCTGTCTATTGCTGGCGCTGGTCCATGTTTATGTCATTTAGCAGTAACCTCCACGCTACCTTGACTCCTTTCACATACGTCTACACGAGAAACCTCATCACTAATTCTCCAAGAAACACAATTACAGCAAAGCGCAGGGAATGGAGCCAGATCCCCTGCCAGGGCAGAGCGATGACGAGAGATGTTACAGAGTCAGTAATGTGTGGAGACAGCCGTCACAGTGCCAAGGACTGAACACACTCAGCCAGCGTCTGTCTTACCCCGGGCCAATGTGGCCATGAGAAGATCCAGATCCATCTTATTATCTCCTCTGAAAGACGCGGCCAAGTAGTCTATTTACCACTTTATTCATGAAAGAGAGAATTAACTTATGGCCAAAGTATTCGTTGGCAGTATAGCTGAATGGGAGAATGATTCTAACTCTGATATTTCAGCCTGAGGTTTGCAATTTGCTTGTCAATTCCCTCGTTCATGAATAAAGTTCAAATTATCAACTCCCAGCAACATCGGTCTTATTCCTTGTGGCCTAAGCAGCCACTGTCCCTCTCAATCCCACTGTCTGAATCGCTACCATTTCCTGACTATTGACCATACTGCTGGATGATCAGCTACCTGAATAGATCTGACATTAACACCTCCTACTTCTCATTCCACGCATACAGCTGTATGATCGGCTACCTGAATAGATCTGACATTAACCCCTCCTACTTCTCATTCCACGCGTACAGCTGTATGATCAGCTACCTGAATAGATCTGACATTAACTCCTCCTACTTCTCATTCCACACATACAGCTGTATGATCGGCTACCTGAATAGATCTGACATTAACTCCTCCTACTTCTCATTCCACGCATACAGCTGTATGATCGGCTACCTGAATAGATCTGACATTAACTCCTCCTACTTCTCATTCCATGCATACAGCTGTATGATCAGCTACCTGAATAGATCTGACATTAACTCCTCCTACTTCTCATTCCACGCATACAGCTGTATGATCGGCTACCTGAATAGATCTGACATTAACTCCTCCTACTTCTCATTCCACGCATAGAGCTGTATGATCAGCTACCTGAATAGATCTGACACTAACTCCTCCTACTTCTCATTCCACGCATACAGCTGTATGATCGGCTACCTGAATAGATCTGACATTAACTCCTCCTACTTCTCATTCCACGCATACAGCTGTATGATCGGCTACCTGAATAGATCTGACCTTAACCCCTCCTACTTCTCATTCCACACATACAGCTGTATGATCAGCTACCTTAATAGATCTGACATTAACTCCTCCTACTTCTCATTCCACGCATACAGCTGTATGATCAGCTACCTGAATAGATCTGACATTAACTCCTCCTACTTCTCATTCCATGCATACAGCTGTACGATCGGCTACCTGAATAGATCTGACATTAACTCCTCCTACTTCTCATTCCACGCATACAGCTGTATGATCAGCTACCTGAATAGATCTGACATTAACTCCTCCTACTTCTCATTCCATGCATACAGCTGTACGATCGGCTACCTGAATAGATCTGACATTAACTCCTCCTACTTCTCATTCCACGCATACAGCTGTATGATCAGCTACCTGAATAGATCTGACATTAACTCCTCCTACTTCTCATTCCACGCATACAGCTGTATGATCAGCTACCTGAATAGATCTGACATTAACTCCTCCTACTTCTCATTCCACGCATACAGCTGTATGATCGGCTACCTGAATAGATCTGACATTAACTCCTCCTACTTCTCATTCCACGCATACAGCTGTATGATCAGCTACATGAGTAGATCTGACATTAACTCCTCCTACTTCTCATTCCACGCATACAGCTGTATGATCGGCTACCTGAATAGATCTGACATTAACTCCTCCTACTTCTCATTCCACGCATACAGCTGTATGATCGGCTACCTGAATAGATCTGACATTAACTCCTCCTACTTCTCATTCCACGCATACAGCTGTATGATCAGCTACCTGAATAGATCTGACATTAACTCCTCCTACTTCTCATTCCACGCATACAGCTGTATGATCAGCTACCTGAATAGATCTGACATTAACTCCTCCTACTTCTCATTCCACGCATACAGCTGTATGATCGGCTACCTGAATAGATCTGACATTAACTCCTCCTACTTCTCATTCCACGCGTACAGCTGTATGATCAGCTACCTGAATAGATCAGACATTAACTCCTCCTACTTCTCATTCCACGCATACAGCTGTATGATCAGTTACCTGAATAGATCTGACATTAACTCCTCCTACTTCTCATTCCACGCGTACAGCTGTATGATCAGCTACCTGAATAGATCTGACATTAACTCCTCCTACTTCTCATTCCACGCATACAGCTGTATGATCAGTTACCTGAATAGATCTGACATTAACTCCTCCTACTTCTCATTCCACGCATACAGCTGTATGATCGGCTACCTGAATAGATCTGACATTAACTCCTCCTACTTCTCATTCCATGTATACAGCTGTATGATCAGCTACCTGAATAGATCTGACATTAACTCCTCCTACTTCTCATTCCACGCGTACAGCTGTATGATCAGCTACCTGAATAGATCTGACATTAACTCCTCCTACTTCTCATTCCACGCGTACAGCTGTATGATCAGCTACCTGAATAGATCTGACATTAACTCCTCCTACTTCTCATTCCAGGCATACAGCTGTATGATCAGCTACCTGAATAGATCTGACATTAACTCCTCCTACTTCTCATTCCAGGCATACAGCTGTATGATCAGCTACCTGAATAGATCTGACATTAACTCCTCCTACTTCTCATTCCAGGCATACAGCTGTATGATCAGCTCCCTGAATAGATCTGACATTAACTCCTCCTACTTCTCATTCCACGCATAGAGCTGTATGATCGGCTACCTGAATAGATCTGACATTAACTCCTCCTACTTCTCATTCCACGCATACAGCTGTATGTTCAGCTACCTGAATAGATCTGACATTAACTCCTCCTACTTCTCATTCCAGGCATACAGCTGTATGTTCAGCTACCTGAATAGATCTGACATTAACTCCTCCCACTTCTCATTCCACACATACAGCTGTATGATCGGCTACCTGAATAGATCTGACATTAACTCCTCCTACTTCTCATTCCACGCATACAGCTGTATGATCGGCTACCTGAATAGATCTGACATTAACTCCTCCTACTTCTCATTCCATGCATACAGCTGTATGATCAGCTACCTGAATAGATCTGACATTAACTCCTCCTACTTCTCATTCCACGCATACAGCTGTATGATCGGCTACCTGAATAGATCTGACATTAACTCCTCCTACTTCTCATTCCATGCATACAGCTGTATGATCGGCTACCTGAATAGATCTGACATTAACTCCTCCTACTTCTCATTCCACGCATACAGCTGTATGATCGGCTACCTGAATAGATCTGACATTAACTCCTCCTACTTCTCATTCCATGCATACAGCTGTATGATCAGCTACCTGAATAGATCTGACATTAACTCCTCCTACTTCTCATTCCACACATACAGCTGTATGATCAGCTACCTGAATAGATCTGACATTAACTCCTCCTCCTTCTCATTCCACGCATACAGCTGTATGATCAGTTACCTGAATAGATCTGACATTAACTCCTCCTACTTCTCATTCCACACATACAGCTGTATGATCGGCTACCTGAATAGATCTGACATTAACTCCTCCTACTTCTCATTCCACGCATACAGCTGTATGATCAGCTACCTGAATAGATCTGACATTAACTCCTCCTACTTCTCATTCCACGCATACAGCTGTATGATCAGCTACCTGAATAGATCTGACATTAACTCCTCCTCCTTCTCATTCCACGCATACAGCTGTATGATCAGCTACCTGAATAGATCTGACATTAACTCCTCCTACTTCTCATTCCACGCATACAGCTGTATGATCAGCTACCTGAATAGATCTGACATTAACTCCTCCTACTTCTCATTCCACGCATACAGCTGTATGATCAGCTACCTGAATAGATCTGACATTAACTCCTCCTACTTCTCATTCCACGCATACAGCTGTATGATCGGCTACCTGAATAGATCTGACATTAACTCCTCCTCCTTCTCATTCCACGCATACAGCTGTATGATCAGCTACCTGAATAGATCTGACATTAACTCCTCCTACTTCTCATTCCACACATACAGCTGTATGATCAGCTACCTGAATAGATCTGACATTAACTCCTCCTACTTCTCATTCCACGCATACAGCTGCATGATAGGCTACCTGAATAGATCTGACATTAACTCCTCCTACTTCTCATTCCACGCATACAGCTGTATGATCAGTTACCTGAATAGATCTGACATTAACTCCTCCTACTTCTCATTCCACGCGTACAGCTGTATGATCAGCTACCTGAATAGATCTGACATTAACTCCTCCTACTTCTCATTCCACGCATACAGCTGTATGATCGGCTACCTGAATAGATCTGACATTAACTCCTCCTACTTCTCATTCCACACATACAGCTGTATGATCAGCTACCTGAATAGATCTGACATTAACTCCTCCTACTTCTCATTCCACGCATACAGCTGTATGATCAGCTACCTGAATAGATCTGACATTAACTCCTCCTACTTCTCATTCCATGCATACAGCTGTATGATCGGCTACCTGAATAGATCTGACATTAACTCCTCCTACTTCTCATTCCACACATACAGCTGTATGATCAGCTACCTGAATAGATCTGACATTAACTCCTCCTACTTCTCATTCCAAGCATACAGCTGTATGATCAGCTACCTGAATAGATCTGACATTAACTCCTCCTACTTCTCATTCCACGCATACAGCTGTATGATCAGCTACCTGAATAGATCTGACATTAACTCCTCCTACTTCTCATTCCACGCATATAGCTGTATGATCGGCTACCTGAATAGATCTGACATTAACTCCTCCTACTTCTCATTCCATGCATACAGCTGTATGATCGGCTACCTGAATAGATCTGACATTAACTCCTCCTACTTCTCATTCCACGCATACAGCTGTATGATCAGCTACCTGAATAGATCTGACATTAACTCCTCCTACTTCTCATTCCACGCATACAACTGTATGATCTGCTACCTGAATAGATCTGACATTAACTCCTCCTACTTCTCATTCCACGCATATAGCTGTATGATCGGCTACCTGAATAGATCTGACATTAACTCCTCCTACTTCTCATTCCACGCATATAGCTGTATGATCGGCTACCTGAATAGATCTGACATTAACTCCTCCTACTTCTCATTCCACGCATACAGCTGTATGATCGGCTACCTGAATAGATCTGACATTAACTCCTCCTCCTTCTCATTCCACGCATACAGCTGTATGATCAGCTACCTGAATAGATCTGACACTAACTCCTCCTCCTTCTCATTCCACGCATACAGCTGTATGATCAGCTACCTGAATAGATCTGACATTAACTCCTCCTACTTCTCATTCCACGCATACAGCTGTATGATCGGCTACCTGAATAGATCTGACATTAACTCCTCCTACTTCTCATTCCACGCATACAGCTGTATGATCAGCTACCTGAATAGATCTGACATTAACTCCTCCTACTTCTCATTCCACACATACAGCTGTATGATCGGCTACCTGAATAGATCTGACATTAACTCCTCCTACTTCTCATTCCACGCATACAGCTGTATGATCGGCTACCTGAATAGATCTGACTAACTCCTCCTACTTCTCATTCCACGCATACAGCTGTATGATCGGCTACCTGAATAGATCTGACATTAACTCCTCCTACTTCTCATTCCACACATACAGCTGTATGATCAGCTACCTGAATAGATCTGACATTAACTCCTCCTACTTCTCATTCCACGCATACAGCTGTATGATCGGCTACCTGAATAGATCTGACATTAACTCCTCCTACTTCTCATTCCACGCATACAGCTGTATGATCGGCTACCTGAATAGATCTGACATTAACTCCTCCTACTTCTCATTCCATGCATACAGCTGTATGATCGGCTACCTGAATAAATCTGACATTAACTCCTCCTACTTCTCATTCCACGCATACAGCTGTATGATCAGCTACCTGAATAGATCTGACATTAACTCCTCCTACTTCTCATTCCACGCATACAGCTGTATGATCAGCTACCTGAATAGATCTGACATTAACTCCTCCTACTTCTCATTCCACGCATACAGCTGTATGATCGGCTACCTGAATAGATCTGACATTAACTCCTCCTACTTCTCATTCCACGCATACAGCTGTATGATCGGCTACCTGAATAGCTCTGACATTAACTCCTCCTACTTCTCATTCCACGCATACAGCTGTATGATCAGCTACCTGAATAGATCTGACATTAACTTCCCCTACTTCTCATTCCACGCATACAGCTGTATGATCAGCTACCTGAATAGATCTGACATTAACTCCTCCTACTTCTCATTCCATGCATACAGCTGTATGATCGGCTACCTGAATAGATCTAACATTAACTCCTCCTACTTCTCATTCCACGCATACAGCTGTATGATCGGCTACCTGAATAGATCTGACATTAACTCCTCCTACTTCTCATTCCACGCATACAGCTGTATGATCGGCTACCTGAATAGATCTGACATTAACTCCTCCTACTTCTCATTCCACGCATACAGCTGTATGATCAGCTACCTGAATAGATCTGACATTAACTCCTCCTACTTCTCATTCCACGCATACAGCTGTATGATCAGCTACCTGAATAGATCTGACATTAACTCCTCCTACTTCTCATTCCACACATACAGCTGTATGATCGGTTTCCTGAATAGATCTGACATTAACTCCTCCTACTTCTCATTCCACGCATACAGCTGTATGATCGGCTACCTGAATAGATCTGACATTAACTCCTCCTACTTCTCATTCCACGCATACAGCTGTATGATCGGCTACCTGAATAGATCTGCCGGGCTGCACTTTACATGAATGGGATTGTGTGTGTGTGTGTGTATGTGTGTATATACATCCTACATACTGCCGGGCTGCACTTTACATGAATTGGATTGTGTGTGTGTGTATATACATCCTACATACTGCCAGGCTGCACATTACATGAATTGGATTGTGTGTGTGTGTATATACATCCTACATACTGCCGGGCTGCACATTACATGAATTGGATTGTTTGTGTGTGTATATACATCCTACATACTGCTAGGCTGCACTTTACATGAATTGGATTGTGTGTGTGTGTATATACATCCTACATACTGCCGGGCTGCACGTTACATGAATTGGATTGTGTGTGTGTGTATATATACATCCTACATACTGCCAGGCTGCACGTTACATGAATTGGATTGTGTGTGTGTATATATACATCCTACATACTGCCGGGCTGCACTTTACATGAATTGGATTGTGTGTGTGTATATACATCCTACATACTGCCAGGCTGCACTTTACATGAATTGGATTGTGTGTGTGTGTGTGTATATACATCCTACATACTGCCGGGCTGCACTTTGCATGAATTGGATTGTGTGTGTGTGTATATACATCCTACATACTGCCAGGCTGCACATTACATGAATTGGATTGTTTGTGTGTGTATATACATCCTACATACTGCCAGGCTGCACATTACATGAATTGGATTGTGTCTGTGTGTATATACATCCTACATACTGCCGGGCTGCACTTTACATGAATTGGATTGTGTGTGTGTGTATATACATCCTACATACTGCCAGGCTGCACTTTACATGAATTGGATTGTGTGTGTGTGTATATACATCCTACATACTGCCAGGCTGCACTTTACATGAATTGGATTGTGTGTGTGTGTGTGTGTATATACACATCCTACATACTGCCGGGCTGCACTTTACATGAATTGGATTGTGTGTGTGTGTATATACATCCTACATACTGCCGGGCTGCACGTTACATGAATTGGATTGTGTGTGTGTATATACATCCTACATACTGCCGGGCTGCACTTTACATGAATTGGATTGTGTGTGTGTGTGTATATACATCCTACATACTGCTGGGCTGCACTTTACATGAATTTGATTGTGTGTGTGTGTATATACATCCTACATACTGCCGGGCTGCACGTTACATGAATTGGATTGTGTGTGTGTATATATACATCCTACATACTGCCGGGCTGCACTTTACATGAATTGGATTGTGTGTGTGTATATATACATCCTACATACTGCCGGGCTGCACGTTACATGAATTGGATTGTGTGTGTGTATATATACATCCTACATACTGCCGGGCAGCACTTTACATGAATTGGATTGTGTGTGTCTGTATATACATCCTACATACTGCCGGGCTGCACTTTACATGAATTGGATTGTGTGTGTGTATATACATCCTACATACTGCCAGGCTGCACATTACATGAATTGGATTGTTTGTGTGTGTATATACATCCTACATACTGCCAGGCTGCACATTACATGAATTGGATTGTGTCTGTGTGTATATACATCCTACATACTGCCGGGCTGCACTTTACATGAATTGGATTGTGTGTGTGTGTATATACATCCTACATACTGCCAGGCTGCACTTTACATGAATTGGATTGTGTGTGTGTGTATATACATCCTACATACTGCCAGGCTGCACTTTACATGAATTGGATTGTGTGTGTGTGTGTGTGTATATACACATCCTACATACTGCCGGGCTGCACGTTACATGAATTGGATTGTGTGTGTGTGTATATACATCCTACATACTGCCGGGCTGCACGTTACATGAATTGGATTGTGTGTGTGTGTATATATACATCCTACATACTGCCGGGCTGCACTTTACATGAATTGGATTGTGTGTGTGTATATATACATCCTACTTACTGCCAGGCTGCACGTTACATGAATTGGATTGTGTGTGTGTTTGTGTATATACATCCTACATACTGCCGGGCTGCACTTTACATGAATTGGATTGTGTCTGTGTGTATATACATCCTACATACTGCCGGGCTGCACTTTACATGAATTGGATTGTGTCTGTGTGTATATACATCCTACATACTGCCGGGCTGCACATTACATGAATTGGATTGTGTGTGTGTGTATATCCATCCTACATACTGCCGGGCTGCACTTTACATGAATTGGATTGTGTGTGTGTGTATATACATCCTACATACTGCCGTGTTGCACTTTACATGAATTGGATTGTGTGTGTTTTTGTGTATATCCATCCTACATACTGCCGGGCTGCACTTTACATGAATTGGATTGTGTGTGTGTGTATATACATCCTACATACTGCCGGGCTGCACGTTACATGAATTGGATTGTGTGTGTGTGTGTGTGTATATACATCCTACATACTGCCGGGCTGCACTTTACATGAATTGGATTGTGTGTGTGTGTATATACATCCTACATACTGCCGGGCTGCACTTTACATGAATTGGATTGTGTGTGTGTGTATATACATCCTACATACTGCCGGGCTGCACTTTACATGAATTGGATTGTGTGTGTGTGTGTATATACATCCTACATACTTCCGGGCTGCACTTTACATGAATTGGATTGTGTGTGTGTGTATATACATCCTACATACTGCCGGGCTGCACTTTACATGAATTGGATTGTGTGTGTGTGTGTATATACATCCTACATACTGCTGGGCTGCACTTTACATGAATTTGATTGTGTGTGTGTGTATATACATCCTACATACTGCCGTGCTGCACTTTACATGAATTGGATTGTGTGTGTGTGTATATACATCCTACATACTGCCAGGCTGCACTTTACATGAATTGGATTGTGTGTGTGTATATACATCCTACATACTGCCGGGCTGCACTTTACATGAATTGGATTGTGTGTGTGTATATACATCCTACATACTGCCGGGCTGCACTTTACATGAATTGGATTGTGTCTGTGTGTATATACATCCTACATACTGCTGGGTTGCACTTTACATGAATTGGATTGTGTGTGTGTGTATATACATCCTACATACTGCCGGGCTGCACTTTACATGAATTGGATTGTGTGTGTGTATATACATCCTACATACTGCCGGGCTGCACTTTACATGAATTGGATTGTGTGAGTGTGTGTGTATATACATCCTACATACTGCCGGGCTGCAATTTACATGAATTGGATTGTGTGTGTGTGTGTGTGTGTGTGTGTGTGTATATACATCCTACATACTGCCGGGCTGCACTTTACATGAATTGGATTGTGTGTGTGTGTATATACATCCTAAATACTGCCAGGCTGCACTTTACATGAATTGGATTGTGTGTGTGTGTGTGTGTGTATATACATCCTACATACTGCCGGCTGCACATTACATGAATTGGTTTGTGTGAGTGTGTATATACATTCTACATACTGCCGGGCTGCACTTTACATGAATTGGATTTTGTGTGTGTGTATATATACATCCTACATACTGCCGGGCAGCACTTTACATGAATTGGATTGTGTGTGTCTGTATATACATCCTACATACTGCCGGGCTGCACTTTACATGAATTGGATTGTGTGTGTGTATATACATCCTACATACTGCCGGGCTGCACTTTACATGAATTGGATTGTGTGTGTGTATATACATCCTACATACTGCCGGGCTGCACTTTACATGAATTGGATTGTGTGTGTGTGTGTATATACATCCTACATACTGCCGGGCTGCACTTTACATGAATTGGATTGTGTGTGTGTGTATATACATCCTACATACTGCCAGGCTGCACTTTACATGAATTGGATTGTGTGTGTGTGTGTGTGTATATACATCCTACATACTGCCGGCTGCACATTACATGAATTGGATTGTGTCTGTGTATATACATCCTACATACTGCCAGGCTGCACTTTACATGAATTGGATTGTGTGTGTGTGTATATACATCCTACATACTGCCGGGCTGCATGTTACATGAATTGGATTGTGTGTGTGTGTGTGTGTATATACACATCCTACATACTGCCGGGCTGCACGTTACATGAATTGGATTGTGTGTGTGTGTATATACATCCTACATACTGCCAGGCTGCACTTTACATGAATTGGATTGTGTGTGTGTGTATATACATCCTACATACTGCCGGGCTGCATGTTACATGAATTGGATTGTGTGTGTGTGTGTGTGTATATACACATCCTTCATACTGCCGGGCTGCACGTTACATGAATTGGATTGTGTGTGTGTGTATATACATCCTACATACTGCCGGGCTGCACGTTACATGAATTGGATTGTGTGTGTGTGTATATATACATCCTACTTACTGCCAGGCTGCACGTTACATGAATTGGATTGTGTGTGTGTGTGTGTATATACATCCTACATACTGCCGGGCTGCACTTTACATGAATTGGATTGTGTCTGTGTGTATATACATCCTACATACTGCCGGGCTGCACTTTACATGAATTGGATTGTGTCTGTGTGTATATACATCCTACATACTGCCAGGCTGCACTTTACATGAATTGGATTGTGTGTGTGTGTATATACATCCTACATACTGCCGGGCTGCATGTTACATGAATTGGATTGTGTGTGTGTGTGTGTGTATATACACATCCTACATACTGCCGGGCTGCACGTTACATGAATTGGATTGTGTGTGTGTGTATATACATCCTACTTACTGCCGGGCTGCACGTTACATGAATTGGATTGTGTGTGTGTGTATATATACATCCTACTTACTGCCAGGCTGCACGTTACATGAATTGGATTGTGTGTGTGTGTGTGTATATACATCCTACATACTGCCGGGCTGCACTTTACATGAATTGGATTGTGTCTGTGTGTATATACATCCTACATACTGCCGGGCTGCACTTTACATGAATTGGATTGTGTCTGTGTGTATATACATCCTACATACTGCCGGGCTGCACATTACATGAATTGGATTGTGTGTGTGTGTATATACATCCTACATACTGCCGGGCTGCA
The DNA here is from genome assembly GCA_036172795.1 of Pelodytes ibericus. NCBI lineage: Eukaryota > Metazoa > Chordata > Amphibia > Anura > Pelodytidae > Pelodytes > Pelodytes ibericus. The sequence continues at coordinate 216,977,941 of CM069861.1, read as the reverse complement.
CTTTACATGAATTGGATTGTGTGTGTGTGTATATACATCCTACATACTGCCGTGTTGCACTTTACATGAATTGGATTGTGTGTGTGTATATCCATCCTACATACTGCCGGGCTGCACTTTACATGAATTGGATTGTGTGTGTGTGTATATACATCCTACATACTGCCGGGCTGCACGTTACATGAATTGGATTGTGTGTGTGTGTGTGTGTATATACATCCTACATACTGCCGGGCTGCACTTTACATGAATTGGATTGTGTGTGTGTGTATATACATCCTACATACTGCCGGGCTGCACTTTACATGAATTGGATTGTGTGTGTGTGTATATACATCCTACATACTGCCGGGCTGCACTTTACATGAATTGGATTGTGTGTGTGTGTGTATATACATCCTACATACTTCCGGGCTGCACTTTACATGAATTGGATTGTGTGTGTGTATATACATCCTACATACTGCCGGGCTGCACTTTACATGAATTGGATTGTGTGTGTGTGTGTATATACATCCTACATACTGCTGGGCTGCACTTTACATGAATTTGATTGTGTGTGTGTGTATATACATCCTACATACTGCCGTGCTGCACTTTACATGAATTGGATTGTGTGTGTGTGTATATACATCCTACATACTGCCAGGCTGCACTTTACATGAATTGGATTGTGTGTGTGTATATACATCCTACATACTGCCGGGCTGCACTTTACATGAATTGGATTGTGTGTGTGTATATACATCCTACATACTGCCGGGCTGCACTTTACATGAATTGGATTGTGTCTGTGTGTATATACATCCTACATACTGCCGGGCTGCACTTTACATGAATTGGATTGTGTGTGTGTGTATATACATCCTACATACTGCCGGGCTGCACTTTACATGAATTGGATTGTGTGTGTGTGTATATACATCCTACATACTGCCGGGCTGCACTTTACATGAATTGGATTGTGTGTGTGTGTGTATATACATCCTACATACTTCCGGGCTGCACTTTACATGAATTGGATTGTGTGTGTGTATATACATCCTACATACTGCCGGGCTGCACTTTACATGAATTGGATTGTGTGTGTGTGTGTATATACATCCTACATACTGCTGGGCTGCACTTTACATGAATTTGATTGTGTGTGTGTGTATATACATCCTACATACTGCCGTGCTGCACTTTACATGAATTGGATTGTGTGTGTGTGTATATACATCCTACATACTGCCAGGCTGCACTTTACATGAATTGGATTGTGTGTGTGTATATACATCCTACATACTGCCGGGCTGCACTTTACATGAATTGGATTGTGTGTGTGTATATACATCCTACATACTGCCGGGCTGCACTTTACATGAATTGGATTGTGTCTGTGTGTATATACATCCTACATACTGCTGGGTTGCACTTTACATGAATTGGATTGTGTGTGTGTGTATATACATCCTACATACTGCCGGGCTGCACTTTACATGAATTGGATTGTGTGTGTGTATATACATCCTACATACTGCCGGGCTGCACTTTACATGAATTGGATTGTGTGAGTGTGTGTGTATATACATCCTACATACTGCCGGGCTGCACTTTACATGAATTGGATTGTGTGTGTGTGTGTGTGTGTGTGTATATACATCCTACATACTGCCGGGCTGCACTTTACATGAATTGGATTGTGTGTGTGTGTATATACATCCTAAATACTGCCAGGCTGCACTTTACATGAATTGGATTGTGTGTGTGTGTGTGTGTGTATATACATCCTACATACTGCCGGCTGCACATTACATGAATTGGTTTGTGTGAGTGTGTATATACATTCTACATACTGCCGGGCTGCACTTTACATGAATTGGATTTTGTGTGTGTGTATATATACATCCTACATACTGCCGGGCAGCACTTTACATGAATTGGATTGTGTGTGTCTGTATATACATCCTACATACTGCCGGGCTGCACTTTACATGAATTGGATTGTGTGTGTGTATATACATCCTACATACTGCCGGGCTGCACTTTACATGAATTGGATTGTGTGTGTGTATATACATCCTACATACTGCCGGGCTGCACTTTACATGAATTGGATTGTGTGTGTGTGTGTATATACATCCTACATACTGCCGGGCTGCACTTTACATGAATTGGATTGTGTGTGTGTGTATATACATCCTACATACTGCCGGGCTGCACTTTACATGAATTGGATTGTGTGTGTGTGTATATACATCCTACATACTGCCGGCTGCACATTACATGAATTGGTTTGTATGAGTGTGTATATACATCCTACATACTGCCGGGCTGCACTTTACATGAATTGGATGGTGTGTGTGTATATACATCCTACATACTGCAGGGCTGCACTTTACATGAATTGGATTGTGTGTGTGTATATACATCCTACATACTGCCGGGCTGCACTTTACATGAATTGGATTGTGTGTGTGTGTGTATATACATCCTACATACTGCCGGGCTGCACTTTACATGAATTGGATTGTGTGTGTGTGTATATACATCCTACATACTGCCGGGCTGCACTTTACATGAATTGGATTGTGTGTCTGTGTGTATATACATCCTACATACTGCCGGGCTGCACTTTACATGAATTGGATTGTGTGTGTGTGTATATACATCCTACATACTGCCATTCTGCACTTTACATGAATTGGATTGTGTGTGTGTGTGTGTATATACATCCTACATACTGCCGGGCTGCACTTTACATGAATTGGATTGTGTCTGTGTGTATATACATCCTACATACTGCCGGGCTGCACTTTACATGAATTGGATTGTGTGTGTGTATATACATCCTACATACTGCCGGGCTGCACTTTACATGAATTGGATTGTGTGTGTGTGTATATACATCCTACATACTGCCAGGCTGCACTTTACATGAATTGGATTGTGTGTGTGTATATACATCCTACATACTGCCAGGCTGCACTTTACATGAATTGGATTGTGTGTGTGTGTGTATATACATCCTACATACTGCCGGGCTGCACTTTACATGAATTGGATTGTGTGTGTGTGTATATACATCCTACATACTGCCGGGCTGCACTTTACATGAATTGGATTGTGTGTGTGTGTATATACATCCTACATACTGCCAGGCTGCACTTTACATGAATTGGATCGTGTGTGTGTGTATACATCCTACATACTGCCAGGCTGCACTTTACATGAATTGGATTGTGTGTGTGTGTATATACATCCTACATACTGCCGGGCTGCACTTTACATGAATTGGATTGTGTGTGTGTGTATATACATCCTACATACTGCCGGGCTGCACTTTACATGAATTGGATTGTGTGTGTGTGTATATACATCCTACATACTGCCGGGCTTTACTTTACATGAATTGGATTGTGTGTGTGTGTATATACATCCTACATACTGCCGGGCTGCACTTTACATGAATTGGATTGTGTGTGTGTATATATACATCCTACATACTGCCGGGCTGCACTTTACATGAATTGGATTGTGTGTGTGTATATACATCCTACATACTGCCGGGCTGCACTTTACATGTATTGGATTGTGTGTCTGTGTATATACATCCTACATACTGCCGGGCTGCACTTTACATGAATTGGATTGTGTGTGTGTGTATACATCCTACATACTGCCAGGCTGCACTTTACATGAATTGGATTGTGTGTGTGTGTATACATCCTACATACTGCCAGGCTGCACTTTACATGAATTGGATTGTGTGTGTGTATATACATCCTTCATACTGCCAGGCTGCACTTTACATGAATTGGATTGTGTGTGTGTGTGTGTATATACATCCTACATACTGCCAGGCTGCACTTTACATGAATTGGATTGTGTGTGTGTATATACATCCTACATACTGCCGGGCTGCACTTTACATGAATTGGATTGTGTGTGTGTGTATATACATCCTACATACTGCCGGGCTGCACTTTACATGAATTGGATTGTGTCTGTGTATATACATCCTACATACTGCCGGGCTGCACTTTACATGAATTGGATTGTGTGTGTGTGTGTATATACATCCTACATACTGCCGGGCTGCACTTTACATGAATTGGATTGTGTGTGTGTATATACATCCTACATACTGCAGGGCTGCACTTACATGAATTGGATTGTGTGTGTGTGTGTATATACATCCTACATACTGCAGGGCTGCACTTTACATGAATTGGATTGTGTGTGTGTATATACATCTTACATACTGCCGGGCTGCACTTTACATGAATTGGGTTGTGTGTGTGTATATACATCCTACATACTGCCGGGCTGCACTTTACATGAATTGGATTGTGTGTGTGTGTATATACATCCTACATACTGCCGGGCTGCACTTTACATGAATTGGATTGTGTGTGTGTATATACATCCTACATACTGCAGGGCTGCACTTTACATGAATTGGATTGTGTGTGTGTATATACATCCTACATACTGCCAGGCTGCACTTTACATGAATTGGATTGTGTGTGTGTGTGTGTATATACATCCTACATACTGCCGGGCTGCACTGTACATGAATTGGATTGTGTCTGTGTGTATATACATCCTACATACTGCTGGGCTGCACTTTACATGAATTGGATTGTGTGTGTGTATATACATCCTACATACTGCTGGGCTGCACTTTACATGAATTGGATTGTGTGTGTGTGTGTGTGTGTATATACATCCTACATACTGCCGGGCTGCACTTTACATGAATTGGATTGTGTGTGTGTGTATATATACATCCTACATACTGCCAGGCTGCACTTTACATGAATTGGATTGTGTGTGTGTATATACATCCTACATACTGCCAGGCTGCACTTTACATGAATTGGATTGTGTGTGTGTGTATATACATCCTACATACTGCCGGGCTGCACTTTACATGAATTGGATTGTGTGTGTGTGTGTGTATATACATCCTACATACTGCCGGGCTGCACTTTACATGAATTGGATTGTGTGTGTGTATATACATCCTACATACTGCCAGGCTGCACTTTACATGAATTGGATTGTGTGTGTGTGTATATACATCCTACATACTGCCGGCCTGCACTTTACATGAATTGGATTGTGTGTGTGTATATACATCCTACATACTGTCGGGCTGCACATTACATGAATTGGATTGTGTGTGTGTGTATATACATCCTACATACTGCTGGGCTGCACTTTACATGAATTTGATTGTGTGTGTGTGTATATACATCCTACATACTGCCGTGCTGCACTTTACATGAATTGGATTGTGTGTGTGTGTATATACATCCTACATACTGCCAGGCTGCACTTTACATGAATTGGATTGTGTGTGTGTATATACATCCTACATACTGCCGGGCTGCACTTTACATGAATTGGATTGTGTGTGTGTATATACATCCTACATACTGCCGGGCTGCACTTTACATGAATTGGATTGTGTCTGTGTGTATATACATCCTACATACTGCAGGGCTGCACTTTACATGAATTGGATTGTGTGTGTGTATATACATCCTACATACTGCTGGGTTGCACTTTACATGAATTGGATTGTGTGTGTGTGTATATACATCCTACATACTGCCGGGCTGCACTTTACATGAATTGGATTGTGTGTGTGTATATACATCCTACATACTGCCGAGCTGCACTTTACATGAATTGGATTGTGTGAGTGTGTGTGTATATACATCCTACATACTGCCGGGCTGCACTTTACATGAATTGGATTGTGTGTGTGTGTTTGTGTGTATATACATCCTACATACTGCCGGGCTGCACTTTACATGAATTGGATTGTGTGTGTGTGTATATACATCCTAAATACTGCCAGGCTGCACTTTACATGAATTGGATTGTGTGTGTGTGTGTGTGTGTATATACATCCTACATACTGCCGGCTGCACATTACATGAATTGGTTTGTGTGAGTGTGTATATACATTCTACATACTGCCGGGCTGCACTTTACATGAATTGGATTGTGTGTGTGTGTATATACATCCTACATACTGCCGGGCAGCACTTTACATGAATTGGATTGTGTGTGTCTGTATATACATCCTACATACTGCCGGGCTGCACTTTACATGAATTGGATTGTGTGAGTGTGTGTGTATATACATCCTACATACTGCCGGGCTGCACTTTACATGAATTGGATTGTGTGTGTGTGTGTATATACATCCTACATACTGCCGGGCTGCACTTTACATGAATTGGATTGTGTGTGTGTGTATATACATCCTACATACTGCCAGGCTGCACTTTACATGAATTGGATTGTGTGTGTGTGTGTGTGTGTGTGTATATACATCCTACATACTGCCGGCTGCACATTACATGAATTGGTTTGTGTGAGTGTGTATATACATCCTACATACTGCCGGGCTGCACTTTACATGAATTGGATTGTGTGTGTGTATATACATCCTACATACTGCAGGGCTGCACTTTACATGAATTGGATTGTGTGTGTGTATATACATCCTACATACTGCCGGGCTGCACTTTACATGAATTGGATTGTGTGTGTGTGTGTATATACATCCTACATACTGCCGGGCTGCACTTTACATGAATTGGATTGTGTGTGTGTGTATATACATCCTACATACTGCCGGGCTGCACTTTACATGAATTGGATTGTGTGTCTGTGTGTATATACATCCTACATACTGCCGGGCTGCACTTTACATGAATTGGATTGTGTGTGTGTGTATATACATCCTACATACTGCCATTCTGCACTTTACATGAATTGGATTGTGTGTGTGTGTGTGTATATACATCCTACATACTGCCGGGCTGCACTTTACATGAATTGGATTGTGTCTGTGTGTATATACATCCTACATACTGCCGGGCTGCACTTTACATGAATTGGATTGTGTGTGTGTATATACATCCTACATACTGCCGGGCTGCACTTTACATGAATTGGATTGTGTGTGTGTGTATATACATCCTACATACTGCCAGGCTGCACTTTACATGAATTGGATTGTGTGTGTGTATATACATCCTACATACTGCCAGGCTGCACTTTACATGAATTGGATTGTGTGTGTGTGTGTATATACATCCTACATACTGCCGGGCTGCACTTTACATGAATTGGATTGTGTGTGTGTGTATATACATCCTACATACTGCCGGGCTGCACTTTACATGAATTGGATTGTGTGTGTGTGTATATACATCCTACATACTGCCAGGCTGCACTTTACATGAATTGGATTGTGTGTGTGTGTATATATCCTACATACTGCCAGGCTGCACTTTACATGAATTGGATTGTGTGTGTGTGTATATACATCCTACATACTGCCGGGCTGCACTTTACATGAATTGGATTGTGTGTGTGTGTATATACATCCTACATACTGCCGGGCTGCACTTTACATGAATTGGATTGTGTGTGTGTGTATATACATCCTACATACTGCCGGGCTTTACTTTACATGAATTGGATTGTGTGTGTGTGTATATACATCCTACATCCTGCCGGGCTGCACTTTACATGAATTGGATTGTGTGTGTGTATATATACATCCTACATACTGCCGGGCTGCACTTTACATGAATTGGATTGTGTGTGTGTATATACATCCTACATACTGCCGGGCTGCACTTTACATGTATTGGATTGTGTGTCTGTGTATATACATCCTACATACTGCCGGGCTGCACTTTACATGAATTGGATTGTGTGTGTGTGTATATACATCCTACATACTGCCGGGCTGCACTTTACATGAATTGGATTGTGTGTGTGTGTATACATCCTACATACTGGCAGGCTGCACTTTACATGAATTGGATTGTGTGTGTGTGTATACATCCTACATACTGCCAGGCTGCACTTTACATGAATTGGATTGTGTGTGTGTATATACATCCTTCATACTGCCAGGCTGCACTTTACATGAATTGGATTGTGTGTGTGTGTGTATATACATCCTACATACTGCCAGGCTGCACTTTACATGAATTGGATTGTGTGTGTGTATATATACATCCTACATACTGCCGGGCTGCACTTTACATGAATTGGATTGTGTGTGTGTGTATATACATCCTACATACTGCCGGGCTGCACTTTACATGAATTGGATTGTGTCTGTGTATATACATCCTACATACTGCCGGGCTGCACTTTACATGAATTGGATTGTGTGTGTGTGTGTATATACATCCTACATACTGCCGGGCTGCACTTTACATGAATTGGATTGTGTGTGTGTATATACATCCTACATACTGCAGGGCTGCACTTACATGAATTGGATTGTGTGTGTGTGTGTATATACATCCTACATACTGCAGGGCTGCACTTTACATGAATTGGATTGTGTGTGTGTATATACATCTTACATACTGCCGGGCTGCACTTTACATGAATTGGGTTGTGTGTGTGTATATACATCCTACATACTGCCGGGCTGCACTTTACATGAATTGGATTGTGTGTGTGTATATACATCCTACATACTGCCGGGCTGCACTTTACATGAATTGGATTGTGTGTGTGTATATACATCCTACATACTGCAGGGCTGCACTTTACATGAATTGGATTGTGTGTGTGTATATACATCCTACATACTGCCGGGCTGCACTTTACATGAATTGGATTGTGTGTGTGTGTGTGTATATACATCCTACATACTGCCGGGCTGCACTGTACATGAATTGGATTGTGTCTGTGTGTATATACATCCTACATACTGCTGGGCTGCACTTTACATGAATTGGATTGTGTGTGTGTATATACATCCTACATACTGCTGGGCTGCACTTTACATGAATTGGATTGTGTGTGTGTGTGTGTATATACATCCTACATACTGCCGGGCTGCACTTTACATGAATTGGATTGTGTGTGTGTGTATATATACATCCTACATACTGCCAGGCTGCACTTTACATGAATTGGATTGTGTGTGTGTATATACATCCTACATACTGCCAGGCTGCACTTTACATGAATTGGATTGTGTGTGTGTGTATATACATCCTACATACTGCCGGGCTGCACTTTACATGAATTGGATTGTGTGTGTGTGTGTGTATATACATCCTACATACTGCCGGGCTGCACTTTACATGAATTGGATTGTGTGTGTGTATATACATCCTACATACTGCCAGGCTGCACTTTACATGAATTGGATTGTGTGTGTGTGTATATACATCCTACATACTGCCGGCCTGCACTTTACATGAATTGGATTGTGTGTGTGTATATACATCCTACATACTGCCGGGCTGCACTTTACATGAATTGGATTGTGTCTGTGTGTATATACATCCTACATACTGCCGGCCTGCACTTTACATGAATTGGATTGTGTGTGTGTGTATATACATCCTACATACTGTCGGGCTGCACATTACATGAATTGGATTGTGTGTGTGTATATATACATCCTACATACTGCCGGGCTGCACTTTACATGAATTGGATTGTGTGTGTGTGTATATACATCCTACATACTGCCAGGCTGCACTTTACATGAATTGGATTGTGTGTGTGTGTGTATATATACATCCTACATACTGCTGGGCTGCACTTTACATGAATTGGATTGTATTGTGTGTGTATATACATCCTACATACTGCCGGGCTGCACTTTACATGAATTGGATTGTGTGTGTGTGTATATACATCCTACATACTGCCGGGCTGCACTTTACATGAATTGGATTGTGTGTGTGTGTTTATATACATCCTACATACTGCCGGGCTGCACTTTACATGAATTGGATTGTGTGTGTGTGTATATACATCCTACATACTGCTGGGCTGCACTTTACATGAATTGGATTGTGTGTGTGTATATACATCCTACATACTGCCAGGCTGCACTTTACATGAATTGGATTGTGTGTGTGTGTATATACATCCTACATACTGCCAGGCTGCACTTTACATGAATTGGATTGTGTGTGTGTGTGTATATACATCCTACATACTGCCGGGCTGCACTTTACATGAATTGGATTGTGTGTGTGTGTGTGTGTGTGTGTGTGTGTGTATACATCCTACATACTGCCGGGCTGCACTTTACATGAATTGGATTGTGTGTGTGTGTATATACATCCTACATACTGCCGGGCTGCACTTTACATGAATTGGATTGTGTGTGTGTGTATATACATCCTACATACTGCCGGGCTGCACTTTACATGAATTGGATTGTGTGTGTGTGTATATACATCCTACATACTGCCAGGCTGCACTTTACATGAATTGGATTGTGTGTGTGTGTGTGTGTATATACACATCCTACATACTGCCGGGCTGCACGTTACATGAATTGGATTGTGTGTGTGTGTATACATCCTACATACTGCCAGGCTGCACTTTACATGAATTGGATTGTGTGTGTGTGTATATACATCCTACATACTGCCAGGCTGCACTTTACATGAATTGGATTGTGTGTGTGTGTGTATATACATCCTACATACTGCCGGGCTGCACTTTACATGAATTGGATTGTGTGTGTGTGTGTGTGTGTGTGTGTGTGTGTGTATATACATCCTACATACTGCCGGGCTGCACTTTACATGAATTGGATTGTGTGTGTGTGTATATACATCCTACCAGGGGCGGATCCAGAGTCTGATCTCGGGAGGGGCACATGTCCGTCTGTCTTTTCCTCTCTCTCATGTCCGTCTGTCTTTTCCTCTCTCCCATGTCCGTCTGTCTTTTCCTCTCTCCCATGTCCGTCTGTCTTATCCTCTCTCCCATGTCCATCTGTCTTTTCCTCTCTGCCATGTCCGTCTGTCTTATCCTCTCTCCCATGTCTGTCGCACTCCTCTCACTCCCCGTGTCCCTCTGTCTCTCTTCCTTCCATATCCGTTTCTCTCCTCTTCCCTTCCATGTCCGTCTATGTATCCTCTTCTTTCCCATGTCCGTCTGTCTCTCCTCTCATTTCCCATCTCTCTGCCTCTCCTCACCCATCCCATGTCTGTCTGTCTCTCCTCTACTATCCCATTTATGTCTCTCTCTTCTCCCTTCCCATTTATGTCTCTTTCCTCTCCCTTCCCATGTCTGTCTATCTCCTCTCCCCATATCTGTCTGTCTCTCCTCTGCCATCCCATATCTGTCTGTCTCTCCTCTGCCATCCCATGTTTGTCTGTCTCTCCTCTGCCAACCCATGTCTGTCCGTCTCTCCTCTACCATCCCATTTATGTCTCTCTCTTCTCCCTTCCCATTTATGGCTCTCTCAGCCAATTTGTCCAATAATATGCCAGTATTATTTGCCATTTAATATGCCCCAGCCAATTTGCCCAATAATATGCCAGTGTTAGTTGCCATTTAATATGCCCCAGCCAATTTGCCCAATAATATGCCAGTGTTATTTGCCATTTAATATGCCCCTGACAATTTGCCCAATAAATTATATGCCAGTGTTATTTGCCATTTAATATGCCCCTGCTAATTTGCCCAATAATATGCCAGTGTTATTTGCCATTTAATTTCGCCTCTTCCAATTTGCCCAATAATATGCCAGTACTAGTTGCCATTTTATTTTTTATTTATTTTATTTTTTTGCCATTTTTATAACCAAAAACAATTAGTTGCCATTTTATATGCCCCAGCCAATTTGTCCAGTAATATGCCAGTGTTAGTTGCCATTTTATAAGCCCCTTCCAATTTGCCCAGTAATATGCCAGTGTTAGTTTCCATTTTATATGCCCCTTCCAATTTGCCCAATAATATGCCAGTGCTAGTTGCCATTTGATATGCCCCTGCCAATTTGCCCAATAATATGCCAGTGCTAGTTGCCATTTTATAACCCCCTTCCAATTTGCCCAGTAATATGCCAGTGTTCATTGCCATTTTATAAGCCCTTTCCAATTTGCCCAGTAATATGCCAGTGTTCGTTGCCATTTTATAATCCCTTTCCAATTTGCCCAGTAATATGCCAGTGTTGGTTGCCATTTTATAACCCCCTTCCAATTTGCCCAGAAATATGCCAGTGTTCATTGCCATTTAAAAAGCCCTTTGCAATTTGCCCAGTAATATGCCAGTGCTAGTTGCCATTTTATATTCCCCTGCCAATTTGCCCAGTAATTTGCCACTGTTAGTTGCCATTTTATATGCCCCTTCAAATTTGCCCAATATGCAGTGTTATTAGCCATTTATTAAGCCCCAGACTAATTGCCCCCCATCTCCCCAGCACTTACCTTATCCCCTGGTGGCTAGTGGCAGGCAGCATGGTCTCCCCCTATGCTGCCTGTTCGGCTCCCAGGCGGTTGTGCCGACAGGTCACGTGACCCGGCGCGCGTATGACGTCAGCGCGCCGGTCACGTGACCTGTCGGCACTTCCGTGTCAGACTGCATGGGGAGCCGAACAGGCAGCACGGAGCTTTCTCTGTGCTGCCTGTTCGGCTACCCGTGCAGCCTGGCAGACAGGCAGAGAAGGTGAGGGGGATCTTCCGATCCCTTCTCACCTATGTCTCTGCCTGCAAGCGGGTGGTTTTTTTTTTTTAAAGCGTTTTTTTTTTTTTTTTTTTAAAGCATTTTTTTTTTTTTTTCTTTCTCTTCTCGGGGGGGGGGGGGGGGGCAATTGCCCCGTTGCCCCCCCCCCTGGATCCGCCACTGCATCCTACATACTGCCGGGCTGCACTTTACATGAATTGGATTGTGTGTGTGTATATACATCCTACATACTGCCAGGCTGCACTTTACATGAATTGGATTGTGTGTGTGTATATATACATCCTACATACTGCCAGGCTGCACTTTACATGAATTGGATTGTGTGTGTGTATATCCATCCTACATACTGCCAGGCTGCACTTTACATGAATTGGATTGTGTGTGTGTATATACATCCTACATACTGCTGGGCTGCACGTTACATGAATTGGATTGTGTGTGTGTGTTTATATACATCCTACATACTGCCGGGCTGCACTTTACATGAATTGGATTGTGTGTGTGTGTGTATACATCCTACATACTGCCGGGCTGCACTTTACATGTACTGGATTGTGTGTGTGTGTTTATATACATCCTACATACTGCCGGGCTGCACTTTACATGAATTGGATTGTGTGTGTGTGTATATACATCCTACATACTGCCGGGCTGCACTTTACATGAATTGGATTGTGTGTGTGTGTTTATATACATCCTACATACTGCCGGGCTGCACTTTACATGAATTGGATTGTGTGTGTGTGTGTATACATCCTACATACTGCCGGGCTGCACTTTACATGAATTGGATTGTGTGTGTGTGTGTGTGTGTGTGTGTGTGTATATACATCCTACATACTGCCAGGCTGCACATTACATGAATTGGATTGTGTCTGTGTGTGTATATACATCCTACATACTGCCGGGCTGCACTTTACATGAATTGGATTGTGTGTCTGTGTGTATATCCATCCTACATACTGCTGGGCTGCACTTTACATGAATTGGATTGTGTGTGTGTGTATATACATCCTACATACTGCCGGGCTGCACTTTACATGAATTGGATTGTGTGTGTGTGTATATACATCCTACATACTGCCAGGCTGCACTTTACATGAATTGGATTGTGTGTGTGTGTATATACATCCTACATACTGCCAGGCTGCACTTTACATGAATTGGATTGTGTGTGTGTGTATATACATCCTACATACTGCTGGGCTGCACTTTACATGAATTGGATTGTGTGTGTGTGTATATACATCCTACATACTGCCAGGCTGCACTTTACATGAATTGGATTGTGTGTGTGTGTATATACATCCTACATACTGCCAGGCTGCACTTTACATGTACTGGATTGTGTGTGTGTGTGTATATACATCCTACATACTGCTAGGCTGCACTTTACATGAATTGGATTGTGTGTCTGTGTATATACATCCTACATACTGCCAGGCTGCACTTTACATGAATTGGATTGTGTGTCTGTGTGTATATACATCCTACATACTGCAGGGCTGCACTTTACATGAATTGGATTGTGTGTGTCTGTGTATATACATCCTACATACTGCCGGGCTGCATGTTACATGAATTGGATTGTGTGTGTGTGTGTATATACATCCTACATACTGCCGGGCTGCACTTTACATGAATTGGATTGTGTGTGTGTGTGTATATACATCCTACATACTGCCGGGCTGCACTTTACATGAATTGGATTGTGTCTGTGTGTGTGTATATACATCCTACATACTGCCGGGCTGCACTTTACATGAATTGGATTGTGTGTGTGTATATACATCCTACATACTGCAGGGCTGCACTTTACATGAATTGGATTGTGTGTGTGTATATACATCCTACATACTGCCGGGCTGCACTTTACATGAATTGGATTGTGTGTGTGTGTATATACATCGTACATACTGCCGGGCTGCACTTTACATGAATTGGATTGTGTGTCTGTGTGTGTGTATATACATCCTACATACTGCCGGGCTGCATGTTACATGTAGTGTACGTCTCTTGATACATGGCCGGTGTTGGCAGCTAGCTCCTCCGTATTAATTCTCCTGTCTGGTTGTGAGATTCTCCTGACACCCAGCTAGGAGGAAGCGGCCTCTATAACACCCACCATTCTCACCCTGCCGGCTGTAATCATGTTAATGTACACATGGCTGTACAATCACATCATGAGCCGTGTTAATCTCACACCCAGTCAGCACTATAAAACAACATTACATGGGAAAGGAATGCTCTGCATGGCAGGTGGGATGCTCTGCATGGTGGGAGGGATGCTCTGCATGGGGGGAGGGATGCTCTGCATGGGGGGAGGGATGCTCTGTGTCATGAAGTGAATTCTGACAGCCTGAGTGACTGGGGTTCTTGGAGGGGCCTGAGGGCCAAACACCCCCCTGTAGATTATGGACCCTGGCTTATGTACCATAACACTATACGTTAATATTGTTAGTTAGTTATATTCTGTTAGTATATTGGTTTATGTGTAACGTTTAATTCTGTGAGTAGACCACTCTGAAGGTTTATAATGTGACAGTGACTCCAATAGTTTACTCCAACATCCATTGTTCTGTATTAACTGGTAAACTGATTATGTTGTGTACATTACTGTGTATATTGTAATTAGGTCTACTCACTCTATGTTAATTCCTATTAGACATGTGCATTATTTTTCGGACGAATGCATTTTCGTCCATTCGTACTAATAACGAAAATGCTAAACTAACGAAAGACGAATGGTTAATAAACGAAAATCATTCGTCCATTCGTGCTATTGGCATTCTATAAACCGAAATAGAGTCGGTTTATAGAATACCAATAGCATTACATCCATTCCATAAACCGACATAATGAACGACTTTCTTATGAATGGGGAATCTAGTTCGGTTTAGAGAAAGTATTACACGTAATCTATAAGCCGAAAGTCTATAAACCGAAGGTCGTTCGGTTTATAGACTTTTGGTTTATAGAATACATGTAATTCTATGTATAATATTCTATAAGACGAACAAATAAAACGAAACAAAAATAATGAATGAATTTCGTCTGAAACAAATGCAGTAATGAACGAAATTCGTTTTAGATGAAATAAATAACATTTTAGTTTTGCACATGTCTAATTCCTATTTGGTTTGCAGTCTGAATGTCTAATGTTTTCCTAGCCCCAGTTAGTTGGAGAACTATGTTTAGTTCCATCCCCCCCATTGTATACTAATGTCTGTGATGTCATGTGTATGTCTTTTATAAGTCTGTGTTGTTTGTCAAATAAAGTAGTTCAATCTTGCTGTACCTAACTGCTAGATGTCCTGTCTATTTGGGTACAAAGAGCAAGGGTCCAGGAAAGACTTGCTGGGTGAATGCTGAGCTGGAAGTGGGGGCTAAGGAGGTGATTTCACACAACGGACAGAGGGTCTACTACGTCTGGTAGATGGTCCGTTACACTCTGCATGGCGGGTGTGATGCTCTGCACGGTGGGACGGATGCTCTGCACGACGGGTCGGATGCTCTGCACGACGGGTCGGATGCTCTGCTCTGTGGGTGGGATGCTCTGCTCTGCGGGTGGGATGCTCTGCACAGCAGGTGGGATGCTCTACACTGCGGGTGGGATGCTCTGCACGACGGGTGGGATGCTCTGCTCTGCGGGTGGGATGCTCTGCATGGCAAGTGGGATGCTTTGCTCTGCGGGTGGGATGCTCTGCACGGCAGGTGGGATACAAAGAGCAAGGGTCCAGGAAAGACTTGCTGGGTGAATGCTGAGCTTAAATTGGGGGCTATGGAGGTGATTTCACACAACGGACAGAGGGTCTACTACGTCTGGTAGATGGTCCGTTACACTCTGCATGGCGGGTGTGATGCTCTGCACGGTGGGACGGATGCTCTGCACGACGGGTCGGATGCTCTGCTCTGTGGGTGGGATGCTCTGCTCTGCGGGTGGGATGCTCTCCACAGCAGGTGGGATGCTCTACACTGCGGGTGGGATGCTCTGCACGACGGGTGGGATGCTCTGCTCTGCGGGTGGGATGCTCTGCATGGCAAGTGGGATGCTTTGCTCTGCGGGTGGGATGCTCTGCACGGCAGGTGGGATACAAAGAGCAAGGGTCCAGGAAAGACTTGCTGGGTGAATGCTGAGCTTAAATTGGGGGCTATGGAGGTGATTTCACACAACGGACAGAGGGTCTACTACGTCTGGTAGATGGTCCGTTACACTCTGCATGGCGGGTGTGATGCTCTGCACGGTGGGACGGATGCTCTGCACGACGGGTCGGATGCTCTGCTCTGTGGGTGGGATGCTCTGCTCTGTGGGTGGGATGCTCGGCATGGCAGATTTGATGCTCTGCACGGCAGGTGGGATGCTCTGCATGGCAAAATGGGATGCTCTGCACGGTGGGTGGGATGCTCTGCACGGTGGGTGGGATGCTTCGCATGGTGGGTGGGATGCTCTGCATGGCAGGTGGGATGTTCTGCTCTGCATGGCAGGTGGGATGCTCTGCTCTGCATGGCAGGTGGGATGCTCTGCTCTGCGGGTGGGATGCTCTGAATGGCAGATAGGATGCTCTGCTCTGCGGGTTGGATGCTCTGCACAGCAGGTGGGATGCTCTGCATGGCAGGTGGGATGCTCTGAATGGCAGGGAGGATGCTCTGCGGGTGGGATGCTCTGCACAGCGGGTGGGATGCTCTGAATGGCAGGGAGGATGCTCTGCGGGTGGGATGCTCTGCACAGCAGGTGGGATGCTCTGCATGGCAGGTGGGATGCTCTGCATGGCAGGTGGGATGCTCTGCATGGAAGGTGAGATGCTCTTCTCTGCGGGTGGGATGCTCTGCATGGCAGGTGGGATGCTCTGCATGGGAGGTGAGATGCTCTTCTCTGCGGGTGGGATGCTCTGCATGGAAGGTGAGATGCTCTTCTCTGCGGGTGGGATGCTCTGCATGGCAGGTGGGATGCTCTGCATGGAAGGTGGGATGCTCTGCTCTGCGGGTGGGATGCTCTGCTCTGAAGGTGGGATGCTCTGCGGGTGGGATGCTCTGAATGGCAGGTGGAATGCTCTGCATGGCAGGTGGGATTTTCTGCTCTGCGGGTGGGATGCTCTGAATGGCAGGTGGGATGCTCTGCATGGCAGGTGGGATGCTCTGCTCTGCGGGTGGGATGCTCTGCATGGCAGGTGGGATGCTCTGCGGGTGGGATGCTCTGCATAGCAGGTGGGATGCTCTGCATGGCAGGTGGGATGCTCTGCTCTGCATGGCACGTAGGACGAGTTCATGTTAATCAAATCCTACCATGTTTTATTTTTAAAAAACCAACCAAGAAGGTAAATATAATTATCTCCTGACACAGCGGCCCACGTGAATGGGAATTGGGGTCTGTGACTGTCGTGTTTCTCTCTCATCTTCTAAATTGAATCCCAGATCTTTACAGTAATAACAGAGACTCACTATACAGAGAGCAAACAAATCCATGTATAATGCCAGCCTTATTAGATCTTCAGCACAACCTTATACATATCCAGCCTTTACTGCTTTCATTGGAAGGTTATTCCAGGTATGTACAACTCATTACACAGTGTCAGCCGTTACTGCTTCCGCTGGAAGGTTATTCCAGGTCTCTACTACTCCTTACAGTGTCAGCCTTTACTGCTTCCGCTGGAAGGTTATTCCAGGTCTCTACTACTCCTTACAGTGTCAGCCTTTACTGCTTCCGATGGAAGGTTATTCCAGGTATGTACTACTCCTTACAGTGTCAGCCTTTACTGTTCCCGCTGGAACGTTATTCCAGGTATCTACTACTCCTTACAGTGTCAGTATTACTGCTTCCGCTGGAAGTTTATTCCAGGGATCTACTACTCTTTACAGTGGGTCTAAACATCTCTAGAGTTAGTGATCAGATAAACCAAACATCTCTAGAGCTAGTGATCAGATAAACTAAACATCTCTAGAGTTAGTGATCAGAGAAACTAAACATCTCTAGAGTTAGTGATCAGATAAACTAAACCTCTCTAGAGTTAGTGATCAGATAAACTAAACATCTCTAGAGTTAGTGATCAGATAAACTAAACATCTCTAAAGTTAGTGATCTGATAAACTAAACATCTCTAGAGTTAGTGATCAGATAAACTAAACATCTCTAGAGTTAGTGATCAGATAAACTAAACATCTCTAGAGTTAGTGATCAGATAAACTAAACATCTCTAGAGTTAGTGATCAGATAAACTAAACATCTCTAGAGTTAGTGATCAGAGAAACTAAACATCTCTAGACTTAGTGATCAGATAAACTAAACATCTCTAGAGTTAGTGATCTGATAAACTAAACATCTCTAGAGTTAGTGATCAGATAAACTAAACATCTCTAGAGTTAGTGATCAGAGAAACTAAACATCTCTAGAGTTAGTGATCAGATAAACTAAACATCTCTAGAGTTCGTGATCAGATAAACTAAACATCTCTAGAGTTAGTGATCAGATAAACTAAACATCTCTAGAGTTAGTGATCAGATAAACTAAACATCTCTAGAGTTAGTGATCTGATAAACTAAACATCTCTAGAGTTAGTGATCAGATAAACTAAACATCTCTAGAGTTAGTGATCAGATAAACTAAACATCTCTAGAGTTAGTGATCAGAGAAACTAAACATCTCTAGACTTAGTGATCAGATAAACTAAACATCTCTAGAGTTAGTGATCTGATAAAATAAACATCTCTAGAGTTAGTGATCAGATAAACTAAACATCTCTAGAGTTAGTGATCAGAGAAACTAAACATCTTTAGAGTTAGTCAGGGATCAGAAAAACTAAACATCTCTAGAGTTAGTCAGGGATCAGATAAACTAAACATCACTAGAGTTAGTGATTAGATAAACTAAACATCTCTAGAATAAGTGATCAGATAAACTCAACATATCTAGAGTTAGTGATCATATACACTAAACATCTCTAGAGTTAGTGATCAGAGAAACTAAACATCTCTAGAGTTAGTCAGGGATCAGATAAACTAAACATCTCTAGAGTTAGTCAGGGATCAGATAAACTAAACATCTCTAGAGTAAGTGATCAGATAAACTAAACATCTCTAGAGTTAGTGATCAGATAAACGAAACATCTCTAGAGTTAGTGATCAGATAAACGAAACATCTCTAGAGTTAGTGATCAGATAAACTAAACATCTCTAGAGTTAGTGATCAGATAAACTAAACATCTCTAGAGTTAGTGATCAGATAAACTAAACATATCTAGAGTTAGTGATCAGATAAACTAAACGTCTCTAGAGTTAGTGATCTGATAAACTAAACATCTCTAGAGTTAGTGATCAGATAAACTAAACATCTCTAGAGTAAGTGATCAGATAAAATAAACATCTCTAGACTTAGTGATCAGATAAACTAAACATCTCTAGAGTTAGTGATCAGAGAAACTAAACATCTCTAGAGTTAGTGATCAGAGAAACGAAACATCTCTAGAGTTAGTGATCAGAGAAACTAAACATCTCTAGAGTTAGTGATCACAGAAACTAAACATCTCTAGAGTTAGTGATCATAGAAACTAAACATCTCTAGAGTTAGTGATCTGAGAAACTAAACATCTCTAGAGTTAGTGATCAGAGAAACTGAACATCTCTAGAGTTAGTGATCAGAGAAACTAAACATCTCTAGAGTTAGTGATCAGAGAAACTAAACATCTCTAGAGTTAGTCAGGGATCAGAAAAACTAAACATCTCTAGAGTTAGTCAGGGATCAGATAAACTAAACATCACTAGAATAAGTGATCAGATAAACTCAACATATCTAGAGTTAGTGATCAGATACACTAAACATCTCTAGAGTTAGTGATCAGAGAAACTAAACATCTCTAGAGTTAGTCAGGGATCAGATAAACTAAACATCTCTAGAGTTAGTCAGGGATCAGATAAACTAAACATCTCTAGAGTAAGTGATCAGATAAACTAAACATCTCTAGAGTTAGTGATCAGATAAACGAAACATCTCTAGAGTTAGTGATCAGATAAACGAAACATCTCTAGAGTTAGTGATCAGATAAACTAAACATCTCTAGAGTTAGTGATCAGATAAACTAAACATCTCTAGAGTTAGTGATCAGATAAACTAAACATATCTAGAGTTAGTGATCAGATAAACTAAACATCTCTAGAGTTAGTGATCTGATAAACTAAACATCTCTAGAGTTAGTGATCAGATAAACTAAACATCTCTAGAGTAAGTGATCAGATAAAATAAACATCTCTAGACTTAGTGATCAGATAAACTAAACATCTCTAGAGTTAGTGATCAGATAAACTAAACATATCTAGAGTTAGTGATCAGATAAACTAAACGTCTCTAGAGTTAGTGATCTGATAAACTAAACATCTCTAGAGTTAGTGATCAGATAAACTAAACATCTCTAGAGTAAGTGATCAGATAAAATAAACATCTCTAGACTTAGTGATCAGATAAACTAAACATCTCTAGAGTTAGTGATCAGAGAAACTAAACATCTCTAGAGTTAGTGATCAGAGAAACGAAACATCTCTAGAGTTAGTGATCAGAGAAACTAAACATCTCTAGAGTTAGTGATCACGGAAACTAAACATCTCTAGAGTTAGTGATCATAGAAACTAAACATCTCTAGAGTTAGTGATCTGAGAAACTAAACATCTCTAGAGTTAGTGATCAGAGAAACTGAACATCTCTAGAGTTAGTGATCAGAGAAACTAAACATCTCTAGAGTTAGTGATCAGAGAAACTAAACATCTCTAGAGTTAGTCAGGGATCAGAAAAACTAAACATCTCTAGAGTTAGTCAGGGATCAGATAAACTAAACATCACTAGAATAAGTGATCAGATAAACTCAACATCTCTAGAGTTAGTGATCAGATAAACGAAACATCTCTAGAGTTAGTGATCAGATAAACGAAACATCTCTAGAGTTAGTGATCAGATAAACTAAACATCTCTAGAGTTAGTGATCAGATAAACTAAACATCTCTAGAGTTAGTGATCAGATAAACTAAACATATCTAGAGTTAGTGATCAGATAAACTAAACATCTCTAGAGTTAGTGATCTGATAAACTAAACATCTCTAGAGTTAGTGATCAGATAAACTAAACATCTCTAGAGTAAGTGATCAGATAAAATAAACATCTCTAGACTTAGTGATCAGATAAACTAAACATCTCTAGAGTTAGTGATCAGAGAAACGAAACATCTCTAGAGTTAGTGATCAGAGAAACGAAACATCTCTAGAGTTAGTGATCATAGAAACTAAACATCTCTAGAGTTAGTGATCATAGAAACTAAACATCTCTAGAGTTAGTGATCTGAGAAACTAAACATCTCTAGAGTTAGTGATCAGAGAAACTAAACATCTCTAGAGTTAGTGATCAGAGAAACTAAATATCTCTAGAGTTAGTGATCAGATAAACTAAACATCTCTAGAGTTAGTGATCAGATAAACTAAACATCTCTAGAGTTAGTGATCAGATAAACTAAACATCTCTAGAGTTAGTGATCAGATAAACTAAACATCTCTAGAGTTAGTGATCAGATAAACTAAACATCTCTAGAGTTAGTGATCAGATAAACTAAACATCTCTAGAGTTAGTGATCAGATAAACTAAACATCTCTAGAGTTAGTGATCAGATAAACTAAACATCTCTAGAGTTAGTGATCAGATAAACTAAACATCTCTAGAGTTAGTCAGGGATCAGATAAACTAAACATCTCTAGAGTAAGTGATCAGATAAACTAAACATCTCTAGAGTTAGTGATCAGATAAACGAAACATCTCTAGAGTTAGTGATCAGATAAACTAAACATCTCTAGAGTTAGTGATCAGGTAAACTAAACATCTCTAGACTTAGTGATCAGATAAACTAAACATCTCTAGAGTTAGTGATCTGATAAACTAAACATCTCTAGAGTTAGTGATCAGATAAACTAAACATCTCTAGAGTTAGTGATCAGGTAAACTAAACATCTCTAGAGTTAGTGATCAGGTAAACTAAACATCTCTAGAGTTAGTGATAAGAGAAACTAAACATCTCTAGAGTTAGTGATCAGAGAAACTTAACATCTCTAGAGTTAGTGATCAGATAAACTAAACATCTCTAGAGTTAGTCAGGGATCAGATAAACTAAACATCTCTAGAGTAAGTGATCAGATAAACTAAACATCTCTAGAGTTAGTGATCAGATAAACGAAACATCTCTAGAGTTAGTGATCAGATAAACTAAACATCTCTAGAGTTAGTGATCAGGTAAACTAAACATCTCTAGACTTAGTGATCAGATAAACTAAACATCTCTAGAGTTAGTGATCTGATAAACTAAACATCTCTAGAGTTAGTGATCAGATAAACTAAACATCTCTAGAGTTAGTGATCAGGTAAACTAAACATCTCTAGAGTTAGTGATCAGGTAAACTAAACATCTCTAGAGTTAGTGATAAGAGAAACTAAACATCTCTAGAGTTAGTGATCAGAGAAACTTAACATCTCTAGAGTTAGTGATCAGATAAACTAAACATCTCTAGAGTTAGTGATCTG
This sequence comes from Pelodytes ibericus, assembly GCA_036172795.1. Classification (NCBI taxonomy): domain Eukaryota; kingdom Metazoa; phylum Chordata; class Amphibia; order Anura; family Pelodytidae; genus Pelodytes; species Pelodytes ibericus. The sequence continues at coordinate 216,954,920 of CM069861.1, read as the reverse complement.
ATAAACTAAACATCTCTAGAGTTAGTGATCAGATAAACGAAACATCTCTAGAGTAAGTGATCAGATAAACGAAACATCTCTAGAGTAAGTGATCAGATAAACTAAACATCTCTAGAGTAAGTGATCAGATAAACTAAACATCTCTAGAGTTAGTGATCAGAGAAACTAAACATCTCTAGAGTTAGTGATCAGATAAACTCAACATATCTAGAGTTAGTGATCAGATAAACTAAACATCTCTAGAGTTAGTGATCAGAGAAACTAAACATCTCTAGAGTTAGTGATCAGATAAACTAAACATCTCTAGAGTTAGTGATCTGATAAACTAAACATCTCTAGAGTTAGTGATCAGATAAACTAAACATCTCTAGAGTTAGTGATCAGATAAACTAAACATCTCTAGAGTTAGTGATCAGATAAACTAAACATCTCTAGAGTAAGTGATCAGATAAACTAAACATCTCTAGAGTTAGTGATCAGATAAACGAAACATCTCTAGAGTTAGTGATTAGATAAACGAAACATCTCTAGAGTTAGTGATCAGGTAAACTAAACATCTCTAGACTTAGTGATCAGTTAAACTAAACATCTCTAGACTTAGTGATCAGATAAACTAAACATCTCTAGAGTTAGTGATCTGATAAACTAAACATCTCTAGAGTTAGTGATCTGATAAACTAAACATCTCTAGAGTTAGTGATCAGATAAACTAAACATCTCTAGAGTTAGTGATCAGAGAAACTAAACATCTCTAGAGTTAGTGATCAGAGAAACTAAACATCTCTAGAGTTAGTGATCAGAGAAACTAAACATCTCTAGAGTTAGTGATCAGAGAAACTAAACATCTCTAGAGTTAGTGATCAGATAAACTAAACATCTCTAGAGTTAGTGATCTGATAAACTAAACATCTCTAGAGTTAGTGATCAGATATACTAAACATCTCTAGAGTTAGTGATCAGATAAACTAAACATCTCTAGAGTAAGTGATCAGATAAACTAAACATCTCTAGAGTAAGTGATCAGATAAACTAAACATCTCTAGAGTAAGTGATCAGATAAGCTAAACATCTCTAGAGTTAGTGATCAGATAAACTAAACATCTCTAGAGTTAGTGATCAGAGAAACTAAACATCTCTAGAGTTAGTGATCTGATAAACTAAACATCTCTAGAGTTAGTGATCAGATAAACTAAACATCTCTAGAGTTAGTGATCAGATAAACTAAACATCTCTAGAGTTAGTGATCAGAGAAACTAAACATCTCTAGACTTAGTGATCAGATAAACTAAACATCTCTAGAGTTAGTGATCAGATAAACTAAACATCTCTAGAGTTAGTGATCTGATAAACTAAACATCTCCAGAGTTAGTGATCAGATAAACTAAACATCTCTAGAGTTAGTGATCTGATAAACTAAACATCTCTAGAGTTAGTGATCAGAGAAACTTAACATCTCTAGAGTTAGTGATCAGATAAACTAAACATCTCTAGAGTTAGTGATCTGATAAACTAAACATCTCTAGAGTTAGTGATCAGATAAACGAAACATCTCTAGAGTAAGTGATCAGATAAACGAAACATCTCTAGAGTAAGTGATCAGATAAACTAAACATCTCTAGAGTAAGTGATCAGATAAACTAAACATCTCTAGAGTTAGTGATCAGAGAAACTAAACATCTCTAGAGTTAGTGATCAGATAAACTCAACATATCTAGAGTTAGTGATCAGATAAACTAAACATCTCTAGAGTTAGTGATCAGAGAAACTAAACATCTCTAGAGTTAGTGATCAGATAAACTAAACATCTCTAGAGTTAGTGATCTGATAAACTAAACATCTCTAGAGTTAGTGATCAGATAAACTAAACATCTCTAGAGTTAGTGATCAGATAAACTAAACATCTCTAGAGTTAGTGATCAGATAAACTAAACATCTCTAGAGTAAGTGATCAGATAAACTAAACATCTCTAGAGTTAGTGATCAGATAAACGAAACATCTCTAGAGTTAGTGATCAGATAAACGAAACATCTCTAGAGTTAGTGATCAGGTAAACTAAACATCTCTAGACTTAGTGATCAGTTAAACTAAACATCTCTAGACTTAGTGATCAGATAAACTAAACATCTCTAGAGTTAGTGATCTGATAAACTAAACATCTCTAGAGTTAGTGATCTGATAAACTAAACATCTCTAGAGTTAGTGATCAGATAAACTAAACATCTCTAGAGTTAGTGATCAGAGAAACTAAACATCTCTAGAGTTAGTGATCAGAGAAACTAAACATCTCTAGAGTTAGTGATCAGAGAAACTAAACATCTCTAGAGTTAGTGATCAGAGAAACTAAACATCTCTAGAGTTAGTGATCAGATAAACTAAACATCTCTAGAGTTAGTGATCTGATAAACTAAACATCTCTAGAGTTAGTGATCAGATATACTAAACATCTCTAGAGTTAGTGATCAGATAAACTAAACATCTCTAGAGTAAGTGATCAGATAAACTAAACATCTCTAGAGTAAGTGATCAGATAAACTAAACATCTCTAGAGTAAGTGATCAGATAAGCTAAACATCTCTAGAGTTAGTGATCAGATAAACTAAACATCTCTAGAGTTAGTGATCAGAGAAACTAAACATCTCTAGAGTTAGTGATCTGATAAACTAAACATCTCTAGAGTTAGTGATCAGATAAACTAAACATCTCTAGAGTTAGTGATCAGATAAACTAAACATCTCTAGAGTTAGTGATCAGAGAAACTAAACATCTCTAGACTTAGTGATCAGATAAACTAAACATCTCTAGAGTTAGTGATCAGATAAACTAAACATCTCCAGAGTTAGTGATCTGATAAACTAAACATCTCCAGAGTTAGTGATCAGATAAACTAAACATCTCTAGAGTTAGTGATCTGATAAACTAAACATCTCTAGAGTTAGTGATCTGATAAACTAAACATCTCCAGAGTTAGTGATCAGATAAACTAAACATCTCTAGAGTTAGTGATCTGATAAACTAAACATCTCTAGAGTTAGTGATCAGATAGACTAAACATCTCTAGAGTTAGTGATCAGATAAACTAAACATCTCTAGAGTTAGTGATCTGATAAACTAAACATCTCTAGAGTAAGTGATCAGATAAACTAAACATCTCTAGAGTAAGTGATCAGATAAACTAAACATCTCTAGAGTTAGTGATCAGATAAACTAAACATCTCTAGAGTTAGTGATCAGATAAACTAAACATCTCTAGAGTTAGTGATCAGAGAAACTAAACATCTCTAGACTTAGTGATCAGATAAACTAAACATCTCTAGAGTTAGTGATCTGATAAACTAAACATCTCTAGAGTTAGTGATCAGATAAACTAAACATCTCTAGAGTTAGTGATCTGATAAACTAAACATCTCTAGAGTTAGTGATCAGATAAACTAAACATCTCTAGAGTTAGTGATCTGATAAACTAAACATCTCTAGAGTTAGTGATCAGATAAAATAAACATCTCTAGAGTTAGTGATCAGATAAACTAAACATATCTAGACTTAGTGATCAGATAAACTAAACATCTCTAGAGTTAGTGATCAGATAAACTAAACATCTCCAGAGTTAGTGATCAGATAAACTAAACATCTCCAGAGTTAGTGATCAGATAAACTAAACATCTCTAGAGTTAGTGATCAGATAAACTAAACATCTCTAGACTTAGTGATCAGATAAACTAAACATCTCTAGACTTAGTGATCAGATAAACTAAACATCTCTAGACTTAGTGATCAGATATACTAAACATCTCTAGAGTTAGTGATCAGATAAACTAAACATCTCTAGAGTTAGTGATCAGAGAAACTAAACATCTCTAGACTTAGTGATCAGATAAACTAAACATCTCTAGAGTTAGCGATCAGATAAACTAAACATCTCTAGAGTTAGTGATCTGATAAACTAAACATCTCCAGAGTTAGTGATCAGATAAACTAAACATCTCTAGAGTTAGTGATCTGATAAACTAAACATCTCTAGAGTTAGTGATCTGATAAACTAAACATCTCCAGAGTTAGTGATCAGATAAACTAAACATCTCTAGAGTTAGTGATCTGATAAACTAAACATCTCTAGAGTTAGTGATCAGATAGACTAAACATCTCTAGAGTTAGTGATCAGATAAACTAAACATCTCTAGAGTTAGTGATCTGATAAACTAAACATCTCTAGAGTAAGTGATCAGATAAACTAAACATCTCTAGAGTAAGTGATCAGATAAACTAAACATCTCTAGAGTTAGTGATCAGATAAACTAAACATCTCTAGAGTTAGTGATCAGATAAACTAAACATCTCTAGAGTTAGTGATCAGAGAAACTAAACATCTCTAGACTTAGTGATCAGATAAACTAAACATCTCTAGAGTTAGTGATCTGATAAACTAAACATCTCTAGAGTTAGTGATCAGATAAACTAAACATCTCTAGAGTTAGTGATCTGATAAACTAAACATCTCTAGAGTTAGTGATCAGATAAACTAAACATCTCTAGAGTTAGTGATCTGATAAACTAAACATCTCTAGAGTTAGTGATCAGATAAAATAAACATCTCTAGAGTTAGTGATCAGATAAACTAAACATATCTAGACTTAGTGATCAGATAAACTAAACATCTCTAGAGTTAGTGATCAGATAAACTAAACATCTCCAGAGTTAGTGATCAGATAAACTAAACATCTCCAGAGTTAGTGATCAGATAAACTAAACATCTCTAGAGTTAGTGATCAGATAAACTAAACATCTCTAGACTTAGTGATCAGATAAACTAAACATCTCTAGACTTAGTGATCAGATAAACTAAACATCTCTAGACTTAGTGATCAGATATACTAAACATCTCTAGAGTTAGTGATCAGATAAACTAAACATCTCTAGACTTAGTGATCAGATAAACTAAACATCTCTAGCGTTAGTGATCAGATAAACTAAACATCTCTAGAGTTAGTGATCAGATAAACTAAACATCTCTAGAGTTAGTGATCAGATAAACTAAACATCTCTAGAGTTAGTGATCAGATAAACTAAACATCTCTAGAGTTAGTGATCAGATAAACTAAACATCTCTAGACTTAGTGATCAGATAAACTAAACATCTCTAGAGTTAGTGATCAGAGAAACTAAACATCTCTAGACTTAGTGATCAGATAAACTAAACATCTCTAGAGTTAGTGATCTGATAAACTAAACATCTCTAGAGTTAGTGATCAGATAAACTAAACATCTCTAGAGTTAGTGATCTGATAAACTAAACATCTCTAGAGTTAGTGATCAGATAAACTAAACATCTCTAGAGTTAGTGATCAGATAAACTAAACATCTCTAGAGTTAGTGATCTGATAAACTAAACATCTCTAGAGTTAGTGATCAGATAAAATAAACATCTCTAGAGTTAGTGATCAGATAAACTAAACATATCTAGACTTAGTGATCAGATAAACTAAACATCTCTAGAGTTAGTGATCAGATAAACTAAACATCTCTAGAGTTAGTGATCAGATAAACTAAACATCTCTAGAGTTAGTGATCAGATAAACTAAACATCTCAAGAGTTAGTGATCAGATAAACTAAACATCTCTAGAGTTAGTGATCAGATAAACTAAACATCTCTAGAGTTAGTGATCAGATAAACTAAACATCTCTAGAGTTAGTGATCAGATAAACTAAACATCTCTAGAGTTAGTGATCAGATAAACTAAACATCTCTAGAGTTAGTGATCAGATAAACTAAACATCTCCAGAGTTAGTGATCAGATAAACTAAACATCTCCAGAGTTAGTGATCAGATAAACTAAACATCTCTAGAGTTAGTGATCAGATAAACTAAACATCTCTAGACTTAGTGATCAGATAAACTAAACATCTCTAGAGTTAGTGATCAGATAAACTAAACATCTCTAGACTTAGTGATCAGATATACTAAACATCTCTAGAGTTAGTGATCAGATAAACTAAACATCTCTAGACTTAGTGATCAGATAAACTAAACATCTCTAGCGTTAGTGATCAGATAAACTAAACATCTCTAGAGTTAGTGATCAGATAAACTAAACATCTCTAGAGTTAGTGATCAGATAAACTAAACATCTCTAGAGTTAGTGATCAGATAAACTAAACATCTCTAGAGTTAGTGATCAGATAAACTAAACATCTCTAGAGTTAGTGATCAGATAAACTAAACATCTCTAGAGTTAGTGATCAGATAAACTAAACATCTCTAGAGTTAGTGATCAGAGAAACTAAACATCTCTAGAGTTAGTCAGTGATCAGATAAACTAAACATCTCTAGAGTAAGTGATCAGATAAACTAAACATCTCTAGAGTTAGTGATCAGATAAACTAAACATCTCTAGAGTTAGTGATCAGATAAACTAAACATCTCTAGAGTTAGTGATCAGATAAACTAAACATCTCTAGAGTTAGTGATCAGATAAACTAAACATCTCTAGAGTTAGTGATCAGAGAAACTAAACATCTCTAGACTTAGTGATCAGATAAACTAAACATCTCTAGAGTTAGTGATCAGATAAACTAAACATCTCTAGAGTTAGTGATCAGATAAACTAAACATCTCTAGAGTTAGTGATCAGATAAACTAAACATCTCTAGAGTTAGTGATCAGATAAACTAAACATCTCTAGACTTAGTGATCAGATAAACTAAACATCTCTAGAGTTAGTCTGGGATTAATTGAGCTAAACATCTGTAAAGACCAAAGTTCAGAGAGTGAGGGATGTAGAAGGTCACAGGTCAGAGATGGATCATTGGGGAAGGTCAAGGGTCAGAGAGAGGGTTTCTCAGTGAAAGGTGAGCGGTTGTATCTGTATTTTGGGATAGTGGCACATTACAGAGAGGTTATCATTCTGTCAGATTTGTTGACACCAGTGGACGGGGTCAATGTGTTTATTGTTTTTTTGTAAAATGGGGAGAGTGAGAGTTGAAGATGGTCAAAGGTCAAAGAGAGGAACATTCTGTGAGAATTGCAAGGGTTAGAGAATGACGATCATAGAAGGATAAAGGTCAGAGAGAGGGATTCTGGGAGAAGGATAAATGGTCCGAAGAGAGGTTGGAGAAAGTCAAAGGTCATAGAATGGGATTCTTCGGAAAGGGTCACAGGTCAGAGACTGAGGGATTCTGGGAGAAGGCCAATGGTTAGACATTGAGGGTCTCTTAAAATAGGTCACAGGTCAGAGAGTGAAGTGTAACGGACCCATTGGGACTCTGACTGGGTACCTCGGTTAGCTGAATAAATAGTCCACAGGAACCTCCAGGAATATATAATCCCACACCGACTATCCCCTCGAGTACTTGGCAACACAAGTATAGAGGTTAAAATCAGAAGAACATTTATTACAGAACCCTTTATACATAGAAACATCTTGATAACCTGTGATTAAACAATCGCTCTCTTAACTGGATTAACAAAATACAAAGGATAAGCCCGATCGGCGACCAATGAAGATACATTAGGCAACCGAGCGACCAATCGGGGCTGAGCCCCTTTAATACCTTTAATCACAGAGACAATGGGATGACTGCCTACATCTAAACCGCCTACGTGAATGACCAATGGGCGTGCAGCCACTATTCTCTGCGACCAATGGTGAAAAGACCCCGAATTGGCTGTGAGGTGTGCAGGACCCCAGAGCAACCTTTATAGGGTTTGGCCACTCAAAGCACTCCGCGGGATGGGAAACTATCACTGTACAGAGAGGGTATAACACAAACAGTGCAAGTTATTGCTAAACATTTTGGTTATAATTTGGTCCCCCCTGTTCTGATGTGCCAGCCAATCTGATACTGAGATACCTGGCTCTTTAAACCACTAGCCAATCCTAAAAGGAGCAACAGATTAGCTAACTGGCGGTTGGTTGGAATTACCCAATGGCAGGATGAGCTACCCTGGTCCGAAGCTTGGAGCACAAGGCTTGGGTTACTGTAAGGGAATTTACTCCTAGGTTTGTGTGATATGCTCCGGTGGAGTAAAAGTGAGAGACAATGTATGAGAGACACAGAGACAGACAGTGTATGAGGGACACAGAGACAGACAGTGTATGAGAGACACAGAGACAGTGTATGAGAGACACAGAGACAGACAATGTATGAGAGACACAGAGATACAGTGTATGAGAGACACAGACAGTGTATGAGAGACACAGAGAGACAGTGTATGAGAGACACAGAGAGACAGTGTATGAGAGACACAGAGACAGGCAGTGTATGAGAGACACAGAGAGACAGTGTATGAGAGACACAGAGAGACAGTGTATGAGAGACACAGAGCCAGGCAGTGTATGAGAGACACAGAGACAGACAGTGTATGAGAGACACAGAGACAGACAGTGTATGAGAGACACAGAGACAGACAGTGTATGAGAGACACAGAAAGAGAGACAGTGTATGAGAGACACAGAGACAGACAGTGTATGAGAGACACAGAGACCTTGTATGAGAGACACAGAGACAGACAGTGTATGAGAGACACAGAGACAGACAGTGTATGAGAGACACAGAGACAGACAGTGTATGAGAGACACAGAGACAGACAGTGTATGAGAGACACACAGAGACAGTGTATGAGAGACACAGAGACAGGCAGTGTATGAGAGACACAGAGACCTTGTATGAGAGACACAGAGACAGACAGTGTATGAGAGACACAGAGACAGACAGTGTATGAGAGAGACAGTATGTGAGAGACACAGACAGAGAGACAGTGTATGAGAGAGACAGTATGTGAGAGACACAGACAGAGAGACAGTGTATGAGAGAGACAGAGACAGACAATGTATGAGAGACACAGAGACAGTGCATGAGAGACACAGAGACAGACAGTGTATGAGAGACACAGAGAGACAGTGTATGAGAGAGACAATATGTGAGAGACAGTGTATGAGAAACACAGACAGAAAGCCGGTGTATGAGAGACAGAGACAGAGAGAGACAGAATATGAGAGACACAGACAGAGAGAAAGAGACAGTGGATGAGAGACATGCAGAGAGAGAGAGACAGTGTATGAGAGACAGGCAGAGAGAGAGACCGTGTGTGTGAGAGACACAGAAAGGGAGAGACAGTTTGTGAGAGATACAAAGAGAGAGAGACAGTGTGTGAGAGACACTGAGAGACAGGTAGAGAGAGAGAGAGAGACAGAAAGGTAGAGGCAGTGTATGAGAGACAGGTAGAGAGAGAGACAGTGTGTGAGAGACACTGAGAGACAGTGTGAGAGTTACAGACAGAGAGACACAGTGTATGAGAGACCCACAGAAAAAGAAAGAGTGTATGAGAGACAGGCAGAGAGAGAGACAGTGTGTGAGAGATACAGAGAGAGAGAGAGAGTGTATGAGAGACAGGCAGAGAGAGAGACAGTGTGTGAGAGATACAGACAGAGAGAGAGAGAGTGTATGAGAGACAGGCAGAAAGAGAGACAGTGTGTGAGAGATACAGAGAGAGAGTGTATGAGAGAGAAGCAGAGAGAGACAGTGTGTGAGAAACACAGACAGAGAGACAGTGTGTGAGAAAAAGAGACAGAGCCAAAGTTAGAGACCATCTGAAAGAGAGACAGGCAGAGTGTGAGAGACAAGCTACTAGACAGAGAGACTTTGGCAGAGAGGAGCGTTGCTTTGAGATAGTGAATTTGGATGAATTGGCTTCTCTCCTGCGCTCACCGTGTCTTGGCAGAGCGACTCCAATTTATTTATTCTATATATTAGAGAGGAGGAGGGAGAGAGCAAACACACAGATTAATCCTCAGCCTGTCACCTCCACCTAAACTTAATACAAGAGATAGCTAGTAATGAGGAGGGACGGCTGCGGTGTGAGACCCCCCAGCCCCTGAGGTCACACTCACACCTAGTGACGTCACCCCTTGCACTGACGTCAGATGGGATGTACTAGGTGTATATAAACCCTGGACCGATAACCCACTGTCTCAACAGCAGGAGACTCTCCAACCTGAGCACCGAGAGACCCTCCAACCTGAGCACCAGGAGACCCTCCAACCTGAGCACCAGGAGACACTCTGTCCTGAGCACGGGGAGACCCTCCAACCTGAGCACCAGGAGACCCTCCAACCTGAGCACCAGGAGACCCTCCAACCTGAGCACCAGGAGAGCCTCTGTCCTGAGCACGGGGAGACCCTCCAACCTGAGCACCAGGAGACCCTCTGTCCTGAGCACTGGGAGACCCTCCAACCTGAGCACCAGGAGACCCTCCAACCTGAACACCAGGAGACCCACTGTCCTGAGCACCAGGAGACCCTCTGTCCTGAGCACTGGGAGACCCTCCAACCTGAGCACCAGGAGACCCCCTGTCCTGAGCACCAGGAGACCCTCTGTCCTGAGCACTGGGAGACCCTCCAACCTGAGCACCAGGAGACCCCCTGTCCTGAGCAACAGGAGACCCTCCAACCTGAGCACCGAGAGACCCTCTGTGCTGAGCACCAGGAGACCCTCCAACCTGAGCACCAGCTGACCCTTTAACCTGAGCACTGGGAGACCCTCCAACCTGAGCACCAGCTGACCCTTTAACCTGAGCACTGGGAGACCCCCTGTCCTGGGTGCCAGGAGGAAGCAGAACAGGGAGACCCTCTGATCTGAGCAGCGAGCAAGCTCCTCTTCTGACCTGCCGCAGACTGGAGTGTCCAACTCAGGGTAAGAAATGACACCGGGGTCAGTAGCTGGATACTCTGCCAATTGTTTCACCTCTGGGTGTCTAGCAGACTCGCTAATTGTGACACATGAGTCAGTAGCTGGATAGTCTCCCCACTCGTTTCACTCCTGGGAGTCTGGAACACTCAGTATGACACACGAGTCAGTAGCTGGATAGTCTCCCCACTCGTTTCACCCCTGGGAGTCTGGAACACTCAGTATGACACACGAGTGTGTAGCTGGATAGTCTCCCCACTCGTTTCACCCCTGGGAGTCTGGAACACTCAGTATGACACACGAGTGTGTAGCTGGATAGTCTCCCCACTCGTTTCACCCCTGGGAGTCTGGAACACTCAGTATGACACACGAGTGTGTAGCTGGATAGTCTCCCCACTCGTTTCACCCCTGGGAGTCTGGAACACTCAGTATGACACACGAGTGTGTAGCTGGATAGTCTCCCCACTCGTTTCACCCCTGGGAGTCTGGAACACTCAGTATGACACACGAGTGTGTAGCTGGTTACTCTCCCCACTCGTTTCACCCCTGGGAGTCTGGAACACTCAGTATGACACACGAGTCAGTAGCTGGATAGTCTCCCCACTCGTTTCACCCCTGGGAGTCTGGAACACTCAGTATGACACACGAGTCAGTAGCTGGATAGTCTCCCCACTCGTTTCACCCCTGGGAGTCTGGAACACTCAGTACGACACACGAGTCAGTAGCTGGTTACTCTCCCCATGCATTTCACGGCTCCCCACCACACGAGCAGAATCTCTTTTTATTTTAGAGCCAACACGTAACCCTTTCTCTCCCAGCCTCGTTAGTCAGTATGAGGGGGGTGGCCCCTATTGATGAACGATTAGGGGGTCCTTGTATTGCTTAATCCTGTACCCTCCAGATCTGATTGACTGTGCTTTGGCGGCTGAGTAACCCCTTCATTGCAAAGGAGGGCTGGAGTCTGTCTGCAGAGCAGCTTTGCGGCATTGGCTCAGCAGACTCTCAGCCGGCCAGGGAATCTTTCCAGAACATACATTTCGATTATTAAGAATGTAATAGTGTCACTGCTTGCCCCAGGCTTTATATTTCAGGCCCCTCTGTGCTCAGTCCAGGGCTGAGGGAGGGGAACAGCTGTGCTCATGGTGATATGCTTACAGGTCTGTTACAGCATGGATTCAGTACTGGGGGAATCCTTATTACATCAGGTGCAGCATGGATCCAGTACTGGGGGAATCCTTATTACATCAGGTGCAGCATGGATCCAGTACTGGGGGAATCCTTATTACACTGGGTGGAGCATGGATCCAGTACTTGGGGAATCCTCATTAAATCAGGTGCAGCATGGATCCAGTACTGGGGGAATCCTTATTACACTGGGTGCAGCATGGATCCAGTACTGAGGGAATCCTTATTGCATCGGGTGCAGCATGGATCCAGTACTGGGGGAATTCTTATTACATCAGGTGCAGCATGGATCCAGTACTGGGGGAATCCTTATTACATCAGGTGCAGCATGGATCCAGTACTGGGGGAATCCTTATTACACCGGGTGCAGCATGGATCCAGTACTGAGGGAATCCTTATTACACCGGGTGCAGCATGGATCCAGTACTGGGGGAATCCTTATTACATCAGGTGCAGCATGGATCCAGTACTGGGGGAATCCTTATTACATCAGGTGCAGCATGGATCCAGTGCTGGGGGAATCCTTATTACACTGGGTGCAGCATGGATCCAGTACTGAGGGAATCCTTATTGCATCGGGTGCAGCATGGATCCAGTACTGGGGGAATCCTTATTACACTGGGGGCAGCATGGATCCAGTGCTGGGGGAATCCTTATTACACTGGGTGCAGCATGGATCCAGTGCTGGGGGAGTCCTTATTACACTGGGTGCAGCATGGATCCATTACTGGGGGAATCCTTATTACATCAGGTGCAGCATGGATCCAGTACTGGGGGAATCCTTATTACACTGGGTGCAGCATGGATCCAGTACTGAGGGAATCCTTATTGCATCGGGTGCAGCATGGATCCAGTACTGGGGGAATTCTTATTACATCAGGTGCAGCATGGATCCAGTACTGGGGGAATCCTTATTACATCAGGTGCAGCATGGATCCAGTACTGGGGGAATCCTTATTACACCGGGTGCAGCATGGATCCAGTACTGAGGGAATCCTTATTACACCGGGTGCAGCATGGATCCAGTACTGGGGGAATCCTTATTACATCAGGTGCAGCATGGATCCATTACTGGGGGAATCCTTATTACATCAGGTGCAGCATGGATCCATTACTGGGGGAATCCTTATTACATCAGGTGCAGCATGGATCCAGTACTGGGGGAATCCTTATTACATCAGGTGCAGCATGGATCCAGTACTGGGGGAATCCTTATTACACTGGGTGCAGCATGGATCCAGTGCTGGGGGAATCCTTATTACACTGGGTGCAGCATGGATCCAGTGCTGGGGGAATCCTTATTACACTGGGTGCAGCATGGATCCAGTGCTGGGGGAACCCTTATTACACTGGGTGCAGCATGGATCCAGTGTTGGGGGAATCCTTATTACATCAGGTGCAGCATGGATCCAGTACTGGAGGAATCCTTATTACACTGGGTGCAGCATGGATCCAGTGCTGAGGGAATCCTTATTACACTGGGTGCAGCATGGATCCAGTGCTGGGGGAATCCTTATTACACTGGGTGCAGCATGGATCCAGTGCTGGGGGAATCCTTATTACACTGGGTGCAGCATGGATTCAGTACTGAGGGAATCCTTATTACACAGGGTGCAGCATGGATCCAGTGCTGGGGGAATCCTTATTACACTGGGTGCAGCATGGATCCAGTGCTGGGGGAATCCTTATTACACTGGGTGCAGCATGGATCCAGTGTTGGGGGAATCCTTATTACACTGGGTGCAGCATGGATCCAGTGCTGGGGGAACCCTTATTACACTGGGTGCAGCATGGATCCAGTGTTGGGGGAATCCTTATTACATCAGGTGCAGCATGGATCCAGTACTGGAGGAATCCTTATTACACTGGGTGCAGCATGGATCCAGTGCTGAGGGAATCCTTATTACACTGGGTGCAGCATGGATCCAGTGCTGGGGGAATCCTTATTACACTGGGTGCAGCATGGATCCAGTGCTGGGGGAATCCTTATTACACTGGGTGCAGCATGGATCCAGTACTGGGGGAATTCTTATTACATCAGGTACAGCATGGATTCAGTACTGAGGGAATCCTTATTACACAGGGTGCAGCATGGATCCAGTGCTGGGGGAATCCTTATTACAATGGGTGCAGCATGGATCCAGTACTGGGGGAATCCTTATTACATCAGGTGCAGCATGGATCCATTACTGGGGGAATCCTTATTACATCAGGTGCAGCATGGATCCAGTACTGGGGGAATCCTTATTACACTGGGTGCAGCATGGATCCAGTACTGAGGGAATCCTTATTGCATCGGGTGCAGCATGGATCCAGTACTGGGGGAATCCTTATTACATCAGGTGCAGCATGGATCCAGTACTGGGGGAATCCTTATTACATCAGGTGCAGCATGGATCCAGTACTGGGGGAATCCTTATTACATCAGGTGCAGCATGGATCCAGTACTGGGGGAATCCTTATTACACCGGGTGCAGCATGGATCCAGTACTGAGGGAATCCTTATTACACCGGGTGCAGCATGGATCCAGTACTGGGGGAATCCTTATTACATCAGGTGCAGCATGGATCCAGTACTGGGGGAATCCTTATTACATCAGGTGCAGCATGGATCCATTACTGGGGGAATCCTTATTACATCAGGTGCAGCATGGATCCAGTACTGGGGGAATCCTTATTACATCAGGTGCAGCATGGATCCAGTACTGGGGGAATCCTTATTACACTGGGTGCAGCATGGATCCAGTGCTGGGGGAATCCTTATTACACTGGGTGCAGCATGGATCCAGTGCTGGGGGAATCCTTATTACACTGGGTGCAGCATGGATCCAGTGTTGGGGGAATCCTTATTACATCAGGTGCAGCATGGATCCAGTACTGGAGGAATCCTTATTACACTGGGTGCAGCATGGATCCAGTGCTGAGGGAATCCTTATTACACTGGGTGCAGCATGGATCCAGTGCTGGGGGAATCCTTATTACACTGGGTGCAGCATGGATCCAGTGCTGGGGGAATCCTTATTACACTGGGTGCAGCATGGATCCAGTACTGGGGGAATTCTTATTACATCAGGTGCAGCATGGATTCAGTACTGAGGGAATCCTTATTACACAGGGTGCAGCATGGATCCAGTGCTGGGGGAATCCTTATTACACTGGGTGCAGCATGGATCCAGTGCTGGGGGAACCCTTATTACACTGGGTGCAGCATGGATCCAGTGCTGGGGGAATCCTTATTACACTGGGTGCAGCATGGATCCAGTGCTGGAGGAACCCTTATTACACTGGGTGCAGCATGGATCCAGTGTTGGGGGAATCCTTATTACATCAGGTGCAGCATGGATCCAGTACTGGAGGAATCCTTATTACACTGGGTGCAGCATGGATCCAGTGCTGAGGGAATCCTTATTACACTGGGTGCAGCATGGATCCAGTGCTGGGGGAATCCTTATTACACTGGGTGCAGCATGGATCCAGTGCTGGGGGAATCCTTATTACACTGGGTGCAGCATGGATCCAGTACTGGGGGAATTCTTATTACATCAGGTACAGCATGGATTCAGTACTGAGGGAATCCTTATTACACAGGGTGCAGCATGGATCCAGTGCTGGGGGAATCCTTATTACACTGGGTGCAGCATGGATCCAGTGCTGGGGGAATCCTTATTACACTGGGTGCAGCATGGATCCAGTACTGGGGGAATTCTTATTACATCAGGTACTGCATGGATTCAGTACTGAGGGAATCCTTATTACACAGGGTGCAGCATGGATCCAGTGCTGGGGGAATCCTTATTACAATGGGTGCAGCATGGATCCAGTACTGGGGGAATCCT
Organism: Pelodytes ibericus; assembly: GCA_036172795.1. Classification (NCBI taxonomy): domain Eukaryota; kingdom Metazoa; phylum Chordata; class Amphibia; order Anura; family Pelodytidae; genus Pelodytes; species Pelodytes ibericus. Next base: position 216,939,217 of record CM069861.1, on the reverse strand, counting down.
TATTACATCAGGTGCAGCATGGATCCATTACTGGGGGAATCCTTATTACATCAGGTGCAGCATGGATCCAGTACTGGGGGAATCCTTATTACACTGGGTGCAGCATGGATCCAGTACTGAGGGAATCCTTATTGCATCGGGTGCAGCATGGATCCAGTACTGGGGGAATCCTTATTACATCAGGTGCAGCATGGATCCAGTACTGGGGGAATCCTTATTACATCAGGTGCAGCATGGATCCAGTACTGGGGGAATCCTTATTACATCAGGTGCAGCATGGATCCAGTACTGGGGGAATCCTTATTACACCGGGTGCAGCATGGATCCAGTACTGAGGGAATCCTTATTACACCGGGTGCAGCATGGATCCAGTACTGGGGGAATCCTTATTACATCAGGTGCAGCATGGATCCAGTACTGGGGGAATCCTTATTACATCAGGTGCAGCATGGATCCATTACTGGGGGAATCCTTATTACATCAGGTGCAGCATGGATCCAGTACTGGGGGAATCCTTATTACATCAGGTGCAGCATGGATCCAGTACTGGGGGAATCCTTATTACACTGGGTGCAGCATGGATCCAGTGCTGGGGGAATCCTTATTACACTGGGTGCAGCATGGATCCAGTGCTGGGGGAATCCTTATTACACTGGGTGCAGCATGGATCCAGTGTTGGGGGAATCCTTATTACATCAGGTGCAGCATGGATCCAGTACTGGAGGAATCCTTATTACACTGGGTGCAGCATGGATCCAGTGCTGAGGGAATCCTTATTACACTGGGTGCAGCATGGATCCAGTGCTGGGGGAATCCTTATTACACTGGGTGCAGCATGGATCCAGTGCTGGGGGAATCCTTATTACACTGGGTGCAGCATGGATCCAGTACTGGGGGAATTCTTATTACATCAGGTGCAGCATGGATTCAGTACTGAGGGAATCCTTATTACACAGGGTGCAGCATGGATCCAGTGCTGGGGGAATCCTTATTACACTGGGTGCAGCATGGATCCAGTGCTGGGGGAACCCTTATTACACTGGGTGCAGCATGGATCCAGTGCTGGGGGAATCCTTATTACACTGGGTGCAGCATGGATCCAGTGCTGGAGGAACCCTTATTACACTGGGTGCAGCATGGATCCAGTGTTGGGGGAATCCTTATTACATCAGGTGCAGCATGGATCCAGTACTGGAGGAATCCTTATTACACTGGGTGCAGCATGGATCCAGTGCTGAGGGAATCCTTATTACACTGGGTGCAGCATGGATCCAGTGCTGGGGGAATCCTTATTACACTGGGTGCAGCATGGATCCAGTGCTGGGGGAATCCTTATTACACTGGGTGCAGCATGGATCCAGTACTGGGGGAATTCTTATTACATCAGGTACAGCATGGATTCAGTACTGAGGGAATCCTTATTACACAGGGTGCAGCATGGATCCAGTGCTGGGGGAATCCTTATTACACTTGGTGCAGCATGGATCCAGTGCTGGGGGAATCCTTATTACACTGGGTGCAGCATGGATCCAGTGCTGGAGGAATCCATATTACACTGGGTGCAGCATGGATCCAGTGCTGGGGGAGTCCTTATTACACTGGGTGCAGCATTGATCCAGTGCTGGGGGAATCCTTATTACACTGGGTGCAGCATGGATCCAGTGCAAGGGGAATCCTTATTACACTGGGTGCAGCATGGATCCAGTGCTGGGGGAATCCTTATTACACTGGGTGCAGCATGGATCCAGTGCTGGGGGAATCCTTATTACACTGGGTGCAGCATGGATCCAGTGCTGGGGGAATCCTTATTACACTGGGTGCAGCATGGATCCAGTGCTGGGGGAATCCATATTACAATGGGTGCAGCATGGATCCAGTGCTGGAGGAATCCTTATTACACTGGGTGCAGCATGGATCCAGTGCTGGGGGAATCCTTATTACACTAGGTGCAGCATGGATCCAGTGCTGGGGGAATCCTTATTACACTGGGTGCAGCATGGATCCAGTGCTGGGGGAATCCTTATTACACTGGGTGCAGCATGGATCCAGTGCTGGGGGAATCCTTATTACACTGGGTGCAGCATGGATCCAGTGCTGGGGGAATCCTTATTACACTGGGTGCAGCATGGATCCAGTGCTGGGGGAATCCTTATTACACTGGGTGCAGCATGGATCCAGTGCTGGGGGAATCCTTATTACACTGGGTGCAGCATGGATCCAGTGCTGGGGGAATCCTTATTACACTGGGTGCAGCATGGATCCAGTACTGGGGGAATCCTTATTACATCAGGTGCAGCATGGATCCAGTACTGGGGGAATCCTTATTACACTGGGTGCAGCATGGATCCAGTGCTGGGGGAATCCTTATTACACTGGGTGCAGCATGGATCCAGTGCTGGGGGAATCCTTATTACACTGGGTGCAGCATGGATCCAGTGCTGGGGGAATCCTTATTACACTGGGTGCAGCATGGATCCAGTGCTGGGGGAACCCTTATTACACTGGGTGCAGCATGGATCCAGTGTTGGGGGAATACTTATTACATCAGGTGCAGCATGGATCCAGTACTGGAGGAATCCTTATTACACTGGGTGCAGCATGGATCCAGTGCTGAGGGAATCCTTATTACATCAGGTGCAGCATGGATCCAGTACTGGAGGAATCCTTATTACACTGGGTGCAGCATGGATCCAGTGCTGAGGGAATCCTTATTACACTGGGTGCAGCATGGATCCAGTGCTGGGGGAATCCTTATTACACTGGGTGCAGCATGGATCCAGTGCTGGGGGAATCCTTATTACACTGGGTGCAGCATGGATCCAGTACTGGGGGAATTCTTATTACATCAGGTGCAGCATGGATTCAGTACTGAGGGAATCCTTATTACACAGGGTGCAGCATGGATCCAGTGCTGGGGGAATCCTTATTACACTGGGTGCAGCATGGATCCAGTGCTGGGGGAATCCTTATTACACTGGGTGCAGCATGGATCCAGTGCTGGGGGAATCCTTATTACACTGGGTGCAGCATGGATCCAGTGCTGGGGGAACCCTTATTACACTGGGTGCAGCATGGATCCAGTACTGGAGGAATCCTTATTACATCAGGTGCAGCATGGATCCAGTACTGGAGGAATCCTTATTACACTGGGTGCAGCATGGATCCAGTGCTGAGGGAATCCTTATTACACTGGGTGCAGCATGGATCCAGTGCTGGGGGAATCCTTATTACACTGGGTGCAGCATGGATCCAGTACTGGGGGAATTCTTATTACATCAGGTACAGCATGGATTCAGTACTGAGGGAATCCTTATTACACAGGGTGCAGCATGGATCCAGTGCTGGGGGAATCCTTATTACAATGGGTGCAGCATGGATCCAGTGCTGGGGGAATCCTTATTACACTGGGTGCAGCATGGATCCAGTGCTGGAGGAATCCATATTACACTGGGTGCAGCATGGATCCAGTGCTGGGGGAATCCTTATTACACTGGGTGCAGCATTGATCCAGTGCTGGGGGAATCCTTATTACACTGGGTGCAGCATGGATCCAGTGCAAGGGGAATCCTTATTACACTGGGTGCAGCATGGATCCAGTGCTGGGGGAATCCTTATTACACTGGGTGCAGCATGGATCCAGTGCTGGGGGAATCCTTATTACACTGGGTGCAGCATGGATCCAGTGCTGGGGGAATCCTTATTACACTGGGTGCAGCATGGATCCAGTGCTGGGGGAATCCATATTACACTGGGTGCAGCATGGATCCAGTGCTGGAGGAATCCTTATTACACTGGGTGCAGCATGGATCCAGTGCTGGGGGAATCCTTATTACACTGGGTGCAGCATGGATCCAGTGCTGGGGGAATCCTTATTACACTAGGTGCAGCATGGATCCAGTGCTGGGGGAATCCTTATTACACTGGGTGCAGCATGGATCCAGTGCTGGGGGAATCCTTATTACACTGGGTGCAGCATGGATCCAGTGCTGGGGGAATCCTTATTACACTGGGTGCAGCATGGATCCAGTGCTGGGGGAATCCTTATTACACTGGGTGCAGCATGGATCCAGTGCTGGGGGAATCCTTATTACACTGGGTGCAGCATGGATCCAGTGCTGGTGGAATCCTTATTACACTGGGTGCAGCATGGATCCAGTGCTGGGGGAACCCTTATTACACTGGGTGCAGCATGGATCCAGTACTGGAGGAATCCTTATTACATCAGGTGCAGCATGGATCCAGTACTGGAGGAATCCTTATTACACTGGGTGCAGCATGGATCCAGTGCTGAGGGAATCCTTATTACACTGGGTGCAGCATGGATCCAGTGCTGGGGGAATCCTTATTACACTGGGTGCAGCATGGATCCAGTACTGGGGGAATTCTTATTACATCAGGTACAGCATGGATTCAGTACTGAGGGAATCCTTATTACACAGGGTGCAGCATGGATCCAGTGCTGGGGGAATCCTTATTACAATGGGTGCAGCATGGATCCAGTGCTGGGGGAATCCTTATTACACTGGGTGCAGCATGGATCCAGTGCTGGGGGAATCCTTATTACACTGGGTGCAGCATGGATCCAGTGCTGGAGGAATCCATATTACACTGGGTGCAGCATGGATCCAGTGCTGGGGGAATCCTTATTACACTGGGTGCAGCATTGATCCAGTGCTGGGGGAATCCTTATTACACTGGGTGCAGCATGGATCCAGTGCAAGGGGAATCCTTATTACACTGGGTGCAGCATGGATCCAGTGCTGGGGGAATCCTTATTACACTGGGTGCAGCATGGATCCAGTGCTGGGGGAATCCTTATTACACTGGGTGCAGCATGGATCCAGTGCTGGGGGAATCCTTATTACACTGGGTGCAGCATGGATCCAGTGCTGGGGGAATCCATATTACACTGGGTGCAGCATGGATCCAGTGCTGGGGGAATCCTTATTACACTGGGTGCAGCATGGATCCAGTGCTGGGGGAATCCTTATTACACTAGGTGCAGCATGGATCCAGTGCTGGGGGAATCCTTATTACACTGGGTGCAGCATGGATCCAGTGCTGGGGGAATCCTTATTACACTGGGTGCAGCATGGATCCAGTGCTGGGGGAATCCTTATTACACTGGGTGCAGCATGGATCCAGTGCTGGGGGAATCCTTATTACACTGGGTGCAGCATGGATCCAGTGCTGGGGGAATCCTTATTACACTGGGTGCAGCATGGATCCAGTGCTGGGGGAATCCTTATTACTCTGGGTGCTGCATGGATCCAGTGCTGGGGGAATCCTTATTACACTGGGTGCAGCATGGATCCAGTGCTGGGGGAATCCATATTACACTGGGTGCAGCATGGATCCAGTGTTGGGGGAATCCTTATTACACTGGGTGCAGCATGGATCCAGTGCTGGGGGAATCCATATTACACTGGGTGCAGCATGGATCCAGTGCTGGGGGAATCCTTATTACACTGGGTGCAGCATGGATCCAGTACTTGGGGAATCCTCATTAAATCAGGTGCAGCATGGATCCAGTACTGGGGGAATCCTTATTACACTGGGTGCAGCATGGATCCAGTACTGAGGGAATCCTTATTGCATCGGGTGCAGCATGGATCCAGTACTGGGGGAATTCTTATTATATCAGGTGCAGCATGGATCCAGTACTGGGGGAATCCTTATTACATCAGGTGCAGCATGGATCCAGTACTGGGGGAATCCTTATTACACCGGGTGCAGCATGGATCCAGTACTGAGGGAATCCTTATTACACCGGGTGCAGCATGGATCCAGTACTGGGGGAATCCTTATTACATCAGTTGCAGCATGGATCCAGTACTGGGGGAATCCTTATTACATGAGGTGCAGCATGGATCCATTACTGGGGGAATCCTTATTACATCAGGTGCAGCATGGATCCAGTACTGGGGGAATCCTTATTACACTGGGTGCAGCATGGATCCAGTACTGAGGGAATCCTTATTGCATCGGGTGCAGCATAGATCCAGTACTGGGGGAATTCTTATTACATCAGGTGCAGCATGGATCCAGTACTGGGGGAATCCTTATTACATCAGGTGCAGCATGGATCCAGTACTGGGGGAATCCTTATTACACCGGGTGCAGCATGGATCCAGTACTGAGGGAATCCTTATTACACCGGGTGCAGCATGGATCCAGTACTGGGGGAATCCTTATTACATCAGGTGCAGCATGGATCCAGTACTGGGGGAATCCTTATTACATCAGGTGCAGCATGGATCCATTACTGGGGGAATCCTTATTACATCAGGTGCAGCATGGATCCAGTACTGGGGGAATCCTTATTACATCAGGTGCAGCATGGATCCAGTACTGGGGGAATCCTTATTACACTGGGTGCAGCATGGATCCAGTGCTGGGGGAATCCTTATTACACTGGGTGCAGCATGGATCCAGTGCTGGGGGAATCCTTATTACACTGGGTGCAGCATGGATCCAGTGCTGGGGGAATCCTTATTACACTGGGTGCAGCATGGATCCAGTGCTGGGGGAATCCTTATTACACTGGGTGCAGCATGGATCCAGTGCTGGGGGAATCCATATTACACTGGGTGCAGCATGGATCCAGTGTTGGGGGAATCCTTATTACACTGGGTGCAGCATGGATCCAGTGCTGGGGGAATCCATATTACACTGGGTGCAGCATGGATCCAGTGCTGGGGGAATACTTATTACACTGGGTGCAGCATGGATCCAGTACTTGGGGAATCCTCATTAAATCAGGTGCAGCATGGATCCAGTACTGGGGGAATCCTTATTACACTGGGTGCAGCATGGATCCAGTACTGAGGGAATCCTTATTGCATCGGGTGCAGCATGGATCCAGTACTGGGGGAATTCTTATTATATCAGGTGCAGCATGGATCCAGTACTGGGGGAATCCTTATTACATCAGGTGCAGCATGGATCCAGTACTGGGGGAATCCTTATTACACCGGGTGCAGCATGGATCCAGTACTGAGGGAATCCTTATTACACCGGGTGCAGCATGGATCCAGTACTGGGGGAATCCTTATTACATCAGGTGCAGCATGGATCCAGTACTGGGGGAATCCTTATTACATCAGGTGCAGCATGGATCCATTACTGGGGGAATCCTTATTACATCAGGTGCAGCATGGATCCAGTACTGGGGGAATCCTTATTACACTGGGTGCAGCATGGATCCAGTACTGAGGGAATCCTTATTGCATCGGGTGCAGCATAGATCCAGTACTGGGGGAATTCTTATTACATCAGGTGCAGCATGGATCCAGTACTGGGGGAATCCTTATTACATCAGGTGCAGCATGGATCCAGTACTGGGGGAATCCTTATTACACCGGGTGCAGCATGGATCCAGTACTGAGGGAATCCTTATTACACCGGGTGCAGCATGGATCCAGTACTGGGGGAATCCTTATTACATCAGGTGCAGCATGGATCCAGTACTGGGGGAATCCTTATTACATCAGGTGCAGCATGGATCCAGTACTGGGGGAATCCTTATTACATCAGGTGCAGCATGGATCCATTACTGGGGGAATCCTTATTACATCAGGTGCAGCATGGATCCAGTACTGGGGGAATCCTTATTACATCAGGTGCAGCATGGATCCAGTACTGGGGGAATCCTTATTACACTGGGTGCAGCATGGATCCAGTGCTGGGGGAATCCTTATTACACTGGGTGCAGCATGGATCCAGTGCTGGGGGAATCCTTATTACACTGGGTGCAGCATGGATCCAGTGCTGGGAGAATCCTTATTACACTGGGTGCAGCATGGATCCAGTGCTGGGGGAATCCTTATTACACTGGGTGCAGCATGGATCCAGTGCTGGGGGAATCCTTATTACACTGGGTGCAGCATGGATCCAGTGCTGGGGGAACCCTTATTACACTGGGTGCAGCATGGATCCAGTGTTGGGGGAATCCTTATTACATCAGGTGCAGCATGGATCCAGTACTGGAGGAATCCTTATTACACTGGGTGCAGCATGGATCCAGTGCTGAGGGAATCCTTATTACACTGGGTGCAGCATGGATCCAGTGCTGGGGGAATCCTTATTACACTGGGTGCAGCATGGATCCAGTGCTGGGGGAATCCTTATTACACTGGGTGCAGCATGGATTCAGTACTGAGGGAATCCTTATTACACAGGGTGCAGCATGGATCCAGTGCTGGGGGAATCCTTATTACACTGGGTGCAGCATGGATCCAGTGCTGGGGGAATCCTTATTACACTGGGTGCAGCATGGATCCAGTGCTGGGGGAATCCTTATTACACTGGGTGCAGCATGGATCCAGTGCTGGGGGAACCCTTATTACACTGGGTGCAGCATGGATCCAGTGTTGGGGGAATCCTTATTACATCAGGTGCAGCATGGATCCAGTACTGGAGGAATCCTTATTACACTGGGTGCAGCATGGATCCAGTGCTGAGGGAATCCTTATTACACTGGGTGCAGCATGGATCCAATGCTGGGGGAATCCTTATTACACTGGGTGCAGCATGGATCCAGTGCTGGGGGAATCCTTATTACATCAGGTGCAGCATGGATCCAGTACTGGGGGAATCCTTATTACATCAGGTGCAGCATGGATCCATTACTGGGGGAATCCTTATTACATCAGGTGCAGCATGGATCCAGTACTGGGGGAATCCTTATTACACTGGGTGCAGCATGGATCCAGTACTGAGGGAATCCTTATTGCATCGGGTGCAGCATAGATCCAGTACTGGGGGAATTCTTATTACATCAGGTGCAGCATGGATCCAGTACTGGGGGAATCCTTATTACATCAGGTGCAGCATGGATCCAGTACTGGGGGAATCCTTATTACACCGGGTGCAGCATGGATCCAGTACTGAGGGAATCCTTATTACACCGGGTGCAGCATGGATCCAGTACTGGGGGAATCCTTATTACATCAGGTGCAGCATGGATCCAGTACTGGGGGAATCCTTATTACATCAGGTGCAGCATGGATCCAGTACTGGGGGAATCCTTATTACATCAGGTGCAGCATGGATCCATTACTGGGGGAATCCTTATTACATCAGGTGCAGCATGGATCCAGTACTGGGGGAATCCTTATTACATCAGGTGCAGCATGGATCCAGTACTGGGGGAATCCTTATTACACTGGGTGCAGCATGGATCCAGTGCTGGGGGAATCCTTATTACACTGGGTGCAGCATGGATCCAGTGCTGGGGGAATCCTTATTACACTGGGTGCAGCATGGATCCAGTGCTGGGAGAATCCTTATTACACTGGGTGCAGCATGGATCCAGTGCTGGGGGAATCCTTATTACACTGGGTGCAGCATGGATCCAGTGCTGGGGGAATCCTTATTACACTGGGTGCAGCATGGATCCAGTGCTGGGGGAACCCTTATTACACTGGGTGCAGCATGGATCCAGTGTTGGGGGAATCCTTATTACATCAGGTGCAGCATGGATCCAGTACTGGAGGAATCCTTATTACACTGGGTGCAGCATGGATCCAGTGCTGAGGGAATCCTTATTACACTGGGTGCAGCATGGATCCAGTGCTGGGGGAATCCTTATTACACTGGGTGCAGCATGGATCCAGTGCTGGGGGAATCCTTATTACACTGGGTGCAGCATGGATTCAGTACTGAGGGAATCCTTATTACACAGGGTGCAGCATGGATCCAGTGCTGGGGGAATCCTTATTACACTGGGTGCAGCATGGATCCAGTGCTGGGGGAATCCTTATTACACTGGGTGCAGCATGGATCCAGTGCTGGGGGAATCCTTATTACACTGGGTGCAGCATGGATCCAGTGCTGGGGGAACCCTTATTACACTGGGTGCAGCATGGATCCAGTGTTGGGGGAATCCTTATTACATCAGGTGCAGCATGGATCCAGTACTGGAGGAATCCTTATTACACTGGGTGCAGCATGGATCCAGTGCTGAGGGAATCCTTATTACACTGGGTGCAGCATGGATCCAATGCTGGGGGAATCCTTATTACACTGGGTGCAGCATGGATCCAGTGCTGGGGGAATCCTTATTACACTGGGTGCAGCATGGATCCAGTACTGGGGGAATTCTTATTACATCAGGTACAGCATGGATTCAGTACTGAGGGAATCCTTATTACATCAGGTGCAGCATGGATCCAGTACTGGGGGAATCCTTATTACACCGGGTGCAGCATGGATCCAGTACTGAGGGAATCCTTATTACACCGGGTGCAGCATGGATCCAGTACTGGGGGAATCCTTATTACATCAGGTGCAGCATGGATCCAGTACTGGGGGAATCCTTATTACATCAGGTGCAGCATGGATCCATTACTGGGGGAATCCTTATTACATCAGGTGCAGCATGGATCCAGTACTGGGGGAATCCTTATTACATCAGGTGCAGCATGGATCCAGTACTGGGGGAATCCTTATTACACTGGGGGCAGCATTGATCCAGTGCTGGGGGAATCCTTATTACACTGGGTGCAGCATGGATCCAGTGCTGGGGGAATCCTTATTACACTGGGTGCAGCATGGATCCAGTGCTGGGGGAACCCTTATTACACTGGGTGCAGCATGGATCCAGTGTTGGGGGAATCCTTATTACATCAGGTGCAGCATGGATCCAGTACTGGAGGAATCCTTATTACACTGGGTGCAGCATGGATCCAGTGCTGAGGGAATCCTTATTACACTGGGTGCAGCATGGATCCAGTGCTGGGGGAATCCTTATTACACTGGGTGCAGCATGGATCCAGTGCTGGGGGAATCCTTATTACACTGGGTGCAGCATGGATCCAGTGCTGGGGGAACCCTTATTACACTGGGTGCAGCATGGATCCAGTGCTGGGGGAATCCTTATTACACTGGGTGCAGCATGGATCCAGTGCTGGGGGAATCCTTATTACACTGGGTGCAGCATGGATCCAGTGCTGGGGGAATCCTTATTACACTGGGTGCAGCATGGATCCAGTGCTGGGGGAATCCTTATTACACTGGGTGCAGCATGGATCCAGTGCTGGGGGAATCCATATTACACTGGGTGCAGCATGGATCCAGTGCTGGAGGAATCCTTATCACACTGGGTGCAGCATGGATCCAGTGCTGGGGGAATCCTTATTACACTAGGTGCAGCATGGATCCAGTGCTGGGGGAATCCTTATTACACTGGGTGCAGCATGGATCCAGTGCTGGGGGAATCCTTATTACACTGGGTGCAGCATGGATCCAGTGCTGGGGGAATCCTTATTACACTGGGTGCAGCATGGATCCAGTGCTGGGGGAATCCTTATTACACTGGGTGCATCATGGATCCAGTGCTGGGGGAATCCTTATTACACTGGGTGCAGCATGGATCCAGTGCTGGGGGAATCCTTATTACACTGGGTGCAGCATGGATCCAGTGCTGGGGGAATCCTTATTACACTGGGTGCAGCATGGATCCAGTACTGGGGGAATCCTTATTACATCAGGTGCAGCATGGATCCAGTACTGGGGGAATCCTTATTACACTGGGTGCAGCATGGATCCAGTGCTGGGGGAATCCTTATTACACTGGGTGCAGCATGGATCCAGTGCTGGGGGAATCCTTATTACACTGGGTGCAGCATGGATCCAGTGCTGGGGGAATCCTTATTACACTGGGTGCAGCATGGATCCAGTGCTGGGGGAACCCTTATTACACTGGGTGCAGCATGGATCCAGTGTTGGGGGAATACTTATTACATCAGGTGCAGCATGGATCCAGTACTGGAGGAATCCTTATTACACTGGGTGCAGCATGGATCCAGTGCTGAGGGAATCCTTATTACATCAGGTGCAGCATGGATCCAGTACTGGAGAATCCTTATTACACTGGGTGCAGCATGGATCCAGTGCTGAGGGAATCCTTATTACACTGGGTGCAGCATGGATCCAGTGCTGGGGGAATCCTTATTACACTGGGTGCAGCATGGATCCAGTGCTGGGGGAATCCTTATTACACTGGGTGCAGCATGGATCCAGTACTGGGGGAATTCTTATTACATCAGGTGCAGCATGGATTCAGTACTGAGGGAATCCTTATTACACAGGGTGCAGCATGGAGCCAGTGCTGGGGGAATCCTTATTACACTGGGTGCAGCATGGATCCAGTGCTGGGGGAATCCTTATTACACTGGGTGCAGCATGGATCCAGTGCTAGGGGAATCCTTATTACACTGGGTGCAGCATGGATCCAGTGCTGGGGGAACCCTTATTACACTGGGTGCAGCATGGATCCAGTACTGGAGGAATCCTTATTACATCAGGTGCAGCATGGATCCAGTACTGGAGGAATCCTTATTACACTGGGTGCAGCATGGATCCAGTGCTGAGGGAATCCTTATTACACTGGGTGCAGCATGGATCCAGTGCTGGGGGAATCCTTATTACACTGGGTGCAGCATGGATCCAGTACTGGGGGAATTCTTATTACATCAGGTACAGCATGGATTCAGTACTGAGGGAATCCTTATTACACAGGGTGCAGCATGGATCCAGTGCTGGGGGAATCCTTATTACAATGGGTGCAGCATGGATCCAGTGCTGGGGGAATCCTTATTACACTGGGTGCAGCATGGATCCAGTGCTGGGGGAATCCTTATTACACTGGGTGCAGCATGGATCCAGTGCTGGAGGAATCCATATTACACTGGGTGCAGCATGGATCCAGTGCTGGGGGAATCCTTATTACACTGGGTGCAGCATTGATCCAGTGCTGGGGGAATCCTTATTACACTGGGTGCAGCATGGATCCAGTGCAAGGGGAATCCTTATTACACTGGGTGCAGCATGGATCCAGTGCTGGGGGAATCCTTATTACACTGGGTGCAGCATGGATCCAGTGCTGGGGGAATCCTTATTACACTGGGTGCAGCATGGATCCAGTGCTGGGGGAATCCATATTACACTGGGTGCAGCATGGATCCAGTGCTGGAGGAATCCTTATTACACTGGGTGCAGCATGGATCCAGTGCTGGGGGAATCCTTATTACACTAGGTGCAGCATGGATCCAGTGCTGGGGGAATCCTTATTACACTGGGTGCAGCATGGATCCAGTGCTGGGGGAATCCTTATTACACTGGGTGCAGCATGGATCCAGTGCTGGGGGAATCCTTATTACACTGGGTGCAGCATGGATCCAGTGCTGGGGGAACCCTTATTACACTGGGTGCAGCATGGATCCAGTGTTGGGGTAATCCTTATTACATCAGGTGCAGCATGGATCCAGTACTGGAGGAATCCTTATTACACTGGGTGCAGCATGGATCCAGTGCTGGGGGAATCCTTATTACACTGGGTGCAGCATGGATCCAGTGCTGGGGGAATCCTTATTACAATGGGTGCAGCATGGATCCAGTGCTGGGGGAATCCTTATTACACTGGGTGCAGCATGGATCCAGTGCTGGGGGAATCCTTATTACACTGGGTGCAGCATGGATCCAGTGCTGGGGGAATCCTTATTACTCTGGGTGCTGCATGGATCCAGTGCTGGGGGAATCCTTATTACACTGGGTGCAGCATGGATCCAGTGCTGGGGGAATCCTTATTACACTAGGTGCAGCATGGATCCAGTGCTGGGGGAATCCTTATTACACTGGGTGCAGCATGGATCCAGTGCTGGGGGAATCCTTATTACACTGGGTGCAGCATGGATCCAGTGCTGGGGGAATCCTTATTACACTGGGTGCAGCATGGATCCAGTGCTGGGGGAATCCTTATTACACTGGGTGCAGCATGGATCCAGTGCTGGGGGAATCCTTATTACACTGGGTGCAGCATGGATCCAGTGCTGGGGGAATCCTTATTACACTGGGTGCAGCATGGATCCAGTGCTGGGGGAATCCTTATTACACTGGGTGCAGCATGGATCCAGTGCTGGGGGAATCCTTATTACACTGGGTGCAGCATGGATCCAGTGCTGGGGGAATCCTTATTACTCTGGGTGCTGCATGGATCCAGTGCTGGGGGAATCCTTATTACACTGGGTGCAGCATGGATCCAGTGCTGGGGGAATCCATATTACACTGGGTGCAGCATGGATCCAGTGTTGGGGGAATCCTTATTACACTGGGTGCAGCATGGATCCAGTGCTGGGGGAATCCATATTACACTGGGTGCAGCATGGATCCAGTGCTGGGGGAATCCTTATTACACTGGGTGCAGCATGGATCCAGTGCTGGGGGAATCCTTATTACACTGGGTGCAGCATGGATCCAGTGCTGGAGGAATCCATATTACACTGGGTGCAGCATGGATCCAGTGCTGGGGGAATCCTTATTACACTGGGTGCAGCATGGATCCAGTGCTGGGGGAATCCTTATTACACTGGGTGCAGCATGGATCCAGTGCTGGGGGAATCCATATTACACTGGGTGAAGCATGGATCCAGTGCTGGGGGAATCCTTATTACACTGGGTGCAGCATGGATCCAGTGCTGGGGGAATCCTTATTACACTGGGTGCAGCATGGATCCAGTGCTGGAGGAATCCATATTACACTGGGTGCAGCATGGATACAGTGCTGGGGGAATCCTAATTACACTGGGTGCAGCATGGATCCAGTGCTGGGGGAACACAGCCAGGACACAGCCAGGACACAGCCAGCACACAGCCAGCACACAGCCAGCACACAGCCAGGACACAGCCAGGACACAGCCAGGACACAGCCAGCACACAGCCAGCACACAGCCAGGACACAGTCAGGACACAGCCAGCACAGAGCCAACACACAGACAGCACACAGCCAGCACACAGCCAGGACACAACCAGCACACAGCCAGGACACAGCCAGCACACAGCCAACACACAGACAGCACACAGCCAGGACAAAGCCAGTCTTCATATCATGCATGTAATCCTGAGTTTAAGCATGCATGGGATAGGTATAAGGCTATCCTATATATAAGATAAGGCCAGGGACTAATGAAAGTATTACATTACTGAGAGGGTAGTGGATGTATGGAATAGTCTTCCAGTAGAAGTGGTAGAGGTTAATACAGTGAAGGAGTTTAAGCATGCGTGGGATAGGTATAAGGCTATCCTAGATATAAGATAAGGTTAGGGACTAATGAAAGTATTACATTACTGAGAGGGTAGTGGATGTATGGAATAGTCTTCCAGTAGAAGTGGTAGAGGTTAATACAGTGAAGGAGTTTAAGCATGCATGTGATAGGTATAAGGCTATCCTAGATATAAGATAAGGCCAGGGACTAATGAAAGTATTACTTACTGAGAGGGTAGTGGATACATGGAATAGTCTTCCAGTAGAAGTGGTAGAGGTTAATACAGTGAAGGAGTTTAAGCATGCATGGGATAGGTATAAGGCTATCATAGATATAAGATAAGGTCAGGGACTAATGAAAGTATTACATTACTGAGAGGGTAGTGGATGTATGGAATAGTCTTCCAGTAGAAGTGGTAGAGGTTAATACAGTGAAGGTGTTTAAGCATGCATGGGATAGGTATAAGGCTATCCTAGATATAAGATAAGGCCAGGGACTAATGAAAGTATTACTTTACTGAGAGGGTAGTGGATGCATGGAATAGTCTTCCAGTAGAAGTGGTAGAGGTTAATACAGTGAAGGAGTTTAAGCATGCGTGGGATAGGTATAAGGCTATCCTAGATATGAGATAAGGTCAGGGACTAATGAAAGTATTACTTTACTGAGAGGGTAGTGGGTGCATGGAACAGTCTTCCAGTAGAAGTGGTAGAGGTTAATACAGTGAAGGAGTTTAAGCATGCGTGGGATAGGTATAAGGCTATCCTAGATATAAAATGAGGCCAGGAACTAATGAAAGTATTACATTACTGAGAGGGTAGTGGATGTATGGAATAGTCTTCCAGTAGAAGTGGTAGAGGTTAATACAGTGAAGGAGTTTAAGCATGCGTGGGATAGGTATAAGGCTATCCTAGATATAAGATAAGGTTAGGGACTAATGAAAGTATTACATTACTGAGAGGGTAGTGGATGTATGGAATAGTCTTCCAGTAGAAGTGGTAGAGGTTAATACAGTGAAGGAGTTTAAGCATGCATGTGATAGGTATAAGGCTATCCTAGATATAAGATAAGGCCAGGGACTAATGAAAGTATTACTTACTGAGAGGGTAGTGGATACATGGAATAGTCTTCCAGTAGAAGTGGTAGAGGTTAATACAGTGAAGGAGTTTAAGCATGCATGGGATAGGTATAAGGCTATCATAGATATAAGATAAGGTCAGGGACTAATGAAAGTATTACATTACTGAGAGGGTAGTGGATGTATGGAATAGTCTTCCAGTAGAAGTGGTAGAGGTTAATACATTGAAGGAGTTTAAGCATGCGTGGGATAGGTATAAGGCTATCCTAGATATAAGATAAGGTCAGGGACTAATGAAAGTATTACATTACTGAGAGGGTAGTGGATGTATGGAATAGTCTTCCAGTAGAAGTGGTAGAGGTTAATACAGTGAAGGTGTTTAAGCATGCATGGGATAGGTATAAGGCTATCCTAGATATAAGATAAGGCCAGGGACTAATGAAAGTATTACTTTACTGAGAGGGTAGTGGATGCATGGAATAGTCTTCCAGTAGAAGTGGTAGAGGTTAATACAGTGAAGGAGTTTAAGCATGCGTGGGATAGGTATAAGGCTATCCTAGATATGAGATAAGGTCAGGGACTAATGAAAGTATTACTTTACTGAGAGGGTAGTGGGTGCATGGAACAGTCTTCCAGTAGAAGTGGTAGAGGTTAATACAGTGAAGGAGTTTAAGCATGCGTGGGATAGGTATAAGGCTATCCTAGATATAAAATGAGGCCAGGAACTAATGAAAGTATTACATTACTGAGAGGGTAGTGGATGTATGGAATAGTCTTCCAGTAGAAGTGGTAGAGGTTAATACAGTGAAGGTGTTTAAGCATGCATGGGATAGGTATAAGGCTATCCTAGATATAAGATAAGGTCAGGGACTAATGAAAGTATTACATTACTGAGAGGGTAGTGGATGTATGGAATAGTCTTCCAGTAGAAGTGGTAGAGGGTAATACAGTGAAGGAGTTTAAGCATGCATGGGATAGGTATAAGGCTATCCTAGATATAAGAAAAGACCAGGGACTAATGAAAGTATTACTTTACTGAGACGGTAGTGGATGTATGGAATAGTCTTCCAGTAGAAGTGGTAGAGGTTAATACAATGAAGGAGTTTAAGCATGAATGGGATAGGTATAAGGCTATCCTAGATATAAGATAAGGCCAGGGACTAATGAAAGTATTACTTACTGAGAGGGTAGTGGATACATGGAATAGTCTTCCAGTAGAAGTGGTAGAGGTTAATACAGTGAAGGAGTTTAAGCATGCATGGGATAGGTATAAGGCTATCCTAGATATAAGATAAGGTCAGGGACTAATGAAAGTATTACATTACTGAGAGGGTAGTGGATGTATGGAATAGTCTTCCAGTAGAAGTGGTAGAGGTTAATACAGTGAAGGAGTTTAAGCATGCGTGGGATAGGTATAAGGCTATCCTAGATATGAGATAAGGTCAGGGACTAATGAAAGTATTACTTTACTGAGAGGGTAGTGGGTGCATGGAATAGTCTTCCAGTAGAACTGGTAGAGGTTAATACAGTGAAGGAGTTTAAGCATGCATGGGATAGGTATAAGGCTATTCTAGATATAAGATAAGGCCAGGGACTAATGAAAGTATTACTTTACTGAGAGGGTAGTGGATGTATGGAATAGTCTTCCAGTAGAAGTGGTAGAGGTTAATACAGTGAAGGAGTTTAAGCATGCGTGGGATAGGTATAAGGCTATCCTAGATATGAGATAAGGTCAGGGACTAATGAAAGTATTACTTTACTGAGAGGGTAGTGGGTGCATGGAATAGTCTTCCAGTAGAAGTGGTAGAGGTTAATACAGTGAAGGAGTTTAAGCATGCGTGGGATAGGTATAAGGCTATCCTAGATATAAGATGAGGCCAGGAACTAATGAAAGTATTACATTACTGAGAGGGTAGTGGATGTATGGAATAGTCTTCCAGTAGAAGTGGTAGAGGTTAATACAGTGAAGGTGTTTAAGCATGCATGGGATAGGTATAAGGCTACCCTAGATATAAGATAAGGTCAGGGACTAATGAAAGTATTACATTACTGAGAGGGTAGTGGATGTATGGAATAGTCTTCCAGTAGAAGTGGTAGAGGGTAATACAGTGAAGGAGTTTAAGCATGCATGGGATAGGTATAAGGCTATCCTAGATATAAGAAAAGACCAGGGACTAATGAAAGTATTACTTTACTGAGACGGTAGTGGATGTATGGAATAGTCTTCCAGTAGAAGTGGTAGAGGTTAATTCAATGAAGGAGTTTAAGCATGCATGGGATAGGTATAAGGCTATCCTAGATATAAGATAAGGCCAGGGACTAATGAAAGTATTACTATACTGAGAGGGTAGTGGATGCATGGAATAGTCTTCCAGTAGAAGTGGTAGAGGTTAATACAGAGAAGGAGTTTAAGCATGCGTGGGATAGGTATAAGGCTATCCTAGATATAAGATAAGGTCAGGGACTAATGACAGTATTACATTACTGAAAAGGTAGTGGATGTATGGAATAGTTTTCCAGTAGAACTGGTAGAGGTTAATACAGTGATGGAGTTTAAGCATGCATGGGATAGGTATAAGGCTATCCTAGATATAAGATAAGGCCAGGGACTAATGAAAGTATTACATTACTGAGAGGGTAGTGGATGTATGGAATAGTCTTCCAGTAGAAGTGGTAGCGGTTAATACAGTGAAGGAGTTTAAGCATGCGTGGGATAGGTATAAGGCTATCCTAGATATAAGATAAGGCCAGGGACTAATGATAGTATTACATTACTGAGAGGGTAGTGGATGTATGGAATAGTCTTCCAGTAGAAGTGGTAGAAGTTAATACAGTGAAGGAGTTTAAGCATGCATGGGATAGATATAAGGCTATCCCAGATATAAGATAAGGCCAGGGACTAATGATAGTATTACATTACTGAGAGGGTAGTGGATGTATGGAATAGTCTTCCAGTAGAAGTGGTAGAGGGTAATACAGTGAAGGAGTTTAAGCATGCATGGGATATTTATAAGGCTATCCTGGATATAAGATAAGACCAGGGACTAATTAAAGTATTACTTTACTGAGACGGTAGTGGATGTATGGAATAGTCTTCCAGTAGAAGTGGTAGAGGTTAATACAATGAAGGAGTTTAAGCATGAATGGGATAGGTATAAGGCTATCCTAGATATAAGATAAGACCAGGGACTAATGAAAGTATTACATTACTGAGCGGGTAGTGGATATATGGAATAGTCTTCCAGTAGAAGTGGTAGAGGTTAATACAGTGAAGGAGTTTAAGCATGCATGGGATAGGTATAAGGCTATCATAGAGATTAGATAAGGCCAGAGACTAATGAAAGTATTACTTTACTGAGAGGGTAGTGGATGTATGGAATAGTCTTCCAGTAGAAGTGGTAGAGGTTAATACAGTGAAGGAGTTTAAGCATGCATGGGATAGGTATAAGGCTATCCTAGATATAAGATAAAGCCAGGGACTAATGAAAGTATTACTTTACTGAGAGGGTAGTGGATGTATGGAATAGTCTTCCAGTAGAAGTGGTAGAGGTTAATACAGTGAGGGAGTTTAAGAATGCATGGGATAGGTATAAGGCTATCCTAGATATAAGATAAGGTCAGGGACTAATGAAAGTATTACTGTACTGAGAGGGTAGTGGATGTATGGAATAGTCTTCCAGTAGAAGTGGTAGAAGTTAATACAGTGAAGCAGTTTAAGCATGCATGGGATAGGTATAAGGCTATCCTAGATATAAGATAAGGCCAGGGACTAATGAAAGTATTACATTACTGAGTGGGTAGTGGATGTATGGAATAGTCTTCCAGTATAAGTGGTAGAGGTTAATACAGTGAAGGAGTTTAAGCATGCATGGGATAGGTATAAGGCTATCCTAGAAATAAGATAAGGTCAGGGACTAATGAAAGTATTACTTTACTGAGAGGGTAGTGAATGTATGGAATAGCCTTCCAGTAGAAGTGGTAGAGGTTAATACAGTGAGGGAGTTTAAGAATGCATGGGATAGGTATAAGGCTATCCTAGATATAAGATAAGGCCAGGGACTAATGAAAGTATTACATTACTGAGAGGGTAGTGGATGCATGGAATAGCCTTCCAGTAGAAGTGGTAGAGGTTAATACAGTGAAGGAGTTTAAGCATGCATGGGATAGGTATAAGGCTATCCTAGATATAAGATAAGGCAGGGACTAATGAAAGTATTACTTTACTGAGAGGGTAGTGGATGTATGGAATAGTCTTCCAGTAGAAGTGGTAGAGGTTAATACAGTGAGGGAGTTTAAGAATGCATGGGATAGGTATAAGGCTATCCTAGATATAAGATAAGGCCAAGGACTAATGAAAGTATTACTTTACTGAGAGGGTAGTGGATGCATGGAATAGTCTTCCAGTAGGAGTGGTAGAGGTTAATACAGTGAAGGAGTTTAAGCATGCGTGGGATAGGTATAAGGCTATCCTAGATATAAGATAAGGCCAGGGACTAATGAAAGTATTACTATACTGAGAGGGTAGTGGATGCATGGAATAGTCTTCCAGTAGAAGTGGTAGAGGTTAATACAGAGAAGGAGTTTAAGCATGCGTGGGATAGGTATAAGGCTATCCTAGATATAAGATAAGGTCAGGGACTAATGAAAGTATTACATTACTGAGAGGGTAGTGGATGCATGGAATAGTCTTCCAGTAGAAGTGGTAGAGGTTAATACAGTAAAGGAGTTTAAGCATGCATGGGATAGGTATAAGGCTATCCTAGATATAAGATAAGGTCAGGGACAAGCCCCTTGTTCCCTGTTTTGTTCTCTTGCTCAGTGAGAGCTGAACCTTTGATACTCCACATGGCTGAGCCTCATGGGAGTCAGCTCTCAGTAGCTGTATTTCTGTGACATGATATGATGGTATCTTCCTCTCTCCAGGGTTAGCGGCATCATGAAGACATTTCCTCTCCTACTTCTCACCTGCTACTTAATCCTCACTGCGCGAGTCGCTGCCAGACCTTTAGGCCGCAGTCTGTTTGGAGGTCCTCGGCTCAGCCTGAGTGGAGATCTGAGTGATGAGAGTGCCCAGGCTCTCCTGTACTTTCTCCGGGAGAAGTTCCAGCAAGAGGTGGCAGTAGACCCTCAAGTACAGCTGAGGCTTACGAAAGGTTCGATCTCCTCTGACCGCCAGATATCTGCTCAGGAGCTCGGTCCTGTCTTCACCATCCTGCAGACTCTCTTCCAGGACAGCAGCTCCAATCTGTTTCCCCGAAGCCTACTGGAGGACTTCTCTGACCGCCTGAAGAGAGAAGACCCCCCAATCTCCATTGACTTGACGTTCCATATCCTGAGGCAGATGATCGAGATTGCCAAAACCCAGAACCAGAAACAGCAGGCTGAACAGAACCGGATCATCTTTGACTCGGTGGGGAAGTGACATCGGAAAGAGGGGAGGACGCTATCATACCTAGAGCCAAACCAACCTTTCTCACACAGCCACCGATGTGCCGTGGACCAGTGCCCCTCACCCAGCCACCGATGTGCCGTGGACCAGTGCCCCACACCAAGCCACCGATGTGCTGTGGACCAGTGCCCCTCTCCAAGCCACCGATGTGCTGTGGACCAGTTCCTCTCTCCCAGCCACCGATGTGCCGTGCACCAGTGCCCCTCATCCCTCCACCGATGTTCCGTGGACCAGTGCCCCTCACCCAGCCACCGATGTGCTGTGGACCAGTGCCCCTCATCCCTCCACCAATGTGCCGTGGACCAGTGCCCCTCACCCAGCCACCGATGTGCTGTGGACCAGTGCCCCTCACAAGCCACTGATGTGCCGTGGACCAGTGCCCCTCACCCAGCCACCGATGAGCTGTGGACCAGTGCCCCTCACCCAGCCACTGATGTACAATGCACCAGTGCCCCTCATCCCTCCACCGATGTGCCGTGGACCAGTGCCCCTCACCCAGCCAAGACGTACAAACATCTTGTCACCACAGGGACTCATGGGTGCAATATTGGGGGTATCTGGAGTGGTGGGTGTGTTGTGATGTATCTGTGCCACATGACAGCACTCTAATCAGCCTCCTGCTTTCACTTGTCCCATCTGGAGGGCACTGAATGTTTGCACCTTTTATTGGATGAGGTGGGGGGTCTATCTGTAGGTCTCCAAGACATGGAGTGTTTTACATTACTGCCCTCACATGTAAGCTGCGATCCCTTCCCTCTGTCCGTCCCTCCTTGTGTTACCAGCTTTCTTTTCACCCCTCCTCGCCAGCCCAAGGCAGCCACAGATAAATGAACGACCCTTGGCTCCAAATTAAAGACGCTGTTTCCAGAAGTTGACTTTTTACTGTACTGATGGGTCTGAGGGGAGCACACATGTTTAGTATACCTCCCTCTGGGGTCCATTCATAAAGAGGTGAGAGGAACATTATAATAACTATACATTGTGCAGGGACTCCTGCTAGAAGAGCTCAGCTGGCCCTGCACAATGTACATAATATATAGAAGAGCTCACCAGACCCTGTACAATGTATAGAAGAATATATAGAAGAGCTCAGCTGGCCATGGATAATGCAGAGTTACATCTTTACACACTGTCACTTTATAACAATGCATTATACAGGGCCAACTATGTTCTTCTAGCAGGAGAAACTCACCAGACCCTGCACAATGTATAGAAGAATATATAGAAGAGCTCAGCTGGCCATGGATAATGCAGAGTTACATCTTTACACACTGTCACTATATAACAATGCATTATACAGGACCAACTCTGTTCTTCTAGCAGGAGAAACTCACCAGACCCTGCACAATGTATAGAAGAATATATAGAAGAGCTCAGCTGGCCATGGATAATGCAGAGTTACATCTTAACACACTGTCACTTTATAACAATGCATTATACAGGACCAACTCTGTTCTTCTAGCAGGAGAAACTCACCAGACCCTGCACAATGTATAGAAGAATATATAGAAGAGCTCAGCTGCCATGGATAATGCAGAGTTACATCTTTACACACTGTCACTATATAACAATGCATTATACAGGACCAACTCTGTTCTTCTAGCAGGAGAAACTCACCAGACCCTGCACAATGTATAGAAGAATATATAGAAGAGCTCAGCTGGCCATGGATAATGCAGAGTTACATCTTTACACACTGTCCCTTTATAACAATGCATTATACAGGACCAACTCTGTTCTTCTAGCAGGAGAAACTCACCAGACCCTGCACAATGTATAGAAGAATATATAGAAGAGCTCAGCTGGCCATGGATAATGCAGAGTTACATCTTTACACACTGTCACTTTATAACAATGCATTATACAGGGCCAACTCTGTTCTTCTAGCAGGAGAAACTCACCAGGCCCTGCACAATGTATAGAAGAATATATAGAAGAGCTCAGCAGGCCATGGATAATGCAGAGTTACATCTTTACACACTGTCACGTTATAACAATGCATTATACAGGACCAACTCTGTTCTTCTAGCAGGAGAAACTCACCAGACCCTGCACAATGTATAGAAGAATATATAGAAGAGCTCAGCTGGCCATGGATAATGCAGAGTTACATCTTTACACACTGTCACTATATAACAATGCATTATACAGGACCAACTCTGTTCTTCTAGCAGGAGAAACTCACCAGACCCTGCACAATGTATAGAAGAATATATAGAAGAGCTCAGCTGGCCATGGATAATGCAGAGTTACATCTTTACACACTGTCACTATATAACAATGCATTATACAGGACCAACTCTGTTCTTCTAGCAGGAGAAACTCACCAGACCCTGCACAATGTATAGAATAATATATAGAAGAGCTCAGCTGGCCATGGATAATGCAGAGTTACATCTTTACACACTGTCACTGTATAACAATGCATTATACAGGGCCAACTCTGTTCTTCTAGCAGGAGAAACTCACCAGACCCTGCACAATGTATAGAGAATATATAGAAGAGCTCAGCTGGCCATGGATAATACAGAGTTACATCTTTACACACTGTCACTTTATAACAATGCATTATACAGGACCAACTCTGTTCTTCTAGCAGGAGAAACTCACCAGACCCTGCACAATGTATAGAAGAATATATAGAAGAGCTCAGCTGCCATGGATAATGCAGAGTTACATCTTTACACACTGTCACTTTATAACAATGCATTATACAGGACCAACTCTGTTCTTCTAGCAGGAGAAACTCACCAGACCCTGCACAATGTATAGAATATATAGAAGAGCTCAGCTGGCCATGGATAATACAGAGTTACATCTTTACACACTGTCTCTTTATAACAATGCATTATACAGGACCAACTCTGTTCTTCTAGCAGGAGAAACTCACCAGACCCTGCACAATGTATAGATAATATATAGAAGAGCTCAGCTGGCCATGGATAATGCAGAGTTACATCTTTATACACTGTCACTTTATAACAATGCATTATACAGGGCCAACTCTGTTATTCTAGCAGGAGAAACTCACCAGACCCTGCACAATGTATAGAAGAATATATAGAAGAGCTCAGCTGGCTATGGATAATGCAGAGTTACATCTTTACACACTGTCACTTTATAACAATGCATTATACAGGACCAACTCTGTTCTTCTAGCAGGAGAAACTCACCAGACCCTGCACAATGTATAGAAGAATATATAGAAGAGCTCAGCTGGCCATGGATAATGCAGAGTTACATCTTTACACCCTGTCACTTTATAACAATGCATTATACAGGGCCAACTCTGTTCTTCTAGCAGGAGAAACTCACCAGACCCTGCACAATGTATAGAAGAATATATAGAAGAGCTCAGCTGGCCATGGATAATGCAGAGTTACATCTTTACACACTGTCACTTTATAACAATGCATTATACAGGGCCAACTCTGTTCTTCTAGCAGGAGAAACTCACCAGGCCCTGCACAATGTATAGAAGAATATATAGAAGAACTCAGCTGGCCATGGATAATGCAGAGTTACATCTCACCAGGCCCTGCACCATGTATAAATAACCAGAGCTCAGCTGGCCCTGCACAATGTATAGATAATATATAGAAGAGCTTTTACTATTACAAGGTTTACACACAGGGGTTTATTCCTGAAAGAGGGAATTGAGAAGGGAATTGCAACTTCCCTTTTCAATACCCTGCACTTCTCTCTGAATAAAGCCTTAGCGACCTGTGTTGGCCATAGAGTGGCCCTGTCCCTGGAGTATTTGGGGCTAGTTATTAGCACATTGCAGGGCTGTGCTGTGTAATATGAAGTCAGCTATCTTCAGGGAATCTCTCTGTATTAACCATGGAGACTCCACTGCCTTAAATCTCCAAACCACGGTCCCCCCCAACCCCCCCCCCCCCCCCCATCTGGCCCCCATCATATACACAGTGATTCATCACTCAGCTCGGGTATAAAATAATAAACCTCAATCAAATCCTGGAAACAGTCCTGGGGAAAGGTGGGTGCAGGTGTTAATGGCAGTGTCCAGATTTACCTTATATCAAGGTATAGTAAGATTACCAGCAGCATCATGCCACTAACACAGACACAGCTGAACTATAAAATTCTGCCTCATTTCCAGAAATGTAACCCTTTCCTGGTATGTGACCCTGATACTGCCCCACTCATCCCAATAATCTGCCCCACCATCGTTATTTAACTGTTTCCTGATATGTGGACCCTGATACTGCCCTATTCATCCCAAGAATCTGCCCCACCAACCATTGGTGTATCTTGGCTTTGTGCTGCCCTAGGCAGAGTAAATTCAGGCCCCCTCACCCACCCACATTGCAGAACCAGGACATACCCCAGCACCTGCCCCATAACCCCCATTGCACACCCAGGACAGACCATTACATGCCACATCACCCCAGACTTACCCTGTGCAGTGCTGTTCAATCCCTGGTGTCTTGTGGCAGGCAGCATGGTGTCTGTGCACTGCCCAGGCACACACACAACCTACTGTACTGCCTGTTGTGCACCCCACATGTCTGACATCTAGGGTTGCCCCCTGTCCAGTACTTTACCGCCAATGTTAAGTCTATGGAGACAGTACCATGGCCGGTATTTTTCTGAAGAAAAGGTGGCAAACCTACTGACATCTGAGCGCTGGGATCATGTGACCTGACGCCTTTTTTAATTCCCCATGCAGACAAGGTAAGTGCCACCCTAGGCCACTCTTTCCTGATATGTGGACACAGATACTGCCCACTCATCCCAAGAATCTGACCCACTACAATCATTTAAACCTTTCCTGGTATCTGACCCTGATACTGCCCCACTCATCCCAAGAATCTGACCCACTACAATCATTTAAACCTTTCCTGGTATCTGACCCTGATACTGCCCCACTCATCCCAAGAATCTGCCCCACTGTCATCATTCAACCCTTTCCTGGTATCTGACCCTGATACTGCCCCACTCATCCCAAGAATCTGCCCCACTGTCATCATTCAACCCTTTCCTGGTATCTGACCCTGATACTGCCCCACTCATCCCAAGAATCTGCCCCATTGTCCTTATTTAACCCTTTCCTGGTATCTGACCCTGATACTGCCCCACTCATCCCAAGAATATGCCCCACTGTCATCATTCAACCCTTTCCTGGTATCTGACACCGATACTGCCCCACTCATCCCAAGAATCTGCCCCACTCTCATCATTTAACCCTTTCCTGGTATGTGACCCTGATCCTGCCCCACTCATCCCTGTGGTGGAAGTCTTGCTGGTGTACTGAAAACAGGATGCCGCTGGTTCCCCCCAAAGTGTGTACAGGCCAAAGGCGCTGGGCAGGGACAGGCTCTCTAGGCTGGGGGAATAGGCAACAGGAGGGCACAGTAACTGAAAATAGCCCAGAACCAAATGCCACAGAAGTTATAGTAGGGACAGTACCATCACAGATACTAATACTGATACTGCCCCATAGAATCTGCCCCACTGTCATAATTTAACCCTTTCTTGGTATGTGGACACAGATACTGCCCCACTCATCCCAAGACTCTGCCCCACTACCATCATTTAACCCTTTCCTGGTATCTGACCCTGATACTGCCCCACTCATCCCAAGAATCTGCCCCACTATCATCATTCAACCCTTTCCTGGTATCTGACCCTGATACTGCCCCAACTCATCCCAAGAATCTGCCCCACTATCATCATTCAACCCTTTCCTGGTATCTGACCCTGATACTGCCCCACTCATCCCAAGAATCTGCCCCACTATCATCATTCAACCCTTTCCTGGTATGTGACCCTGATACTGCCCCACTCATCCCAAGAATCTGCCCCACTATCATCATTCAACCCTTTCCTGGTATGTGACCCTGATACTGCCCCACTCATCCCAAGAATCTGCCCCACTATCATCATTCAACCCTTTCCTGGTATCTGACCCTGATACTGCCCCACTCATCCCAAGAATCTGCCCCACTGTCATCATTCAACCCTTTCCTGGTATCTGACACTGATACTGCCCCAACTCATCCCAAGAATCTGCCCCACTGCCAGCATTTAACTCTTTCCTGATATGTAACTGTGGCAGATCCAGGCTATCTGGGGATATGTGATACGAATGGGAAATGTTCGACCATTATAAAGTTATGTGTTTTTTTTGTGTTGAAATTAAAATGGCAATTCGCCTCTGTCCTGGAGATAATTGAATTACTTCCCATTTATCTCCAGGGCAGGGGGGAGGAAATCATAATGCCTGCTGGGAATAATCTGTGTCTGTGGGTCCTAAATTGGCTTATGTCTGTCTATTGTTACAGTCTCCCATTGGTTCCCCTAGGGGAGTGTCCACCAAGTGGGAGACGTGGATAAATACGGGCGTGTAGCCCACAGTAAAAGTAGTTCATGTTTTACCCTCAACACAGAGCGTGGTCTCGTTATTGGGGGGAAAGATCTACTAAACGGCGGTTTGTGCATCTGATGCTGAGGGTACCGTAACAATTGGTGGCAAGCGACGGGATGACCCACATCGCCCAGAGAGACCACTGCAGCCAGGATTAATGGAAATACCGTACGAAAGGCTGAAAAGAGATACCCTAAAGGATTTATTGGAACAGAGAGGCAGACAAGCCAGTAATCTCAGGAAAAGGGAGATTATTACAATATTAAACGAAATGGATGGAGTACCAGGGGCTGAAGGAACCAATGGGTCCAGCACAGCTGACAGAACCCCCGAGGAGGCAAGCTTTGACCGGGCGGTAAGAATCAGGCTGGCCCATTATGGTCCCAACCCGACTATAGAGACCATTGACCGGGTCATAGCCGCTGTGGAGGCCAACCTGCTTCGCCAAAGCGGTGCTGCAGCAGCCCCAGCAAATCCGGTGGAGAAAAAGAAAGTACCATTTACTGCATTTAAACCGTTTGTGGAGACAGAAGGAGAGATTGATGGGTACCTTGCTGATTTTGATCGGCAATGTGCGCTACACAAGGTATCCCCAGAGGACTGGGTCACTATATTATCAGGCAAGTTATCCGGCCGGGCCAGTGATGCTTTTCGGGCCATTCCAGATGAGGAGATTGGAGATTATGTAGCAGTGAAGGAAGCTTTGCTCTCCAGGTATGCCGTTACACCGGAGGCATACAGGAGGCGGTTCAGAGACACTGCCAAGTTAGCTGGGGATTCGTATGTTGAATAGGCATGTAAACTGCACTGCATAGCTGCCCACTGGATGGCAGGGTGCCAAGCCGTATCCGGGGAAGAAGTGCTGCAGATGTTCTTACTGGAGCACTGTTTTGAGAAGTTATCCCCAGGCGTCAGAGAGTGGGTAAGGGATCGTAAACCCTACACTCTACATGAAGCAGCTCGCCTGGCAGACGAGTACACGGATGCCCGTAAACTGGACAGTACCATGGGTAAATCTCCTGCCAGAGGAGAGTATCGCCAAGCAGCACCCCCTCCAGCTACCATCTACCAACCACCAACGTACCGCCCATGCGCACCCCCTCCAGCTAATAACTATTACCAGCCACCGCGGTTCAACTCCCGGGACTACTCCCAACCTATCCGTTGTTTTGGGTGCAAGCAGCTTGGGCACAAACGACCAGAGTGCCCGCTGAATAATGCTAACCAGAACCAGTCCTGGAGGAGACCGACCAGCGGGAAACAACGGCCTAATCCGCCTGCTGCCTACTGCGTAGAGGAGGAGGAATGTTGGGGCGTCTTACATGAGGCAGACCCTGTTCAAGCTGCCCACCGCGATAACCGCCAACAACACCGACAACTGGTTAAAGTAAACGGGAAGGAAGTCAGTGGTCTACGGGATACCGGGGCGACCATGACATTGCTCCAAAAACACTTGGTGCCAGAGAATCAGCACACTGGGGACACAGTGGTTGTGAGAGTAGCCGGAGGCGCTGTGTTTCGCCTACCCGTTGCCCGGGTACATTTGGATTGGGGAGTGGGCGCCCGACATGTGAATGTGGGGATCATGAGGGACTTACCGGCGGATGTCCTCCTTGGAAATGACTTGGCTCCCCTTGTTTCTGCCTACGCTCCCATGGATCCCTCTGAAGCGAACGCTGTCACGACCCGTGCCCAGACCCGTGCCGCCAAGACCGGCCCACCGGCTGCCGAGACCCAGGTCAGACTCTCTACCCCGACTTGTACCTTAGATCAAGCGCCTTTAGGCTGGGACACCCCAGAGGTGTACGGGAGGGAAACCCGGGAAGACCCGACTTTAGAGAAGTATAGGGCCAGGGCAGATACTGGGGAAGAGGGGTTCGATGGGGAGCGTTACGAGTGGGTGGGGGATAGGCTGTACAGGATCCCTAAACCGTCCCAGAGACCGAACACCCCTCCGCAGAATCGGCAGCTGGTGGTGCCTGCGAAATACCGGCAGGAGATTCTGCGGATTGGGCATGATGTGCCATTAGCGGGCCATCTAGGCTTCCGCCGCACAGCTCATAGGATCACCCAAAATTTCTTCTGGCCTAATTTCAACCGAGATGTGCGGGTCTATTGTAGAATGTGTGACACATGTCAACGGGTAGGTAAACGGGGGGATCACCCAAAGGCTAGGCTCATATCAATGCCTATCATTGGAGAACCCTTTTCCCGCATAGCCGTTGACATTGTGGGTCCACTGGCCAGGGCTAGCCCATCCGGTAAGAAGTATATTCTCACCGTGGTGGACTATGCCACCCGTTATCCAGAGGCAGTAGCGCTGTCTAATATAGAGGCAGAGACGGTTGCTGATGCCCTGGTTAAAATTTTCACTAGGGTCGGGTTCCCTCAGGAGATCCTCTCCGACCAGGGAACTCAGTTTACCGCTGTGCTCACCCAGCAGCTGTGGAAGGTGTGCGGCATTAAACCGCTGCTTAGCTCACCTTACCACCCACAGACTAACGGTCTCTGCGAGCGATTTAATGGCACCCTCAAACAGATGTTGAGGACCTTTACTGACACTTGCAGAGACTGGGAGCGATTCCTGCCTCATCTGCTATTTGCATACAGAGAGGTGCCCCAGGAATCTACTGGGTTCTCTCCCTTTGAGCTACTCTATGGGAGAAGGGTCCGTGGACCCCTAGATCTCATTAGAGGACACTGGGAGGGAGAGACTGAGCAAGAGGGAACCCCCATCGTGCCATACGTTCTGGAACTCCGGGACCGCATGGAGAAACTATCCCTGATGGTAAGGGAGAATCTCCAGGCGGCCCAGGGGAGACAGAAGAGGTGGTACGATCGGGGTGCCGGACAGTGGGTCTTTCAGGTTGGGCAAAAGGTTCTAGTGCTTAAACCTGTGAAGACGAACAAGATGCAAGCATCTTGGCAGGGCCCGTATCAAGTGTTAGCTCAGGTGTGTGATACTACCTACCTTATAGCCAGCTGTGCAGATGAAAGGATTCAGGGATCCTTTCATGTGAATATGCTGAAGGAGTATCAGGAGAGACCAGAAGATATCGCTGCAGTATGTGCCCCGGCTGCCGACGACCCCGAGAATTTACCCCTGCCCGACCTATTAGAGAAGAACCCCCAGACTGATCTCACTTGTCTTGTACAGCTAGGGGACCGGTTAAGCCCCACAGAGAAGGTACAGGCAAGACAGCTTCTGTGGGAGAAGCAGGCGACGTTCTCCCAAGAACCCGGCTACACTACCCTAGCTGTACACAAGGTAGAGACCCCCGGACAGAGTCCCCTACGACAGCCCCCCTATCGTATCCCTGAAGCAGTCCGGGAAGGAATGCGGAAGGAGATACAGGAGATGACTAGGCTTGGAGTCATCGAACACTCAGACAGCCCTTGGGCCTCGCCAGTAGTCCTGGTGCCTAAGAAAGATGGGACCACCCGGTTCTGTGTGGACTACAGGCAGGGGCGGGCTGGGCCGGGGGGCAGGGTGGCAATTGCCCCCCAGGCCGCCCTAAGCTTTGGAAAACACGGCCGCTGGGCCAGTGTTTTAAAAAAAATAAAAATAAATAAAAAACGCGCTTGCAGGCAGAGACTGAGGTGAGAAGGGATCGGAAGATCCCCTCTCACCTCCGCTCTGCCTGCAAAGCTGCACGGGGAGCCGAACAGGCAGCACAGAGAAACCTCCGTGCTGCCTGTTCGGCTCCCCGTGCAGTGTGCCGACACGGAAGTGCCGACAGTCACGTGATCGGCGCTCTGGTGTCAGACGCGCGCCGATCACGTGACCTGTCGGCACAACCGCCGGGAGGCCGAACAGGCAGCATGGAGGGACCATGCTGCCTGCCACCAGCCACCAGGTAAGTCCTCCTGCCACTAGCCACCAGGGAAGTCCTGCCACTAGCCACCAGGGAAAAAGGTAAGGGGAGGGGGGGGGGGGCAAAAAACACTGGCATATTATTGGGCAAATTGGCTGGGGCATATTACATGGCAAATAAGACTGGCATATTATTGGGCAAATTGGCTGGGGCATATTACATGGCAAATAAGACTGGCATATTATTGGGCAAATTGGCTGGGGCATATTACATGGCAAATAAGACTGGCATATTATTGGGCAAATTGGCTGGGGAATATAACATGGCAAATAAGACTGGCATATTATTGGGCAAATTGGCTGGAGAATATTACATGGCAAATAAGACTGGCATATTATTGGGCAAATTGGCTGGGGCATATTACATGGCAAATAAGACTGGCATATTATTGGGCAAATTGGCTGGGGAATATAACATGGCAAATAAGACTGGCATATTATTAGGCAAATTGGCTGGGGCATATTAAATGGCAGAATAAGACTGGCATATTATTGGGCAAAATGGCTGGGGCATATTAAATGGCAATTAACACTGGCATATTGGGCAAATTAGCAGGGGCATATTAAATTGCAGATAACCTTGGAATATTATTGGGCAAATTTACTGAGTCATATTAAATTGCAGAATAACACTGGCATATTATGGGACAAATTGGCTGGGGAATATTAATGGCAAATAATATTGGAAATGTGTATGTAATGGGGTGATGGAGGCATGTAAATGTGGTGATGGGGCATGTCCTGGTGTGCAACGTGGGTTATGGGTCATGTCGTAGGTGTGCAACGTGGGTAAGGGGGGGGTGCCCAAATTTTGGGATATTGGGTGTCTAAATCCTGGCATATTGAGGGGCATAATCCTGGCATATTGAGGGGGCATCATCTTGGCATATTGAGGGGAAAATCCTGGCATATTGGGTGTCTAAATCCTGGCATATTGAGGGGCATAATCCTGGCATATTGAGGGGGCATCATCTTGGCATATTGAGGGGAAAATCCTGGCATATTGGGTGTCTAATTCCTGGCATATTGAGGGGCATAATCCTGGCATATTGAGGGGCATAATCCTGGCATATTTAGGGGAAAATCCTGGCATATTGAGGGGGCATCATCTTGGCATATTGAGGAGAAAATCCTGGCATATTGAGGGGCATAATCCGTGCATATTGAGGGGCATAATCCTGGCATATTGAGGGGCATAATCCTGGCATACTGAGGGGCATAATCCTGGCATTTTGTAAGGGACAATTCTAGCATATTAAATGGCAAATCCTGGCATATTGTGGGGGAAAATCCTGGCAATATTCGTTATAAAACAAGGAAAAGATGGCCGTGGATGGGGAGGCGATTCGATGGTGCAATGGGCCACTTGACTGGATTTGCCCCCCAGGCCTAAGGCTGCCAGCCCTCCCCTGACTACAGGCGGCTCAACGAACGGACCACCACTGACGCCTACCCGATGCCCCGGGTAGACGAGTTGTTAGACCGCATTGCCAGGGGGCGTTTTCTGACCACCATAGACCTGTGTAAGGGTTATTGGCAGATCCCCCTCGCCGAGGATGCTATCCCTAAGTCGGCATTCGTCACCCCATTTGGTCTATACCAGTTTAAGGTCATGCCATTTGGGATGAAGAATGCTCCGGCTACCTTCCAGCGTATGGTGGATAGGCTTCTCGATGGCTTCCAGGAATTTGCATGTGCATACCTGGATGACATTGCGGTCTACAGTGAGTCCTGGGAAGAACACCTGGTACACGTAGGGGTGGTTCTGGACAAGATTCGGGCCGCTGGCCTGACCTTGAAGCCAGACAAGTGCCATCTAGGCATGGCAGAAGTGCAGTACTTGGGTCACAGGGTAGGATGTGGGAGCCAGAGACCAGAGCCAGCCAAGGTAGAAGCTGTAGCTAACTAGCCCACACCTATCACCAAGACCCAAGTGCTGGCCTTCCTGGGAACAGCAGGGTATTACCGACGATTTGTCCCCGACTACAGCACTATTGCAAAGCCCCTGACTGACCTGACTAAAAAGAATTTACCGAAGCAGGTCCTGTGGTCTTCAGCTTGTGACGCCGCGTTTCAGGCATCGAAGCAAGCTCTGGTGAATGCCCCTGTCCTGGCTGCCCCAGTCCCTAACAAACGTTTTCTCGTCCATACAGATGCTTCCATGTATGGACTGGGGGCTGTGCTGAGCCAGGTCGGGGAAGATGGAGGAGAGCACCCTGTCGCATACCTCAGCAGAAAGCTACTACCCCGGGAAGTGAGTTATGCGGCAGTGGAGAAGGAGTGTTTGGCCCTGGTCTGGGCATTAAAGAAATTGAGCCCCTATATATACGGGCAGGAGTTCATCACGGACCACAACCCCCTTGGCTGGCTTAACCGGGTCTCAGGAGACAATGGTAGACTGCTGCGGTGGAGCTTAGCATTACAACCTTACAACTTCACCATCAGCTACCGACCCGGTAAGCAGAACGGGAATGCGGATGGATTGTCCCGGCAAACCGACGTCCCTATTACCTCCTAGTCCGGTCATCCCCAAGTTGACCCGCCACAGGGTCAAGCCGGGTCTGCCGGAGTGTTCCACAAGAGGGGAGCCGTGTGACAGATCCAGGCTATCTGGGGATATGTGATACGAATGGGAAATGTTCGACCATTATAAAGTTATGTGTTTTTTTTGTGTTGAAATTAAAATGGCAATTGGCCTCTGTCCTGGAGATAATTGAATTACTTCCCAATTATCTCCAGGGCAGGGGGGAGGAAATCATAATGCCTGCTGGGAATAATCTGTGTCTGTGGGTCCTAAATTGGCTTATGTCTGTCTATTGTTACAGTCTCCCATTGGTTCCCCTAGGGGAGTGTCCACCAAGTGGGAGACCTGGATAAATACGGGCGTGTAGCCCACAGTAAAGGCAGTTCATGTTTTACCCTCAACACAGAGCGTGGTCTCGTTATTGGGGGGGAAGATCTACTAAACGGCGGTTTGTGCATCTGATGCTGAGGGTACCGTAACAGTAACCCATGCTGAGATGGGACAGGTGCAGGTTTCCCAGTCTGACCACAACACTTGGGCCGTGTCTGGGCTGGCAGTTACACACACAGCTCTGGCCTCGGAGCCTGACATGCCTGCATTGTCCGGTCTACCATGCACAACACATGTGCCGCCACTAGAAGATTGTGTGTATGTGATTTCATCTCGGCAGATGTGAGACCAGTAATGTTGGCTGGGACCACTGTCTCCACACCTGGGTCCCAGGAATGATGCACAGTTGGGCCAGATCCCCTGGCATGGGGGTCCCTGTAGTTTTACTGTCTCCTGAGTCAGACCATGGCAACCTTGAGGAATCTGGTCTGGCACTGCATGGCTTACACCAGATATCGGGATGTCGGTGCCTCACTACCAGCACTAGGAGACCTGAAGAAAGTACAGGTGGATGAGACTCTCCAGTCCCCCGGGGAAGCATGCCAGCTGACCAAGATCCCCAGCCCAAAGTCAAATGTGCCCTTGTCATCGTGACTTCTCCCCAGCGGCTGAGAAGACACCAGGGAAAAGGTGCCACGCGGAAGCTCTGTTATTTGGGAGGCTGGGTGAATGCTACTTTTGGATGTGCAGATGTTTTGGTACGCCAGTCTGAGGATGCCACCGGTGAGCAGGAGTCACTGATGGACTTTTGAATCAACCTGTTTGGGGTCTCCTCCTGTGTCAGTGTCCTTCACAGGGGGGAGGAATGGCATGGGAGCCATGCCCCGGGTTCCTGGAGTTGCCGGGGGGGAGGGGGGGCAGCATCCGGCCCACAGATTATGGGCCTGCCCTGGGAATAGGTTCTGTGATGGTACTGTCCCTACTACAACTTCTGTGGCGTTTGGTTCTGGGCTATATTCAGTTACTGTGCCCTCCTGTTGCCTATTCCCCCAGCCTAGAGAGCCTGTCCCTGCCCAGTGCCTTTGAGCTTTACACACTTTGGGGGGAACCAGCGGCATCCTGTTTTCAGTACACCCGTAAGACTTCCACCACAGGCTGCCCAGGACAGGACTTATATATCGGGGGAGAGTCACTGTTCTAAGTTATTATTACTGTGTGTTACTGTTGAAATGTGCTGCATGTCCAGGTGTTAAGTAGCCTCTTGTCAATAGCTGAGTCATCCATTGTCTTTATGTAAAGTCAGGATGTGGGTACCTTCAAGGTATGATGTTAAACAAATTATTTAATGCCCATTGTATTCCTGGACCAGGTTTATTGGTGAACCTGATGAGGAACTGGGTTCAGTACCTAGTCCATTGTTTGTATTAATATAATTACCTGTGGTTATATGATGTGATCCTGTATTAAGAGCTGTTTGTTACTCAAATATATGCCGTTCCTGTTTTACTCCTATATTACTTTACTCCTGTCTTGTCTGGTACTTGGGGTAAATTACTGAGTATTCCTGATCTATGTGGGGTCCCAGTCTTGGGAATCACAGCATTTGCCCCTAGGTGAACCAGTACATCCAATTCTCCTTCCTGATTTACTTGCTTAACGATGTTAGAAATACGCCTCCTGTCTCTGCGAGCAACAGCTCCGGCAAGACATCTCACTAAGCCAATACTTTCCAACTCTACACCTCTTATGATAGAATCGCCCAACAACAACTGCTTTCCACCAGGCCTCATCTTGCCCCAGTGTCACATTGCTCCACAATACTTGGCATAGGGTCACATTGCTCACAGGACACGTGACACAGTGTAACATTTCCCCACAGTACGTGTCCAACAGTGCTTGCCTCAGTGACACATTGCTAAAAAAATAATCGCCCAGGGTCCCAATACTTCACAGCATTTCCCTCAATGTCAAATTGTCCCACAGTACTAACCACACTGTCCCATAGTATTGCCCCACGGTGACATTGTTCATAGAAATTACCCCCATGTTTCCATATCAAGGTATCTGACCCCACAACATGTGACACA
The DNA here is from genome assembly GCA_036172795.1 of Pelodytes ibericus. Classification (NCBI taxonomy): domain Eukaryota; kingdom Metazoa; phylum Chordata; class Amphibia; order Anura; family Pelodytidae; genus Pelodytes; species Pelodytes ibericus. Next base: position 216,902,443 of record CM069861.1, on the reverse strand, counting down.
CAGTGTCACATCGCCCCTCAGCACTTGCCACACTGTTCCATTGCCTTCACAATTCTTGCTCCATAGTAGTTACCCCAGCATCACATTGTCTAACAGTACTTTCCCCAGTTTCACATTGTGAACACAGTATCGCATTGGCAGACACAGTAGTTGCCCCAGAACCACTTTCCTCCAGAGCACTTGTCACAGTGTCATATTGCTCCACCGTACTTGCCCCATGTCACATTGTCCCAACAGCACCAGAGGCATATTGCGCCTACATTATTGAAACCACTGTCTCAGTGCTCTCCAGTATTTGGCATAGTGTGCCATCGTACTTGCCTCAGTGTCACACTAGCCCACAGTACTTTCCCCAGTGACACATTGCCCCACAATACTTGCCTCAGTGACACGTTGCCCAACAGTACTTTCCTCAGTGACACATTGCCCCACAGTACTTGCCTCAGTGGCTCAGTGGCCGACAGTACTTGCCTCAGTGACAGAGTGTCCCACATTACTTTCCCCGATGTGATAATCCTAGCTAGGGTGACTCGATGCCCCGGATTCCTTTGTAATGTGTTGGAGGGGGTGCAATTAAACCTCCTCCCAATTAACCCCTGGACAACCAAACAATTCATATAACAAAAACCTAATTTATATCATGTTAATATATTTATTGCCAACTTTATTAGGGTGAGAAGTGTCCCTGAGTTCAGAAGCCTCTCCTGATTGGCTGAGACCCTCATTCACAAGCAAATCAGTATAATCTACAGCAGCATCTGGTAAGAAGACCATACTGTGTGCTTGACTGTGTGCTTGACTATGTGTATGTGTGACTGTGTGTTTGTGTGACTGTGTGTGTGTGTGTGACTGTGTATGTGTGACTGAGTGTATGTGTGACTGTGTGTGACTGTGTGTATGTGTGTGACTGTGTGTATGTGTGACTGTGTGTGACTGTGTATGTGTGACTGTGTGTATGTGTGTGACTGTGTGTATTTGTGACTGTGTGTATGTGTGTGACTGTGTGTATGTGTGACTGTGTGTGACTGTGTGTATGTGTTACTATGTGTATGTGTATGACTGTGTGTATGTGTGACTGAGTGTATGTGTGACTGTGTGTGATGGTCACTGTATGACTGTGTTTGCATGTGATTTTGTGTGCATGTGACAGTGTGTGCATGTCATAGTGTGCGTGTAATAGAGTGCGCATGTCATGGGGTGCGTGTGCGCATGTCATGTTGTGCCTTTATGCGCATGTCATGGTGTGTCTTTGTGCCTGTGTGCGCATGTCATGGTATGCCTTTGTGCATGTGTGTGCATGTCATGGTGAGCGTGTGATGGGGTGTGTGACAGTGTGTGTGTGTACCTGCGTGCTCATGTCATGGTGTGCATGTGTGCCTTTGTGCGCATGTCATGGTGTGCCTGTGTGCCTGTGCCTGTGTGCGCATGTCATGGTCCTTCTTTGTGCCTGTGTGTTCATGTCATGGTGAGCGTGTGATGGGGTGTGTGACAATGTGTGTGTGTACCTGCGTGCGCATGTCATGGTGTGCATGTGTCCCTGTGTGCCTATGTCATGGTGTGCATGTGTACCTGTGTGCGCATGTCATGGTGTGCATGTGTGCCTTTCTGCCCATGTCATGGTGTGCGTGTGTGTGTGACAGTGTGCATGATTGTGTAATCCTATTACATCTAGATACTTAGTGATCCACATTGATTTATCAGGACCTCTAGTTTACAGATTATCTGCAAGATCATTTAATTATTGATAAATCAAAACTAATGTTTCTCCCTTAAAAAACTAAAGAGCTCCTTCGTGGGTAAGGGAAATCCTTCTTGAGAGCTGTAATGTCTGTGATGCCTATTTTTGTCCATTTGAATAGAGCCAAATAATCTGAAGAGGTAATATCTCGAAAAGATGATCTGGTACCTACTGGTTTTGCTAGTTCACCTAAAGGGTAACAATAAATCAACTGAGCCAACTAGATCCCCCTCCGTCCAATACCGACTTTCCATCTCAGGATCCCCCTCCGTCCAATACCAGCTTTTCATCTCAGTATCCTCCCTCCTCCAAGACTGGCTTTCCATCTCAGTATCCTCCTCCCTCCAAGACTGGCTTTCCATCTCAGTATCCTCCTCCCTCCAAGACTGGCTATCCATCTTAGGATCCCCCTCCGTCCAATACCGGCTTTCCATCTCAGTATCCTCCTCCCTCCAAGACTGGCTTTCCATCTCAGTATCCTCCTCCCTCCAAGACTGGCTATCCATCTTAGGATCCCCCTCCGTCCAATACCGGCTTTCCATCTCAGTATCCTCCTCCCTCCAAGACTGGCTTTCCATCTCAGTATCCTCCTCCCTCCAAGACTGGCTTTCCATCTCAGTATCCTCCTCCCTCCAAGACTGGCTTTCCATCTCAGGATCCCTCTCCATCCAAGACTGGCTTTCCATCTCAGTATCCTCCTCCCTCCAAGACTGGCTTTCCATCTCAGGATCCCCCTCCGTCCAATACCGGCTTTCCATCTCAGGATCCCCCTCCGTCCAATACCGGCTTTCCATCTCAGGATCCCCCTCCGTCCAATACCGGCTTTCCATCTCAGGATCCCCCTCCGTCCAATACCGGCTTTCCATCTCAAGATGCTGAGCATTTAGTGCCTGTACAACATGGTAAATGGGGAGGGTTTGGTTCACTTATGGCCAAAGGTTTCCCACCAGCATCAAGGTCCCTCACAATCAGGCAAGTCCCTAACCCTGAAACTGAATAATAAACTAGTTTAAATAATAACATAATCTAAAGAGTTACATTACGCAGACACACAGTACACTAAGCATACCTGAACACTTCAGATCTGACAGATTGAGAAAGAATAAACGGGTGTGCTTACACATTGAATAGAGTAAAGCAAGAGGAGAGAATGAAAACAAGGAATGGAACAAAAGAACAACAGACATCAGGGAATCCAGAAATGAATCACAACAAGATAATAAAGGAACATAAGACTCAAACAGGGAAACCATTTAACAGAGCTCTAAGACAGAGCAGAACTGAACAGGGCTCTAAGACAGAGCAGAACTAAACAGGACTCTAATACAGGGCTGAGCTGTGACAGGGATTTACTATGAGAAGGCATCCCATTAAAGAGGCTCAAAGACATGGCATCCCCTTTACAAGGAATCAGGTCACCCCTTTTACAGGGCTCAGGGCATGGCAGACGCCATGAGGTACTTCTGTCTCCAAATAGCTTGCCATTGGCACATCTGTGACCAAACTACTTTTAGTGGCGTATGCCAGCTTGTCTTTGCTAGAATTCACCTGCTGGATATAGATGTTGTAATGGTGTGCATCAAATGTCTCTACCACACGGAGAATGTATTGGAGAGTTTGTGTATAACATGATAACTAGCTATAATACACTAATTCTGTAGGTTGGGCAGAGTTGGAACTTTGGGGCAGTAGGTGTACAACATTTTCAAGAAAGTAATTGATAGCTGTGCTGCAAAGTGTCCCTGGAATTTTTTATTAATTGTTGGTAATTATGGGGTTAAAACAAGTCAAGCCCACGAAGTCCCACCTTCCAAGTCCAGTCTGTGAGGGATCCCTCTGTCACTGGGGTTCGCAGAGAGAACTAATGGCCCATCTCCTCCCAATAGACTGTGGACCCTCACTGTGGATATACTAGGTTTGGGGGTACACACTTTGAGGGAACCAGCAGAACCCTGTTTTTAGCTGGACTTCAAACACAGACTCACTCAGGATGTGAGCCAAGCTGTGTACCCTTGGGTCCAAGCCTTTATCCCATTCATTGTGTTTCCCCCATGTTAAGATTGTATCCTATCCTGCAAACCCCTGTCATTATGCCACATTACCCATTGTCTTTAAGTAAGTCATTCTGTGTCCTGTTGTATAGTGATGTCCTTCAATTAACACAATACTTTAATTAAGTTTACTCTTTATGTATCTGAACTCAACACCTTTGTATCCTGAAAGGTGTGAGGCAGCATTTCCCCATTGTATGTCCTTCTGTTATGTTGTGTTCATTATGTGTCTATATATAAAGGTGGGATTATGTGATATCCTACTGTATCTAATTACCTGCTCTAAATGAGTCTCTCTGTGCCTCCCCATTAGTTGATGTTACATTGTCTGTGTATAAATATCTGTGCTGTTTTCCAATAAATGTTCATTCCTGTTCCCCTCCTATACTGGTGTGTGTCCATTCCTGTTCCTCTCCTATACTGGTGTGTGTCCATTCCTGTTCCTCTCCTATACTGGTGTGTGTCCATTCCTGTTCCACTCCTTTATTGGTGTGGGTCCATTCCTGCTCCCCTCCTATACTGGTGTGTGTCCATTCCTGTTCCTCTCCTATACTGGTGTGTGTCCATTCCTGTTCCTCTCCTATACTGGTGTGTGTCCATTCCTGTTCCTCTCCTATACTGGTGTGTGTCCATTCCTGTTCCCCTCCTATACTGGTGTGTGTCCATTCCTGCTCCCCTCCTATACTGGTGTGTGTCCATTCCTGCTCCCCTCCTATACTGGTGTGTGTCCATTCCTTTTCCTCTCCTATACTGGTGTGTGTCCATTCCTGTTCCCCTCCTATACTGGTGTGTGTCCATTCCTTTTCCTCTCCTATACTGGTGTGTGTCCATTCCTGTTCCTCTCCTATACTGGTGTGTGTCCATTCCTGTTCCTCTCCTATACTGGTGTGGGTCCATTCCTGCTCCCCTCCTATACTGGTGTGGGTCCATTCCTGTTCCTCTCCTATACTGGTGTGTGTCCATTCCTGTTCATCTCCTATACTGGGTGTGTCCATTCCTGTTCCCCTCCTATACTGGTGTGTGTCCATTCCTGTTCCTCTCCTATACTGGTGTGTGTCCATTCCTTTTCCTCTCCTATACTGGTGTGTGTCCATTCCTGTTCCTCTCCTATACTGGTGTGTGTCCATTCCTGTTCCTCTCCTATACTGGTGTGTGTCCATTCCTGTTCCTCTCCTATACTGGTGTGTGTCCATTCCTGTTCCTCTCCTATACTGGTGTGTGTCCATTCCTGTTCCTCTCCTATACTGGTGTGTGTCCAATCCTGTTCCTCTCCTATACTGGTGTGTGTCCATTCCTGTTCCTCTCCTATACTTGTGTGTGTCTATTCCTGTTCCCCTCCTATACTGGTGTGTGTCCATTTCTGTTCCCCTCCTATACTGGTGTGTGTCCATTCCTGTTCCCCTCCTATACTGGTGTGTGTCCATTCCTGTTCCCCTCCTATACTGGTGTGTGTCCATTCCTGTCCCCTCCTATACTGGTGTGTGTCCATTCCTGTTCCTCTCCTTTACTGGTGTGTGTCCATTCCTGTTCCCCTCCTATACTGGTGTGTGTCCATTCCTGTTCCTCTCCTATACTGGTGTGTGTCCATTCCTTTTCCTCTCCTATACGGGTGTGTGTCCATTCCTGTTCCCCTCCTATACTGGTGTGTGTCCATTCCTGTTCCCCTCCTATACTGGTGTGGGTCCATTCCTGTTCCTCTCCTATACTGGTGTGTGTCCATTCCTGTTCCTCTCCTATACTGGTGCGTGTTCATTCCTGTTCCTCTCCTATACGGGTGTGTGTCCATTCCTGTTCCTCTCCTATACTGGTGTGTGTCCATTCCTGTTCCTCTCCGATACTGGTGTGTGTCTATTCCTGTTCCCCTCCTATACTGGTGTGTGTCCATTCCTGCTCCCCTCCTATACTGGTGTGTGTCCATTCCTGTTCCTCTCCTATACTGGTGTGTGTCCATTCCTGTTCCTCTCCTATACTGGTGTGTGTCCATTCCTGTTCCCCTCCTATACTTGGTGTGTGTCCATTCCTGTTCCCCTCCTATACTGGTGTGTGTTCATTCCTGTTCCTCTCCTATACTGGTGTGTGTCCATTCCTGTTCCTCTCCTATACTGGTGTGTCCATTCCTGTTCCTCTCCTATACTGGTGTGTGTCCATTCCTGTTCCTCTCCTATACTGGTGTGTGTCCATTCCTGTTCCTCTCCTATACTGGTGTGTGTCCATTCCTGTTCCTCTCCTATACTGGTGTGTGTCCATTCCTTTTCCTCTCCTATACGGGTGTGTGTCCTTTCTGTTCCTCTCCTACACGGGTGTGTGTCCATTCCTGTTCCCATCCTATACTGGTGTGTGTCCATTCCTGTTCCCCTCCTATACTGGTGTGTGTCCATTCCTGTTCCTCTCCTATACTGGTGTGTGTCCATTCCTGTTCTTCTCCTATACTGGTGTGTGTCCATTCCTGTTCCCCTCCTATACTGGTGTGTGTCCATTCCTGTTCCTCTCCTATACTGGTGTGTGTCCATTCCTGTTCCCCTCCTATACTGGTGTGTGTCCATTCCTGTTCCCCTCCTATACTAGTGAGTGCCCATTCCTGTTCCTCTCCTATACTGGTGTGTGTCCATTCCTTTTCCTCTCCTATACTGGTGTGTGTCCATTCCTGTTCCTCTCCTATACTGGTGTGTGTCCATTCCTGTTCCTCTCCTATACTGGTGTGTGTCCATTCCTTTTCCCCTCCTATACTGGTGTATGTCCATTCCTGTTCCCCTCCTATACTGGTGTGTGTCCATTCCTGTTCCCCTCCTATACTGGTGTGTGTCCATTCCTGTTCCCCTCCTATACTAGTGTGTGTCCATTCCTGTTCCTCTCCTATACGGGTGTGTGTCCATTCCTGTTCCTCTCCTATACTGGTGTGTGTCCATTCCTGTTCCCCTCCTATACTGGTGTGTGTCCATTCCTGCTCCCCTCCTATACTCGTGTGTGTCCATTCCTTTTCCTCTCCTATACTGGTGTGTGTCCATTCCTGTTCCTCTCCTATACTGGTGTGTGTCCATTCCTGATCCTCTCCTATACTGGTGTGTGTCCATTCCTGTTCCTCTCCTATACTGGTGTGTGTCCATTCCTTTTCCTCTCCTATACTGGTGTGTGTCCATTCCTGTTCCTCTCCTATACTGGTGTGTGTCCATTCCTGTTCCCCTCCTATACTGGTGTGTGTCCATTCCTGTTCCCCTCCTATACTGGTGTGTGTCCATTCCTGTTCCCCTTCTATACTGGTGTGTGTCCATTCCTGTTCCCCTCCTATACTGGTGTGTGTCCATTCCTGTTCCTCTCCTATACTGGTGTGTGTCCATTCCTGTTCCTCTCCTATACTGGTGTGTGTCCATTCCTGTTCCTCTCCTATACTGGTGTGTGTCCATTCCTGTTCCCCTCCTATACTGGTGTGTGTCCATTCCTGTTCCTCTCCTATACTGGTGTGTGTCCATTCATGTTCCCCTCCTATACTGGTGCGTGTCCATTCCTGTTCCCCTCCTATACTGGTGCGTGTCCATTCCTGTTCCTCTCCTATACTGGTGTGTGTCCATTCCTTTTCCTCTCCTATACTGGTGTGTGTCCATTCATGTTCCCCTCCTATACTGGTGCGTGTCCATTCCTGTTCCTCTCCTATACTGGTGTGTGTCCATTCCTGTTCCCCTCCTATACTGGTGTGTGTCCATTCCTGTTCCCCTCCTATACTGGTGTGTGTCCATTCCTGTTCCTCTCCTATACTGGTGTGTGTCCATTCCTGTTCCTCTCCTATACTGGTGTGTGTCCATTCCTGTTCCCCTCCTATACTGGTGTGTGTCCATTCCTGTTCCCCTCCTATACTGGTGTGTGTCCATTCCTGTTCCCCTCCTATACTGGTGTATGTCCATTCCTGTTCCTCTCCTATACTGGTGTGTGTCCATTCCTGTTCCCCTCCTATACTGGTGTGTGTCCATTCCTGTTCCTCTCCTATACTGGTGTGTGTCCATTCCTGTTCCACTCCTTTATTGGTGTGTGTCCATTCCTGTTCCTCTCCTATACTGGTGTGTGTCTATTCCTGCTCCCCTCCTATACTGGTGTATGTCCATTCCTGTTCCTCTCCTATACTGGTGTGTGTCCATTCCTGTTCCTCTCCTATAAAGGTGTATGTCCATTCCTGTTCCTCTCCTATACTGGTGTGTGTCCATTCCTGCTCCTCTCCTATACTGGTGTATGTCCATTCCTGTTCCCCTCCTATACTGGTGTGTGTCCATTCCTGTTCCCCTCCTATACTGGTGTGTGTCCATTCCTGTTCCCCTCCTATATTGGTGTGTGTCCATTCCTGTTCCCCTCCTATACTGGTGTGTGTCCATTCCTGTTCCTCTCCTATACTGGTGTGTGTCCATTCCTGTTCCTCCCTTATCCCGGCGTGTGTCCATTCCTGTTCCCCTCCTATACTGGTGTGTGTCCATTCCTGTTCCCCTCCTATACTGGTGTGTGTCCATTCCTGTTCCTCTCCTATACTGGTGTGTGTCCATTCCTGTTCCCCTCCTATACTGGTGTGTGTCCATTCCTGTTCCTCTCCTATACTGGTGTGTGTCCATTCCTTTTCCTCTCCTATACTGGTGTGTGTCCATTCCTTTTCCTCTCCTATACGGGTGTGTGTCCATTCCTGTTCCCCTCCTATACTGGTGTGTGTCCATTCCTGTTCCCCTCCTATACTGGTGTGTGTCCATTCATGTTCCCCTCCTATACTGGTGTGTGTCCATTCCTGTTCCCCTCCTATACTGGTGTGTGTCCATTCCTGTTCCTCTCCTATACTGGTGTGTGTCCATTCCTGTTCCCCTCCTATACTGGTGTGTGTCCATTCCTGTTCCTCTCCTATACTGGTGTGTGTCCATTCCTGTTCCCCTCCTATACTGGTGTGTGTCCATTCCTGTTCCCCTCCTATACTGGTGTGTGTCCATTCCTGTTCCTCTCCTATACTGTTGTGTGTCCATTCCTGTTCCCCTCCTATACTGGTGTGTGTCCATTCCTGTTCCTCTCCTATACTGGTGTGTGTCCATTCCTGTTCCCCTCCTATACTGGTGTGTGTCCATTCCTGTTCCCCTCCTATACTGGTGTGTGTCCATTCCTGTTCCTCTCCTATACTGGTGTGTGTCCATTCCTGTTCCTCTCCTATACTGATGTGTGTCCATTCCTGTTCCCCTCCTATACTGGTGTGTGTCCATTCCTGTTCCCCTCCTATACGGGTGTGTGTCCATTCCTGTTCCTCTCCTATACGGGTGTGTGTCCATTCCTGTTCCCCTCCTATACTGGTGTGTGTCCATTCCTGTTCCCCTCCTATACTGGTGTGTGTCCATTCCTGTTCCTCTCCTATACTGGTGTGTGTCCATTCCTGTTCCCCTCCTATACTGGTGTGTGTCCATTCCTGTTCCTCTCCTATACTGGTGTGTGTCCATTCCTGTTCCCCTCCTATACTGGTGTGTGTCCATTCCTGTTCCTCTCCTATACTGGTGTGTGTCCATTCCTGTTCCCCTCTTATACTGGTGTGTGTCCATTCCTGTTCCTCTCCTATACTGGTGTGTGTCCATTCCTGTTCCCCTCCTATACTGGTGTGTGTCCATTCCTGTTCCTCTCCTATACTGGTGTGTGTCCATTCCTGTTCCCCTCATATACTGGTGTGTGTCCATTCCTGTTCCCCTCCTATACTGGTGTGTGTCCATTCCTGTTCCTCTCCTATACTGATGTGTGTCCATTCCTGTTCCCCTCCTATACTGGTGTGTGTCCATTCCTGTTCCCCTCCTATACTGGTGTGTGTCCATTCCTGTTCCTCTCCTATACTGGTGTCTGTCCATTCCTGTTCCTCTCCTATACTGGTGTGTGTCCATTCCTGCTCCCCTCCTATACTGGTGTGTGTCCATTCCTGTTCCTCTCCTATACTGGTGTGTGTCCATTCCTGTTCCTCTCCTATACTGGTGTGTGTCCATTCCTGTTCCTCTCCTATACCGGCGTGTGTCCATTCCTGTTCCCCTCCTATACTGGTGTGTGTCCATTCCTGTTCCCCTCCTATACTGGTGTGTGTCCATTCCTGTTCCTCTCCTATACCGGCGTGTGTCCATTCCTGTTCCCCTCCTATACTGGTGTGTGTGTCCATTCCTGTTCCCCTCCTATACTGGTGTGTGTCCATTCCTGTTCCTCTCCTATACCGGCGTGTGTCTATTCCTGTTCCCCTCCTTTACTGGTGTGTGTCCATTCCTGTTCCCCTCCTATACTGGTGTGTGTCCATTCCTGTTCCTCTCCTATACCGGCGTGTGTCCATTCCTGTTCCCCTCCTATACTGGTGTGTGTGTCCATTCCTGTTCCCCTCCTATACCGGCGTGTGTCCATTCCTGTTCCCCTCCTATACTGGTGTGTGTGTCCATTCCTGTTCCTCTCCTATACTGGTGTATGTCCATTCCTGTTCCTCTCCTATACTGGTGTGTGTCCATTCCTGTTCCTCTCCTATACCGGCGTGTGTCCATTCCTGTTCCCCTCCTATACTGGTGTGTGTCCATTCCTGTTCCCCTCCTATACTGGTGTGTGTCCATTCCTGTTCCTCTCCTATACCGGCGTGTGTCCATTCCTGTTCCCCTCCTATACTGGTGTGTGTGTCCATTCCTGTTCCTCTCCTATACTGGCGTGTGTCCATTCCTGTTCCTCTCCTATACTGGTGTGTGTCCATTCCTGTTCCTCTCCTATACTGGTGTGTGTCCATTCCTGTTCCCCTCCTATACTGGTGTGTGTCCATTCCTGTTCCTCTCCTATACTGGTGTGTGTCCATTCCTGTTCCTCTCCTATACTGGTGTGTGTCCATTCCTGTTCCTCTCCTATACTGGTGTGTGTCCATTCCTGTTCCTCTCCTATACTGGTGTGTGTCCATTCCTGTTCCTCTCCTTTACTGTTGTGTGTCCATTCCTGTTCTCCTCCTATACTGGTGTGTGTACATTCCTGTTCCTCTCCTATACTGGTGTGTGTCCATTCCTGTTCCTCTCCTATACTGGTGTGTGTCCATTCCTGTTCCCCTCCTATACTGGTGTGTGTCCATTCCTGTTCCTCTCCTATACTGCTGTGTGTTCATTCCTGTTCCTCTCCTATACTGGTGTGTGTCCATTCCTGTTCCCCTCCTATACTGGTGTGTGTCCATTCCTGTTCCTCTCCTATACTGGTGTGTGTCCATTCCTGTTCCCCTCATATACTGGTGTGTGTCCATTCCTGTTCCCCTCCTATACTGGTGTGTGTCCATTCCTGTTCCTCTCCTATACTGATGTGTGTCCATTCCTGTTCCCCTCCTATACTGGTGTGTGTCCATTCCTGTTCCCCTCCTATACTGGTGTGTGTCCATTCCTGTTCCTCTCCTATACTGGTGTGTGTCCATTCCTGTTCCTCTCCTATACTGGTGTGTGTCCATTCCTGCTCCCCTCCTATACTGGTGTATGTCCATTCCTGTTCCTCTCCTATACTGGTGTGTGTCCATTCCTGTTCCTCTCCAATACTGGTGTGTGTCCATTCCTGTTCCTCTCCTATACTGATGTGTGTCCATTCCTGTTCCCCTCCTATACTGGTGTGTGTCCATTCCTGTTCCCCTCCTATACTGGTGTGTGTCCATTCCTGTTCCTCTCCTATACTGGTGTCTGTCCATTCCTGTTCCTCTCCTATACTGGTGTGTGTCCATTCCTGCTCCCCTCCTATACTGGTGTGTGTCCATTCCTGTTCCTCTCCTATACTGGTGTGTGTCCATTCCTGTTCCTCTCCTATACTGGCGTGTGTCCATTCCTGTTCCTCTCCTATACCGGCGTGTGTCCATTCCTGTTCCCCTCCTATACTGGTGTGTGTCCATTACTGTTCCCCTCCTATACTGGTGTGTGTCCATTCCTGTTCCTCTCCTATACCGGCGTGTGTCCATTCCTGTTCCCCTCCTATACTGGTGTGTGTGTCCATTCCTGTTCCCCTCCTATACTGGTGTGTGTCCATTCCTGTTCCTCTCCTATACCGGCGTGTGTCCATTCCTGTTCCCCTCCTTTACTGGTGTGTGTCCATTCCTGTTCCCCTCCTATACTGGTGTGTGTCCATTCCTGTTCCTCTCCTATACCGGCGTGTGTCCATTACTGTTCCCCTCCTATACTGGTGTGTGTCCATTCCTGTTCCCCTCCTATACTGGTGTGTGTCCATTCCTGTTCCTCTCCTATACTGGTGTGTGTCCATTCCTGTTCCTCTCCTATACTGGTGTGTGTCCATTCCTGCTCCCCTCCTATACTGGTGTATGTCCATTCCTGTTCCTCTCCTATACTGGTGTGTGTCCATTCCTGTTCCTCTCCAATACTGGTGTGTGTCCATTCCTGTTCCTCTCCTATACTGATGTGTGTCCATTCCTGTTCCCCTCCTATACTGGTGTGTGTCCATTCCTGTTCCCCTCCTATACTGGTGTGTGTCCATTCCTGTTCCTCTCCTATACTGGTGTCTGTCCATTCCTGTTCCTCTCCTATACTGGTGTGTGTCCATTCCTGCTCCCCTCCTATACTGGTGTGTGTCCATTCCTGTTCCTCTCCTATACTGGTGTGTGTCCATTCCTGTTCCTCTCCTATACTGGCGTGTGTCCATTCCTGTTCCTCTCCTATACCGGCGTGTGTCCATTCCTGTTCCCCTCCTATACTGGTGTGTGTCCATTACTGTTCCCCTCCTATACTGGTGTGTGTCCATTCCTGTTCCTCTCCTATACCGGCGTGTGTCCATTCCTGTTCCCCTCCTATACTGGTGTGTGTGTCCATTCCTGTTCCCCTCCTATACTGGTGTGTGTCCATTCCTGTTCCTCTCCTATACCGGCGTGTGTCCATTCCTGTTCCCCTCCTTTACTGGTGTGTGTCCATTCCTGTTCCCCTCCTATACTGGTGTGTGTCCATTCCTGTTCCTCTCCTATACCGGCGTGTGTCCATTCCTGTTCCCCTCCTATACTGGTGTGTGTGTCCATTCCTGTTCCCCTCCTATACCGGCGTGTGTCCATTCCTGTTCCCCTCCTATACTGGTGTGTGTGTCCATTCCTGTTCCTCTCCTATACTGGTGTATGTCCATTCCTGTTCCTCTCCTATACTGGTGTGTGTCCATTCCTGTTCCTCTCCTATACCGGCGTGTGTCCATTCCTGTTCCCCTCCTATACTGGTGTGTGTCCATTCCTGTTCCCCTCCTATACTGGTGTGTGTCCATTCCTGTTCCTCTCCTATACCGGCGTGTGTCCATTCCTGTTCCCCTCCTATACTGGTGTGTGTGTCCATTCCTGTTCCCCTCCTATACTGGTGTGTGTCCGTTCCTGTTCCTCTCCTATACTGATGTGTGTCCGTTCCTGTTCCTCTCCTATACTGGTGTGTGTCCATTCCTGTTCCTCTCCTATACTGGCGTGTGTCCATTCCTGTTCCTCTCCTATACTGGTGTGTGTCCATTCCTGTTCTTCTCCTATACTGGTGTGTGTCCATTCCTGTTCCCATCCTATACTGGTGTGTGTCCATTCCTGTTCCTCTCCTATACTGGTGTGTGTCCATTCCTGTTCCTCTCCTATACTGGTGTGTGTCCATTCCTGTTCCTCTCCTATACTGGTGTGTGTCCATTCCTGTTCCTCTCCTATACTGGTGTGTGTCCATTCCTGTTCCTCTCCTTTACTGGTGTGTGTCCATTCCTGTTCTCCTCCTATACTGGTGTGTGTCCATTCCTGTTCCCCTCCTATACTGGTGTGTGTGTCCATTCCTGTTCCCCTCCTATACTGGTGTGTGTCCGTTCCTGTTCCTCTCCTATACTGATGTGTGTCCGTTCCTGTTCCTCTCCTATACTGGTGTGTGTCCATTCCTGTTCCTCTCCTATACTGGCGTGTGTCCATTCCTGTTCCTCTCCTATACTGGTGTGTGTCCATTCCTGTTCTTCTCCTATACTGGTGTGTGTCCATTCCTGTTCCCCTCCTATACTGGTGTGTGTCCATTCCTGTTCCTCTCCTATACTGGTGTGTGTCCATTCCTGTTCCTCTCCTATACTGGTGTGTGTCCATTCCTGTTCCTCTCCTATACTGGTGTGTGTCCATTCCTGTTCCTCTCCTATACTGGTGTGTGTCCATTCCTGTTCCTCTCCTTTACTGGTGTGTGTCCATTCCTGTTCTCCTCCTATACTGGTGTGTGTACATTCCTGTTCCTCTCCTATACTGGTGTGTGTCCATTCCTGTTCCCCTCCTATACTGGTGTGTGTCCATTCCTGTTCCTCTCCTATACTGCTGTGTGTTCATTCCTGTTCCTCTCCTATACTGGTGTGTGTCCATTCCTGTTCCCCTCCTATACTGGTGTGTGTCCATTCCTGTTCCTCTCCTATACTGGTGTGTGTCCATTCCTGTTCCCCTCATATACTGGTGTGTGTCCATTCCTGTTCCCCTCCTATACTGGTGTGTGTCCATTCCTGTTCCTCTCCTATACTGATGTGTCTCCATTCCTGTTCCCCTCCTATACTGGTGTGTGTCCATTCCTGTTCCCCTCCTATACTGGTGTGTGTCCATTCCTGTTCCTCTCCTATACTGGTGTGTGTCCATTCCTGTTCCTCTCCTATACTGGTGTGTGTCCATTCCTGCTCCCCTCCTATACTGGTGTATGTCCATTCCTGTTCCTCTCCTATACTGGTGTGTGTCCATTCCTGTTCCTCTCCTATACTGGTGTATGTCCATTCCTGTTCCTCTCCTATACTGGTGTGTGTCCATTCCTGTTCCTCTCCTATACCGGCGTGTGTCCATTCCTGTTCCCCTCCTATACCGGTGTGTGTCCATTCCTGTTCCCCTCCTATACTGGTGTGTGTCCATTCCTGTTCCCCTCCTATACTGGTGTGTGTCCATTCCTGTTCCTCTCCTATACTGGTGTGTGTGTCCATTCCTGTTCCCCTCCTATACTGGTGTGTGTCCATTCCTGTTACCCCTCCTATACTGGTGTGTGTCCATTCCTGTTCCTCTCCTATACTGGCGTGTGTCCATTCCTGTTCCTCTCCTATACTGGTGTGTGTCCATTCCTGTTCCTCTCCTATACTGGTGTGTGTCCATTCCTGTTCCCCTCCTATACTGGTGTGTGTCCATTCCTGTTCCTCTCCTATACTGGTGTGTGTCCATTCCTGTTCCTCTCCTATACTGGTGTGTGTCCATTCCTGTTCCTCTCCTATACTGGTGTGTGTCCATTCCTGTTCCTCTCCTATACTGGTGTGTGTCCATTCCTGTTCCTCTCCTATACTGGTGTGTGTCCATTCCTGTTCCTCTCCTTTACTGGTGTGTGTCCATTCCTGTTCTCCTCCTATACTGGTGTGTGTACATTCCTGTTCCTCTCCTATACTGGTGTGTGTCCATTCCTGTTCCTCTCCTATACTGGTGTGTGTCCATTCCTGTTCCCCTCCTATACTGGTGTGTGTCCATTCCTGTTCCTCTCCTATACTGCTGTGTGTTCATTCCTGTTCCTCTCCTATACTGGTGTGTGTCCATTCCTGTTCCTCTCCTATACTGGTGTGTGTCCATTCCTGTTCCCCTCCTATAGTGGTGTGTGTCCATTCCTGTTCTCCTCCTATACTGGTGTGTGTCCATTCCTGTTCCCCTCCTATACTGGTGTGTGTCCATTCCTGTTCCCCTCATATACTGGTGTGTGTCCATTCCTGTTCCCCTCCTATACTGGTGTGTGTCCATTCCTGTTCCTCTCCTATACTGGTGTGTGTTCATTCCTGTTCCCCTCCTATACTGGTGTGTGTCCATTCCTGTTCCCCTCCTATACTGGTCTGTGTCCATTCCTGTTCCTCTCCTATACTGGTGTGTGTCCATTCCTGTTCCTCTCCTATACTGGTGTGTGTCCATTCCTGTTATCCTCCTATACTGGTGTGTGTCCATTCCTGTTCCCCTCCTATACTGGTGTGTGTCCATTCCTGCTCCCCTCCTATACTGGTGTGTGTCCATTCCTGTTCCTCTCCTATACTGGTGTGTGTCCATTCCTGTTCCTCTCCTATACTGGTGTGATTCCTGTTCCTCTCCTATACTGGTGTGATTCCTGTTCCTCTCCTATACTGGTGTATGTCCATTCCTGTTCCTCTCCTATACTGGTGTTTGTCCATTCCTGTTCCTCTCCTATACCGGCGTGTGTCCATTCCTGTTCCCCTCCTATACTGGTGTGTGTCCATTCCTGTTCCCCTCCTATACTGGTGTGTGTCCATTCCTGTTCCCCTCCTATACTGGTGTGTGTCCATTCCTGTTCCCCTCCTATACTGGTGTGTGTCCATTCCTGTTACCCCTCCTATACTGGTGTGTGTCCATTCCTGTTCCTCTCCTATACTGGCGTGTGTCCATTCCTGTTCCTCTCCTATACTGGTGTGTGTCCATTCCTGTTCCTCTCCTATACTGGTGTGTGTCCATTCCTGTTCCCCTCCTATACTGGTGTGTGTCCATTCCTGTTCCTCTCCTTTACTGGTGTGTGTCCATTCCTTTTCCCCTCCTATACTGGTGTGTGTCCATTCCTGTTCCTCTCCTATACTGCTGTGTGTTCATTCCTGTTCCTCTCCTATACTGGTGTGTGTCCATTCCTGTTATCCTCCTATACTGGTGTGTGTCAATTCCTGTTCCCCTCCTATACTGGTGTGTGTCCATTCCTGCTCCCCTCCTATACTGGTGTGTGTCCATTCCTGTTCCTCTTCTATACTGGTGTGTGTCCATTCCTGTTCCTCTCCTATACTGGTGTGTGTCCATTCCTGTTCCTCTCCTATACTGGTGTGATTCCTGTTCCTCTCCTATACATGTGTGTGTCCATTCTATTCCTCTTCTATACTGGTGTGTGTCCATTCCTGTTCCTCTCCTATACTGGTGCGTGTTCATTCCTGTTCCTCTCCTATACGGGTGTGTGTCCATTCCTGTTCCTCTTCTATACTGGTGTGTGTCCATTCCTGTTCCTCTCCTATACGGGTGTGTGTCCATTCCTGTTCCTCTCCTATACGGGTGTGTGTCCATTCCTGTTCCTCTCCTATACTGGTGTGTGTCCATTCCTGTTCCTCTCCTATACTGGTGTGTGTCCATTCCTGTTCCCCTCCTATACGGGTGTGTGTCCATTCCTGTTCCTCTCCTATACTGGTGTGTGTCCATTCCTGTTCCCCTCCTATACTGGTGTGTGTCCATTCCTGTTCCCCTCCTATACTGGTGTGTGTCCATTCCTGTTCCTCTCCTATACTGGTGTGTGTCCATTCCTGTTCCCCTCCTATACTGGTGTGTGTCCATTCCTGTTCCCCTCCTATACTGGTGTGTGTCCATTCCTGTTCCTCTCCTATACTGGTGTGTGTCCATTCCTGTTCCCCTCCTATACTGGTGTGTGTCCATTCCTGTTCCTCTCCTATACTGGTGTGTGTCCATTCCTGTTCCTCTTCTATACTGGTGTGTGTCCATTCCTGTTCCTCTCCTATACGGGTGTGTGTCCATTCCTGTTCCTCTCCTATACTGGTGTGTGTCCATTCCTGTTCCTCTCCTATACTGGTGTGTGTCCATTCCTGTTCCCCTCCTATACGGGTGTGTGTCCATTCCTGTTCCTCTCCTATACTGGTGTGTGTCCATTCCTGTTCCCCTCCTATACTGGTGTGTGTCCATTCCTGTTCCCCTCCTATACTGGTGTGTGTCCATTCCTGTTCCTCTCCTATACTGGTGTGTGTCCATTCCTGTTCCCCTCCTATACTGGTGTGTGTCCATTCCTGTTCCCCTCCTATACTGGTGTGTGTCCATTCCTGTTCCTCTCCTATACTGGTGTGTGTCCATTCCTGTTCCCCTCCTATACTGGTGTGTGTCCATTCCTGTTCCTCTCCTATACTGGTGTGTGTCCATTCCTGTTCCTCTTCTATACTGGTGTGTGTCCATTCCTGTTCCTCTCCTATACTGGTGTGTGTCCATTCCTGTTCCTCTCCTATACTGGTCTGTGTCCATTCGTGTTCCTCTCCTATACTGGTGTGTGTTCATTCCTGTTCCTCTCCTATACTGGTGTGTGTCCATTCCTGTTCCTCTCCTATACTGGCGTGTGTCCATTCCTGTTCCTCTCCTATACTGGTGTGTGTCCATTCCTGTTCCTCTCCTATACTGGTGTGTGTCCATTCCTGTTCCTCTCCTATACTGGTGTGTGTCCATTCCTGTTCCTCTCCTATACTGGTGTGTGTCCATTCCTGTTCCTCTCCTATACTGGTGTGTGTCCATTCCTGCTCCTCTCCTATACTGGTGTGTGTCCATTCCTGTTCCTCTCCTATACTGGTGTGTGTCCATTCCTGTCCCCTCCTATACTGGTGTGTGTCCATTCCTGTTCCTCTCCTATACTGGTGTGTGTCCATTCCTGTTCCTCTCCTATACTGGTGTGTGTGTCCATTCCTGTTCCTCTCCTATACTGGTGTGTGTCCATTCCTGTTCCCCTCCTATACGGGTGTGTGTCCATTCCTGTTCCTCTCCTATACTGGTGTGTGTCCATTCCTGTTCCCCTCCTATACTGGTGTGTGTCCATTCCTGTTCCCCTCCTATACTGGTGTGTGTCCATTCCTGTTCCTCTCCTATACTGGTGTGTGTCCATTCCTGTTCCCCTCCTATACTGGTGTGTGTCCATTCCTGTTCCCCTCCTATACTGGTGTGTGTCCATTCCTGTTCCTCTCCTATACTGGTGTGTGTCCATTCCTGTTCCCCTCCTATACTGGTGTGTGTCCATTCCTGTTCCTCTCCTATACTGGTGTGTGTCCATTCCTGTTCCTCTTCTATACTGGTGTGTGTCCATTCCTGTTCCTCTCCTATACTGGTGTGTGTCCATTCCTGTTCCTCTCCTATACTGGTCTGTGTCCATTCGTGTTCCTCTCCTATACTGGTGTGTGTTCATTCCTGTTCCTCTCCTATACTGGTGTGTGTCCATTCCTGTTCCTCTCCTATACTGGCGTGTGTCCATTCCTGTTCCTCTCCTATACTGGTGTGTGTCCATTCCTGTTCCTCTCCTATACTGGTGTGTGTCCATTCCTGTTCCTCTCCTATACTGGTGTGTGTCCATTCCTGTTCCTCTCCTATACTGGTGTGTGTCCATTCCTGTTCCTCTCCTATACTGGTGTGTGTCCATTCCTGCTCCTCTCCTATACTGGTGTGTGTCCATTCCTGTTCCTCTCCTATACTGGTGTGTGTCCATTCCTGTCCCCTCCTATACTGGTGTGTGTCCATTCCTGTTCCTCTCCTATACTGGTGTGTGTCCATTCCTGTTCCTCTCCTATACTGGTGTGTGTGTCCATTCCTGTTCCTCTCCTATACTGGTGTGTGTCCATTCCTGTTCCCCTCCTATACTGGTGTGTGTCCATTCCTGTTCCCCTCCTATACTGGTGTGTGTCCATTCCTGTTCCCCTCCTATACTGGTGTGTGTCCATTCCTGTTCCCCTCCTATACTGGTGTGTGTCCATTCCTGTTCCTCTCCTATACTGGTGTGTGTCCATTCCTGTTCCCCTCCTATACTGGTGTGTGTCCATTCCTGTTCCTCTCCTATACTGGTGTGTGTCCATTCCTGTTCCTCTCCTATACTGGTGTGTGTCCATTCCTGTTCCTCTCCTATACTGGTGTGTGTCCATTCCTGTTCCCCTCCTATACTGGTGTGTGTCCATTCCTGTTCCCCTCCTATACTGGTGTGTGTCCATTCCTGTTCCCCTCCTATACTGGTGCGTGTTCATTCCTGTTCCTCTCCTATACGGGTGTGTGTCCATTCCTGTTCCTCTCCTATACTGGTGTGTGTCCATTCATGTTCCTCTCCTATACTGGTGTGTGTCCATTCCTGTTCCCCTCATATACTGGTGTGTGTCCATTCCTGTTCCCCTCCTATACTGGTGTGTGTCCATTCCTGTTCCTCTCCTATACTGGTGTGTGTTCATTCCTGTTCCCCTCCTATACTGGTGTGTGTCCATTCCTGTTCCCCTCCTATACTGGTCTGTGTCCATTCCTGTTCCTCTCCTATACTGGTGTGTGTCCATTCCTGTTCCTCTCCTATACTGGTGTGTGTCCATTCCTGTTATCCTCCTATACTGGTGTGTGTCCATTCCTGTTCCCCTCCTATACTGGTGTGTGTCCATTCCTGCTCCCCTCCTATACTGGTGTGTGTCCATTCCTGTTCCTCTCCTATACTGGTGTGTGTCCATTCCTGTTCCTCTCCTATACTGGTGTGATTCCTGTTCCTCTCCTATACTGGTGTGATTCCTGTTCCTCTCCTATACTGGTGTATGTCCATTCCTGTTCCTCTCCTATACTGGTGTTTGTCCATTCCTGTTCCTCTCCTATACCGGCGTGTGTCCATTCCTGTTCCCCTCCTATACTGGTGTGTGTCCATTCCTGTTCCCCTCCTATACTGGTGTGTGTCCATTCCTGTTCCCCTCCTATACTGGTGTGTGTGTGTCCATTCCTGTTCCCCTCCTATACTGGTGTGTGTCCATTCCTGTTACCCCTCCTATACTGGTGTGTGTCCATTCCTGTTCCTCTCCTATACTGGCGTGTGTCCATTCCTGTTCCTCTCCTATACTGGTGTGTGTCCATTCCTGTTCCTCTCCTATACTGGTGTGTGTCCATTCCTGTTCCCCTCCTATACTGGTGTGTGTCCATTCCTGTTCCTCTCCTTTACTGGTGTGTGTCCATTCCTTTTCCCCTCCTATACTGGTGTGTGTCCATTCCTGTTCCTCTCCTATACTGCTGTGTGTTCATTCCTGTTCCTCTCCTATACTGGTGTGTGTCCATTCCTGTTATCCTCCTATACTGGTGTGTGTCAATTCCTGTTCCCCTCCTATACTGGTGTGTGTCCATTCCTGCTCCCCTCCTATACTGGTGTGTGTCCATTCCTGTTCCTCTTCTATACTGGTGTGTGTCCATTCCTGTTCCTCTCCTATACTGGTGTGTGTCCATTCCTGTTCCTCTCCTATACTGGTGTGATTCCTGTTCCTCTCCTATACATGTGTGTGTCCATTCTATTCCTCTTCTATACTGGTGTGTGTCCATTCCTGTTCCTCTCCTATACTGGTGCGTGTTCATTCCTGTTCCTCTCCTATACGGGTGTGTGTCCATTCCTGTTCCTCTTCTATACTGGTGTGTGTCCATTCCTGTTCCTCTCCTATACGGGTGTGTGTCCATTCCTGTTCCTCTCCTATACGGGTGTGTGTCCATTCCTGTTCCTCTCCTATACTGGTGTGTGTCCATTCCTGTTCCTCTCCTATACTGGTGTGTGTCCATTCCTGTTCCCCTCCTATACGGGTGTGTGTCCATTCCTGTTCCTCTCCTATACTGGTGTGTGTCCATTCCTGTTCCCCTCCTATACTGGTGTGTGTCCATTCCTGTTCCCCTCCTATACTGGTGTGTGTCCATTCCTGTTCCTCTCCTATACTGGTGTGTGTCCATTCCTGTTCCCCTCCTATACTGGTGTGTGTCCATTCCTGTTCCCCTCCTATACTGGTGTGTGTCCATTCCTGTTCCTCTCCTATACTGGTGTGTGTCCATTCCTGTTCCCCTCCTATACTGGTGTGTGTCCATTCCTGTTCCTCTCCTATACTGGTGTGTGTCCATTCCTGTTCCTCTTCTATACTGGTGTGTGTCCATTCCTGTTCCTCTCCTATACGGGTGTGTGTCCATTCCTGTTCCTCTCCTATACTGGTGTGTGTCCATTCCTGTTCCTCTCCTATACTGGTGTGTGTCCATTCCTGTTCCCCTCCTATACGGGTGTGTGTCCATTCCTGTTCCTCTCCTATACTGGTGTGTGTCCATTCCTGTTCCCCTCCTATACTGGTGTGTGTCCATTCCTGTTCCCCTCCTATACTGGTGTGTGTCCATTCCTGTTCCTCTCCTATACTGGTGTGTGTCCATTCCTGTTCCCCTCCTATACTGGTGTGTGTCCATTCCTGTTCCCCTCCTATACTGGTGTGTGTCCATTCCTGTTCCTCTCCTATACTGGTGTGTGTCCATTCCTGTTCCCCTCCTATACTGGTGTGTGTCCATTCCTGTTCCTCTCCTATACTGGTGTGTGTCCATTCCTGTTCCTCTTCTATACTGGTGTGTGTCCATTCCTGTTCCTCTCCTATACTGGTGTGTGTCCATTCCTGTTCCTCTCCTATACTGGTCTGTGTCCATTCGTGTTCCTCTCCTATACTGGTGTGTGTTCATTCCTGTTCCTCTCCTATACTGGTGTGTGTCCATTCCTGTTCCTCTCCTATACTGGCGTGTGTCCATTCCTGTTCCTCTCCTATACTGGTGTGTGTCCATTCCTGTTCCTCTCCTATACTGGTGTGTGTCCATTCCTGTTCCTCTCCTATACTGGTGTGTGTCCATTCCTGTTCCTCTCCTATACTGGTGTGTGTCCATTCCTGTTCCTCTCCTATACTGGTGTGTGTCCATTCCTGCTCCTCTCCTATACTGGTGTGTGTCCATTCCTGTTCCTCTCCTATACTGGTGTGTGTCCATTCCTGTCCCCTCCTATACTGGTGTGTGTCCATTCCTGTTCCTCTCCTATACTGGTGTGTGTCCATTCCTGTTCCTCTCCTATACTGGTGTGTGTGTCCATTCCTGTTCCTCTCCTATACTGGTGTGTGTCCATTCCTGTTCCCCTCCTATACTGGTGTGTGTCCATTCCTGTTCCCCTCCTATACTGGTGTGTGTCCATTCCTGTTCCCCTCCTATACTGGTGTGTGTCCATTCCTGTTCCCCTCCTATACTGGTGTGTGTCCATTCCTGTTCCTCTCCTATACTGGTGTGTGTCCATTCCTGTTCCCCTCCTATACTGGTGTGTGTCCATTCCTGTTCCTCTCCTATACTGGTGTGTGTCCATTCCTGTTCCTCTCCTATACTGGTGTGTGTCCATTCCTGTTCCTCTCCTATACTGGTGTGTGTCCATTCCTGTTCCCCTCCTATACTGGTGTGTGTCCATTCCTGTTCCCCTCCTATACTGGTGTGTGTCCATTCCTGTTCCCCTCCTATACTGGTGCGTGTTCATTCCTGTTCCTCTCCTATACGGGTGTGTGTCCATTCCTGTTCCTCTCCTATACTGGTGTGTGTCCATTCCTGTTCCTCTCCTATACGGGTGTGTGTCCATTCCTGTTCCTCTCCTATACTGGTGTGTGTCCATTCCTGTTCCTCTCCTATACTGGTGTGTGTCCATTACTGTTCCCCTCCTATACTGGTGTGTGTCCATTCCTGTTCCCCTCCTATACTGGTGTGTGTCCATTCCTGTTCCTCTCCTATACTGGTGTGTGTCCATTCCTGTGGGTAGGAGTTGGGCAAGTGTCTCAGCCCGCTAAAAATTCTGGCCAGAAAGGGGTGGTGGGTAAAATACCTCTAATAAAAATCACCTTTCTTGGGTGAAAATTACTGGCCACCCCTTGGCCCTTACAGGGTATCGCTTGAAATAGAATTTTGTGACCCTCGCGATCTTCCAGCCCAGGAAAGTGCACCACCAAAACATGAAAAAATAATCCACCTATCTGATTTAAAAAAAAGCCACCAAATAATAAAGTGTGTGTGGGGGGGGGGTGGGGGGGGCTTAAAAGTAAGCATAGGTACCTGGCGGGGCAATGCATAATGAAAACCCCTCTATAATAGCAGGGATTTAATTTTAAAAAAAGACGTCATTCCCAGCTTCCCCATGGGGATTTGGTTTTTATTATTTGATTACATTTTTTCATTCTTTTTATTTACATTTTTCAACTCAATTTGTCTTCTAAAAAAAGGCAAAGTGAAATTGCCAAAATGAAGCTGATTGTGGGTTGTATTGGGGGTTAATAACCGCATATTACTGGGGGATATGTACAAACTCCCGCACTGCCCCCAAATCATACCGGATCCGAATCGTGGCATATTGGGGTTTTGGAGATCCCTTATTTCAGAATTCGGAAGGGATCAGACTATGTGGTGTAGACCCTTCTGTAACCTAAACATTAATTAAACTGGGAATAAAACCTGATCTATACATTGTGTTGGCAGAGTTAGATATATGTTTTACTAGAGTCTGTTGTGTCTCACATGGTAACTACTGTTTTCATCTGAACCTGTCACACATGGTATACATCTTGTTTTACTGGCACATTATAAAGAGCGTGTTTGGGGGCATCGCTTGTGTCTATAGGGGTCCTGGGCAGGTTAACCCTCTAGATCACAGTAATTACAGTAATGCAGTTAGCGTGTCCCACGTGGCTGCTTTGGGGATAACGTGATTATATAGTGATACAGAGCGATTCCTGTCAGATGAATTTACAGAAAGAATGACACAACCTGACAGAGACAAACGGATTCCAACAAGGAATATTTAATCTGCTCCGGCACAAGAATGTAGAGCAATTCATCAAAACATTATGCCAGTCACTGCCATCAATATACCACCAGGGACACACCACCTCATCCTGCCATCAATACACCACCTCATCCTGCAATCAATACACCACCTCATCCTGCCATCAATAAACCACCAGGGACACACCACCTCATCCTGCCATCAATACACCACCAGGGATACACCACCTCATCCTGCCATCAATATACCACCAGGGACACACCACCTCATCCTGCCATCAATACACCACCTCATCCTGCCATCAATACACCACCAGGGATACACCACCTCATCCTGCCATCAATACACCACCTCATCCTGCCATCAATACACCACCAGGGACACACCACCTCATCCTGTCATCAATACACCACCAGGGATACACCACCTCATCCTGCCATCAATATACCACCAGGGACACACCACCTCATCCTGCCATCAATACACCACCTCATCCTGCCATCAATACACCACCAGGGATACACCACCTCATCCTGCCATCAATACACCACCAGGGATACACCACCTCATCCTGCCATCAATATACCACCAGGGATACACCACCTCATCCTACCATCAATACACCACCAGGGACACACCACCTCATCCTGCCATCAATATACCACCAGGGATACACCACCTCATCCTGCCATCAATACACCAACAGAGATACACCACCTCATCCTGCCATCAATACACCAACAGAGATACACCACCTCATCCTGCCATCAATACACCACCAGGGATACACCACCTCATCCTGCCATCAATACACCACCTCATCCTGCCATCAATACACCACCAGGGATACACCACCTCATCCTGCCATCAATACACCACCTCATCCTGCCATCAATACACCACCTCATCCTGCCATCAATACACCACCTCATCCTGCCATCAATGCACCACCAGGGATACACCACCTCATCCTACCATCAATACACCAGCAGGGACACACCACCTCATCCTGCCATCAATACACCACCAGGGATACACCACCTCATCCTGCCATCAATACACCACCTCATCCTGCCATCAATACACCACCTCATCCTGCCATCAATACACCACCTCATCCTGCCATCAATGCACCACCAGGGATACACCACCTCATCCTACCATCAATACACCACCAGGGACACACCACCTCATCCTGCCATCAATATTCCACCTCATCCTGCCATCAATGCACCACCAGGGATACCGAAAAACAGTGAGTCTGGGACAATGTTCTAAATGTGATGTCATCAGCACAATATTCCATTGGTTTCCATGGTGATATCAGCACAACATTCCATTGGTTTACATGGTGATATCAGCACAGCATTCCATTGGTTTCCATGGTGACTGCTCCACTTTTCCAAATTTTCACCAGATTTCGTCTTTATGAATAACACAAATGCAGTATATCCCTCCCACTCCAGGGTAACAGACAGGAGGGAGCTATGGGACACGGAGTCAGCCCCTCCCACTGCAGGGTGATCCAGACAGGAGGGAGGTATGGGACGTGGAGTCAGCCCCCCACTGCAGGGTGACACAGACAGGAGGGTGCTATGAGACACGGAGTCTGCCCCTCCCACTGCAGGGTGACACAGGCAGGAGGGAGCTATGATACACAGAGTCTGCCCCTCCCACTGCAGGGTCACACAGGCAGGAGGGAGCTATGGGACATGGAGTCAGCCCCTCCCACTGCAGGGTGATCCAGACAGGAGGGAGGTATGGGACGTGGAGTCAGCCCCCCACTGCAGGGTGACACAGACAGGAGGGTGCTATGAGACACGGAGTCTGCCCCTCCCACTGCAGGGTGACACAGGCAGGGGGGAGCTATGATACACAGAGTCTGCCCCTCCCACTGCAGGGTCACACAGGCAGGAGGGAGCTATGGGACACGGAGTCAGCCCCTCCCACTGCAGGGTGATCCAGACAGGAGGGAGGTATGGGACGTGGAGTCAGCCCCCCACTGCAGGGTGACACAGACAGGAGGGTGCTATGAGACACGGAGTCTGCCCCTCCCACTGCAGGGTGACACAGGCAGGAGGGAGCTATGGGACACGGAGCCAGCCCCTCCCACTGCAGGGTCACACAGGCAGGAGGGAGCTATGAGACATGGAGTAAGCCCTTCCCACTGCAGGGTGATCAAAACAGGAGGGAGGTAGGGAACATGGAGTCAGCCCCACCCATTGCAGGGTGACACAGACCAGAGGGAGTATGGGGGATCTAGATGTGCCAGGTCTCTGCATTATGATAGGTGCGGTGTCCATGATATTCCCAATGGCTGGCGATACATGTAGGATCAGTGACCTGCATAGAAACAGAATGAACTCAGTGACATGTACACGTTACTCACATACAACACATGCACACACAGCCACATGTTACTCACATACAACACATGCACACACAGCCACAAGTTACTCACATACAACACATGTACACACAGCCACAAGTTACTCACATACAACACATGTACACACAGCCACATGCTACTCACATACAACACATGCACACACAGCCACAAGTTACTCACATACAACACATGCACACACAGCCACATGCTACTCACATACAACACATGTACACACAGCACCAAGTTACTCACATACAACACACGTACACACAGCCACATGCTACTCACATACAACACATGCACACACAGCCACATGTTACTCACATACAACACATGCACACACAGCCACAAGTTACTCACATACAACACATGCACACACAGCCACATGCTACTCACATACAACACATGTACACACAGCCACATGCTACTCACATACAACACATGCACACACAGCCACAAGTTACTCACATACAACACATGCACACACAGCCACATGTTACTCACATACAACAAATGTACACACAGCCACATGTTACTCACATACAACACATGTACACACAGCACCAAGTTACTCACATACAACACACGTACACACAGCCACATGCTACTCACATACAACACATGTACACACAGCCACATGCTACTCACATCCAACACATGTACACACAGCCACAAGTTACTCACATACAACACATGCACACACAGCCACAAGTTACTCACATACAACACATGCACACACAGCCACATGTTACTCACATACAACACATGTACCCACAGCCACATGTTACTCACATACAACACACGTACACACAGCCACATGTTACTCACATACAACACATGTACATACAGCCACATGCTACTCACATACAACATATGTACACACAGCCACATGCTACTCACATACAACACATGTACACACAGCCACAAATTACTCACATGCAACACATGCACACACAGCCACAAGTTACTCACATACAACATACATCCACAGCCACAAGTTACTCACATACAACACATGTACACACAGCCACAAGTTACTCACATACAACACATGCACATACAGCCACAAGTTACTCACATACAACACATGTACCCAGAGCCACACATACACATAGCCAAAGGCTACTCACATACAACACATGTACACACCAGTCACATGTTGACACATACAACACACATATACGTTCTTCACTCGTGTTACCTGTAGCTCCTAATGTCTCACTGCAGAGTGACCCAGATGGATAATGATTTACCCCAGACTGAGGACGCCCCTCCCCATGCCCAGCCGTTTGCTATATATTTTCTGGCGGGTCACAGCTCTCACCCCCCTCACTTCTTCTTGTGATGTGGCACGGGCAGGCAGTCTGCGTTCATTCACACTATACTATACCATGCACCTCAAATCCCTACTCACCGTGAGGTGGGACGGGGGTCTTCTGCCGTGGGCCAGAGTCTGGAGAAGAAAAGGTGAGAAGAAAATAATAAATATATTATTATATATACAAAATGTTACCACATACCACTCACCCTTCTTCTCCATTACGCTTTACCTCCTCCCGTTACTCTCGCTCCCCATTATCCTCTCTCCCCGTTACTCTCGCTCCCCATTATCCTATCTCCCCGTTACTCTCGCTCCCCATTATCCTCTCTCCCCGTTACTCTCGCTCCCCATTATCCTATCTCCCCGTTACTCTCGCTCCCCATTATCCTCTCTCCCCGTTACTCTCGCTCCCCATTATCCTATCTCCCCGTTACTCTCGCTCCCCATTACTCTCGCTCCCCATTACTCTCGCTCCCCATTATCCTCTCTCCCTGTTACTCTCGCTCCCCATTATCCTCTCTCCCCGTTACTCTCGCTCCCCATTATCCTCTCTCCCCATTACTCTCGCTCCCCATTATCCTCTCTCCCCGTTACTCTCGCTCCCCATTATCCTCTCTTACCGTTACTCTCGCTCCCCATTATCCTCTCTCCCTGTTACTCTCGCTCCCCATTATCCTCTCTCCCTGTTACTCTCGCTCCCCATTATCCTCTCTCCCCGTTACTCTCGCTCCCCATTATCCTCTCTCCCCGTTACTCTCTCTCCCCATTATCCTATCTCCCCATTACTCTCGCTCCCCATTATCCTCTCTCCCCGTTACTCTCTCTCCCCATTATCCTCTCTCCCCGTTACTCTCTCTCCCCATTATCCTCTCTCCCCGTTACTCTCGCTCCCCATTATCCTCTCTCCCCATTATCCTCTCTCCCCGTTACTCTCGCTCCCCATTATCCTCTCTTACCGTTACTCTCGCTCCCCATTATCCTCTCTCCCTGTTACTCTCGCACCCCATTATCCTCTCTCCCTGTTACTCTCGCTCCCCATTATCCTCTCTCCCCGTTACTCTCTCTCCCCATTATCCTCTCTCCCCATTACTCTCTCTCCCCATTATCCTCCCTCCCCATTATCCTCTCTCCCCGTTACTCTCGCTCCCCATTATCCTCTCTTACCGTTACTCTCGCTCCCCATTATCCTCTCTTACCGTTACTCTCGCTCCCCATTATCCTCTCTCCCTGTTACTCTCGCACCCCATTATCCTCTCTCCCTGTTACTCTCGCTCCCCATTATCCTCTCTTCCCGTTACTCTCGCTCCCCATTACTCTCTCTCCCCATTACTCTCACTCCCCATTATCCTCTCTTCCCGTTACTCTCACTCCCCATTATCTTCTCTTCCCGTTACTCTCGCTCCCCATTATCCTCTCTCCCCGTTACTCTCACTCCCCATTATCCTCTCTTCCTGTTACTCTCGCTCCCCATTACTCTAGCTCCCCATTATCCTCTCTCCCCGTTACTCTCGCTCCCCATTATCCCCTCTTCCCGTTACTCTCGCTCCCCATTACTCTCTCTCCCCGTTACTCTCACTCCCCATTATCCTCTCTTCCCGTTACTCTCACTCCCCATTATCCTCTCTCCCCGTTACTCTCGCTCCCCATTATCCTCTCCTCCTGTTACTCTCGCTCCCCATTACTCTAGCTCCCCATTATCCTCTCTCCCCGTTACTCTCACTCCCCATTATCCTCTCTTCCCGTTACTCTCGCTCCCCATTATCCTCTCTCCAAGTTACTCTCGCTCCCAATTATCCTCTCTTACCGTTACTCTCACTCCCCATTATCCTCTCTCCCCGTTACTCTCGCTCCCCATTATCCTCTCTCCAAGTTACTCTCGCTCCCAATTATCCTCTCTCCCCATTACTCTCGCTCCCCATTATCCTCTCTCCCCATTACTCTCTCTCCCCATTATCCTCTCTCCCCATTATCCTCTCCTCCTGTTACTCTTGCTCCCCATTATCCTCTCTTCCCGTTACTCTCGCTCCCCATTATCCTCTCTTCCCGTTACTCTCTCTCCCAATTATCCTCTCTCCCCATTACTCTCTCTCCCCATTATCCTCTCTCCCCATTACTCTCGCTCCCCATTATCCTCTCTCCCCATTTCTCTTGCTCCCTGTTATCCTCTCTCTCACTTTTACTCTTGCTCCTCGTTACTCTTGCTCCCCGTTACTCTCTTCCTATTTCTCTCGCTCCTCATTACCCTCGCTCATCATTACTCTCTCCCCGTTACTCTCGCTCCGTTACTCTCTCCCCGTTACTCTCGCTCCTCGTTACTATCTCTCCCCGTTACTCTCGCTCCGTTACTCTCGCTCCATTACTCTCTCCCCGTTACTCTTGCTCCTCGTTACTCTCTCCCTGTTACTCTTGCTCCGTTACTCTCTCCCCGTTACTCTCTCCCGGTACTCTTGCTCCGTTACTCTCTCCCCGTTACTCTCTCCCTGTTACTCTCTCCCTGTTACTCTCTCCCTGTTACTCTCGCTCCGTTACTCTCTCCCCATTACTCTTGCTCCCCGGTACTCTCTCCCATTACTCTCTCCCCGTTACTCTCTCCCCGTTACTCTTGCTCCCCATTATCCTCTCTCCCTGTTACTCTCGCTCCCCATTATCCTCTCTTCCTGTCACGCTTACTCCCCATTATCCTCTCTCCCCGTTACTCTCGCTCCCCATTAACCTCTCTCCCCATTACTCTCGCTCCCCATTATCCTCCCTTCGCGTTACTCTCTCTCCCCATTATCCTCTCTCCCTGTTACTCTCGCTCCCCATTATCCTCTCTCCCCGTTACTCTCTCTCCCCATTATCCTCTCTCCCCGTTACTCTCACTCCCCATTATCCTCTCTCCCCGTTACTCTCACTCCCCATTATCCTCTCTCCCCATTACCCTCTCTCCCCGTTACTCTCACTCCCCATTATCCTCTCTCCCCATTACTCTCTCTCCCCATTATCCTCTCTCCCCGTTACTCTCTCTCCCCATTATCCTCTCTCCCCGTTACTCTCGCTCCCCATTATCCTCTCTTCCCGTTACTCTCGCTCCCCATTATCCTCTCTCCCCATTACTCTCTCTCCCCATTATCCTCTCTCCCCGTTACTCTCTCTCCCCATTATCCTCTCTCCCCGTTACTCTCGCTCCCCATTATCCTCTCTTCCCGTTACTCTCGCTCCCCATTACTCTCTCTCCCCGTTACTCTCACTCCCCATTATCCTCTCTCCCCGTTACTCTAGCTCCCCATTATCCTCTCTCCCCGTTACTCTCACTCCCCATTATCCTCTCTCCCCGTTACTCTCGCTCCCCATTATCCTCTCTTCCCGTTACTCTCGCTCCCCATTATCCTCTCTCCCCATTACTCTCACTCCCCATTATCCTCTCTCCCCGTTACTCTCGCTCCCCATTATCCTCTCTCCAAGTTACTCTCGCTCCCCATTATCCTCTCTTCCCGTTACTCTCTCTCCCAATTATCCTCTCTCCCCATTACTCTCTCTCCCCATTATCCTCTCTCCCCGTTACTCTCGCTCCCCAGTATCCTCTCTCCCCGTTACTCTCTCTCCCCATTATCATCTCTCCCCATTACTCTCTCTCCCCATTATCATCTCTCCCCATTACTCTCTCTCCCCATTATCATCTCTCCAAGTTACTCTCGCTCCCCATTATCCTCTATCCCCGTTACTCTCGCTCCCCATTATCCTCTCTCCCCATTACTCTCGCTCCCCATTATCCTCTCTCCCCATTATCCTCTCCTCCTGTTACTCTCGCTCCCCATTATCCTCTCTTCCCGTTACTCTCGCTCCCCATTATCCTCTCTCCCCATTACTCTCGCTCCCCATTATCCTCTCTTCCCGTTACTCTCACTCCCCATTATCCTCTCTCCCCGTTACTCTTGCTCCCCATTATCCTCTCTCCAAGTTACTCTCGCTCCCCATTATCCTCTCTTCCCGTTACTCTCTCTCCCAATTATCCTCTCTCCCCATTACTCTCTCTCCCCATTATCATCTCTCCAAGTTACTCTCGCTCCCCATTATCCTCTATCCCCGTTACTCTCGCTCCCCATTATCCTCTCTCCCCATTACTCTCGCTCCCCATTATCCTCTCTCCCCATTATCCTCTCCTCCTGTTACTCTCGCTCCCCATTATCCTCTCTTCCCGTTACTCTCGCTCCCCATTATCCTCTCTCCCCATTACTCTCGCTCCCCATTATCCTCTCTTCCCGTTACTCTCACTCCCCATTATCCTCTCTCCCCGTTACTCTTGCTCCCCATTATCCTCTCTCCAAGTTACTCTCGCTCCCCATTATCCTCTCTTCCCGTTACTCTCACTCCCCATTATCCTCTCTCCCCGTTACTCTTGCTCCCCATTATCCTCTCTCCAAGTTACTCTCGCTCCCCATTATCCTCTCTTCCCATTACTCTCTCTCCCCATTATCCTCTCTCCCCGTTACTCTCGCTCCCCATTATCCTCTCTCCCCGTTACTCTCTCTCCCCATTATCATCTCTCCCCATTACTCTCTCTCCCCATTATCATCTCTCCCCGTTACTCTCTCTCCCCATTATCATCTCTCCCCATTACTCTCTCTCCCCATTATCATCTCTCCCCGTTACTCTCACTCCCCATTATCCTCTCTTCCCGTTACTCTCGCTCCCCATTACTCTCTCTCCCCATTATCCTCTCTCCCCATTACTCTCGCTCCCCATTATCATCTCTCCCCATTACTCTCGCTCCCCATTATCCTCTCTCCCCATTACTCTCGCTCCCCATTATCATCTCTCCCCATTACTCTCGCTCCCCATTATCCTCTCTCCCCATTTCTCTTGCTCCCTGTTATCCTCTCTCTCACTTTTACTCTTGCTCCTCGTTACTCTTGCTCCCCGTTACTCTTCCTATTTCTCTCGCTCCTCATTACCCTCGCTCATCATTACTCTCTCCCCGTTACTCTCGCTCCGTTACTCTCTCCCCGTTACTCTCGCTCCTCGTTACTATCTCTCCCCGTTACTCTCGCTCCGTTACTCTCGCTCCATTACTCTCTCCCCGTTACTCTTGCTCCTCGTTACTCTCTCCCCGTTACTCTTGCTCCGTTACTCTCTCCCCGTTACTCTCTCCCGGTACTCTCGCTCCGTTACTCTCTCCCCGTTACTCTCTCCCTGTTACTCTCTCCCTGTTACTCTCGCTCCGTTACTCTCTCCCCATTACTCTTGCTCCCCGGTACTCTCTCCCATTACTCTCTCCCCGTTACTCTCTCCCCGTTACTCTTGCTCCCCATTATCCTCTCTTCCCGTTACTCTCGCTCCCCGTTACTCTCGCTCCCCATTATCCTCTCTCCCTGTTACTCTCGCTCCCCATTATCCTCTCTTCCTGTCACGCTTACTCCCCATTATCCTCTCTCCCCGTTACTCTCGCTCCCCATTATCCTCTCTCCCCATTACTCTCGCTCCCCATTATCCTCCCTTCGCGTTACTCTCTCTCCCCATTATCCTCTCTCCCCATTACTCTCTCTCCCCATTATCCTCTCTCCCCATTACTCTCTCTCCCCATTATCCTCTCTCCCCGTTACTCTTGCTCCCCATTATCCTCTCTCCCCGTTACTCTCGCTCCCCATTATCCTCTCTTCCCGTTACTCTCGCTCCCCATTACTCTCTCTCCCCATTACTCTCACTCCCCATTATCCTCTCTTCCCGTTACTCTCGCTCCCCATTATCCTCTCTTCCCGTTACTCTCGCTCCCCATTATCCTCTCTCCCCGTTACTCTCACTCCCCATTATCCTCTCCTCCTGTTACTCTCGCTCCCCATTACTCTAGCTCCCCATTATCCTCTCTCCCCGTTACTCTCGCTCCCCATTATCCTCTCTCCCCGTTACTCTCGCTCCCCATTATCATCTCTTCCCGTTACTCTCGCTCCCCATTACTCTCTTCCCGTTACTCTTGCTCTCCGTTACTCTCGCTCCGTTACTCTCTCCCCGTTACTCTCGCTCCGTTACTCTCTCCCCGTTACTCTCGCTCCGTTACTCTCTCCCCGTTACTCTCTCCCCGTTACTCTCGCTCCTCGTTACTATCTCTCCCCGTTACTCTCTCCCCGTTACTCTTGCTCCCCGTTACTCTCGCTCCGTTACTCTCTCCCCGTTACTCTCGCTCCGTTACTCTCGTTCCCCGTTACTCTTGTTCCCCGTTACTCTCTCCCCGTTACTCTTGTTCCCCGTTACTCTTGTTCCCCGTTACTCTCGCTCCGTTACTCTCTCCCCGTTACTCTCGCTCCGTTACTCTCTCCCGTTACTCTCTCCCGTTACTCTTGTTCCCCGTTACTCTTTTTCCCCCGTTACTCTTGTTCCCCGTTACTCTTGTTCTCCGTTACTCTTGTTCTCCGTTACTCTTGTTCTCCGTTACTCTCGCTCCGTTACTCTCTCCCCGTTACTCTTGCTCCTCATTACGATCTCTCCCCGTTACTCTCGCTCCGTTACTCTCTCCCCGTTACTCTCTCCCCGTTACTCTCGTTCCTCGTTACTAGCTCTCCCCGTTACTCTCTCCCCGTTACTCTCTCCCCGTTACTCTTGTTCCCCGTTACTCTTGTTCCCCGTTACTCTCTCCCCGTTACTCTTGTTCCCCGTTACTCTTGTTCCCCGTTACTCTCTCCCCATTACTCTCTCCCCGTTACTCTTGTTCCCCGTTACTCTTGTTCCCCGTTACTCTCGCTCCGTTACTCTCTCCCCTTTACTCTCTCCCCGTTACTCTCGCTCCGTTACTCTCTCCCGTTACTCTTGTTCCCCGTTACTCTTGTTCCTCGTTACTCTTGTTCCCCGTTACTCTCGCTCCGTTACTCTCTCCCCGTTACTCTCTCCACGTTACTATCTCTCCCCGTTACTCTCTCCCCGTTACTATCTCTCCCCATTACGATCTCTCCCCGTTACTCTCTCTCCCCGTTACTCTCTCCCCGTTACTCTCTCCCCGTTACTCTCTCCCCGTTACTCTCTCCCCGTTACTCTTGCTCCTCATTACGATCTCTCCCCGTTACTCTCGCTCCGTTACTCTCTCCCCATTACTCTTGCTCCTCATTACGATCTCTCCCCTTTACTCTCTCCCCGTTACTCTTGCTCCTCATTACGATGTCTCCCCGTTACTCTCGCTCCGTTACTCTCTCCCCGTTACTCTTGTTCCCCGTTACTCTCTCCCCATTACTCTCTCCCCGTTACTCTCGCTCCTCGTTACTATCTCTCCCCGTTACTCTTGTTCCCCGTTACTCTCTCCCCGTTACTCTCTCCCCGTTACTCTTGTTCCCCATTACTCTCTCCCCATTACTCTCTCCCCGTTACTCTCGCTCCGTTACTCTCTCCCCGTTACTCTCTCCCCGTTACTCTCTCCCCATTACTCTTGTTCCCCGTTACTCTTGTTCCCCGTTACTCTCGCTCCGTTACTCTCTCCCCTTTACTCTCTCCCCGTTACTCTCGCTCCGTTACTCTTGTTCCCCGTTACTCTTGTTCCCCGTTACTCTTGTTCCCCGTTACTCTCGCTCCGTTACTCTCTCCCCTTTACTCTCTCCCCGTTACTCTCGCTCCGTTACTCTTGTTCCCTGTTACTCTTGTTCCTCATTACTCTTGTTCCCCGTTACTCTCGCTCCGTTACTCTCTCCCCGTTACTCTCTCCACGTTACTATCTCTCCCCGTTACTCTCTCCCCGTTACTATCTCTCCCCGTTACTCTCTCCCCGTTACTCTTGCTCCTCATTACGATCTCTCCCCGTTACTCTCTCCCCGTTACTCTCTCCCCGTTACTCTCTCCCCGTTACTCTCTCCCCGTTACTCTTGCTCCTCATTACGATCTCTCCCCGTTACTCTCGCTCCGTTACTCTCTCCCCGTTACTCTCTCCCCGTTACTCTTGCTCCTCTTTACGATCTCTCCCCGTTACTCTCGCTCCGTTACTCTCTCCCCATTACTCTTGCTCCTCATTACGATCTCTCCCCTTTACTCTCTCCCCGTTACTCTTGCTCCTCATTACGATGTCTCCCCGTTACTCTCGCTCCGTTACTCTCTCCCCGTTACTCTCTCCCCGTTACTCTTGTTCCCCGTTACTCTCTCCCCATTACTCTCTCCCCGTTACTCTCGCTCCTCGTTACTATCTCTCCCCGTTACTCTTGTTCCCCGTTACTCTCTCCCCGTTACTCTCTCCCCGTTACTCTTGTTCCCCGTTACTCTCTCCCCATTACTCTCTCCCCGTTACTCTCGCTCCGTTACTCTCTCCCCGTTACTCTCTCCCCATTACTCTTGTTCCCCGTTACTCTTGTTCCCCGTTACTCTCGCTCCGTTACTCTCTCCCCTTTACTCTCTCCCCGTTACTCTCGCTCCGTTACTCTTGTTCCCCGTTACTCTTGTTCCCCGTTACTCTTGTTCCCCGTTACTCTTGTTCCCCGTTACTCTCGCTCCGTTACTCTCTCACCTTTACTCTCTCCCCGTTACTCTCGCTCCGTTACTCTTGTTCCCTGTTACTCTTGTTCCTCATTACTCTTGTTCCCCGTTACTCTCGCTCCGTTACTCTCTCCCCGTTACTCTCTCCACGTTACTATCTCTCCCCGTTACTCTCTCCCCGTTACTATCTCTCCCCGTTACTCTCTCCCCGTTACTCTTGCTCCTCATTACGATCTCTCCCCGTTACTCTCTCCCCGTTACTCTCTCCCCGTTACTCTCTCCCCGTTACTCTCTCCCCGTTACTCTCTCCCCGTTACTCTTACTCCTCATTACGATCTCTCCCCGTTACTCTCTCCCCGTTACTCTCTCCCCGTTACTCTCTCCCCGTTACTCTCTCCCCGTTACTCTTGCTCCTCATTACGATCTCTCCCCGTTACTCTCGCTCCGTTACTCTCTCCCCGTTACTCTCTCCCCGTTACTCTTGCTCCTCTTTACGATCTCTCCCCGTTACTCTCGCTCCGTTACTCTCTCCCCGTTACTCTCTCCCCGTTACTCTTGCTCCTCTTTACGATCTCTCCCCGTTACTCTCGCTCCGTTACTCTCTCCCCGTTACTCTCTCCCCGTTACTCTTGTTCCCCGTTACTCTCTCCCCGTTACTCTCGCTCCTCGTTACTATCTCTCCCCGTTACTCTCTCCCCGTTACTCTTGTTCCCCGTTACTCTCTCCCCGATACTCTCTCCCCGTTACTCTTGTTCCCCGTTACTCTTGTTCCCCGTTACTCTCGCTCCGTTACTCTCTCCCCGTTACTCTCTCCCCGTTACTCTTGTTCCCCGTTACTCTTGTTCCCCGTTACTCTCTCCCCGTTACTCTTGTTCCCCGTTACTCTCTCCCCGTTACTCTTGTTCCCCGTTACTCTCTCCCCGTTACTCTCTCCCCGTTACTCTCGCTCCGTTACTCTCTCCCCGTTACTCTTGTTCCCCGTTACTCTTGTTCCCCGTTACTCTCTCCCCGTTACTCTTGTTCCCCGTTACTCTCTCCCCATTACTCTTGTTCCCCGTTACTCTCTCCCCGTTACTCTTGTTCCCCGTTACTCTCTCCCCTTTACTCTCTCCCCGTTACTCTTGTTCCCCGTTACTCTTGTTCCCCGTTACTCTTGTTCCCCGTTACTCTCGCTCCGTTACTCTCTCCCCGTTACTCTCGCTCCGTTACTCTCTCCCCGTTACTCTCTCCCCGTTACTCTTGTTCCCCGTTACTCTTGTTCCCCGTTACTCTTGTTCCCCGTTACTCTCTCCCCGTTACTCTCTCCCCGTTACTCTCTCCCCGTTACTCTCGCTCCCCGTTACTCTTGTTCCCCGTTACTCTCGCTCCCCGTTACTCTTGTTCCCCGTTACTCTTGTTCCCCGTTACTCTCTCCCCGTTACTCTCGCTCCGTTACTCTCTCCCCGTTACTCTCTCCCCGTTACTCTCTCCCCGTTACTCTCGCTCGGTTACTCTCGCTCCTGGTTAATCTGTGTATATCAGAGTGGTTGGCTGAAGGTGGGAATGAGATTTGGTGACTCACCCTTTGCAGGTTCCAGTCTCTCTTCTTCCAGGGCTGTTTCCACTTCCTCTGTGTCCAGTAAATCCTCCTCTTCCTCACCTTGTGCTCCTGGTACAATGAGCGAGGGTCAGTACAGGAGTAAGGAGTTAGAGGGGACCCTGTGCTGGAACACTCCAGCTGTGTGGACTACATTTCCCATGATGCTCATAAAGAAGGAGTCTATGGACAGGTCATCACCAGTGGTGGTCCTGAAATCCTCAAAACATCCACCAATACGGGCTGAGGATCATGGGAAATGTACCGTTACCCCACCCTCACTCCACGCCTGTGGGGACTGGATCACTTGGGTGGTCCAGCAGTGAGAGCAAAAAACTAGACCCCCTGGCTCTCAGGTCTACACACTGTTAACAAGACCCAGCGCCACGTGTGGCCTCAACGACCGGCTATACCGTGGACAACTGAGATCCACCTCTGTGTCTCCATATTAGTTCTGCCCCACAGTATAACTCCTGCCAGGGCTGTATGCCATCTGAAGGAGAGTGTGGGATGGGGCGCACCAAGGTATTGTATCTGCAGACCTCCCATCTCACCTGCATGGAAGTCTATAGTCCTCAGCATTTCAGACACGTAGTCCACATTGACACTGAAGTGGTCCATGTTCTCGTAGCCCGGCTCTGGACGATCTATTGTAGACACTTTGGACATATCTGTGATCCTGCAGGTGTGGGGGAAAGGAAGCGGACATGTACCAGGGTACACGGGGGGTATAGCAGAGTTAGTGGCTGTGCCATGATTTTGGTGGCACTTAATACATAATCAGCATGTCTGGACACAAAGACGCAGTGAAGCACATTAACTGACATTCCGTTGAATGGTGGCAACCCGTGGATTAGTTTGATGAGGTTTAGTGTCAGACATACTGACATTCAGTGGAATGGTGGCATCCCGTGGATTAGTTTGATGAGGCTTACTGTCAGACATACTGACATTCAGTGGAATGGTGGCATCCCGTGGATTAGTTTGATGAGGCTTACTGTCATACATACTGACATTCAGTGGAATGGTGGCATCCCGTGGATTAGTTTGATGAGGCTTACTGTCAGACATACTGACATTCAGTGGAATGTTGGCATCCCGTGGATTAGTTTGATGAGGCTTACTGTCAGACATACTGACATTCAGTGGAATGGTGGTATCCCGTGGATTAGTTTGATGAGGTTTAGTGTCAGACATACTGACATTCAGTGGAATGGTGGCATCCCGTGGATTAGTTTGATGAGGCTTACTGTCAGACATACTGACATTCAGTGGAATGGTGGCATCCCGTGGATTAGTTTGATGAGGCTTACTGTCATACATACTGACATTCAGTGGAATGGTGGCATCCCGTGGATTAGTTTGATGAGGCTTACTGTCAGACATACTGACATTCAGTGGAATGTTGGCATCCCGTGGATTAGTTTGATGAGGCTTACTGTCAGACATACTGACATTCCGTGGAATGGTGGCATACCGTGGATTAGTTTGATGAGGCTTACTGTCAGACATACTGACATTCAGTGGAATGGTGGCAACCCGTGGATTAGTTTGATGAGGCTTACTGTCAGACATACTGACATTCAGTGGAAAGGTGGCATACCGTGGATTAGTTTGATGAGGCTTACTGTCAGACATACTGACATTCCGTGGAATGGTGGCATACCGTGGATTAGTTTGATGAGGCTTACTGTCAGACATACTGACATTCAGTGGAATGGTGGTATCCCGTGGATTAGTTTGATGAGGCTTACTGTCAGACATACTGACATTCAGTGGAATGGTGGCATCCCGTGGATTAGTTTGATGAGGCTTACTGTCAGACATACTGACATTCCGTGGAATGGTGGCATACCGTGGATTAGTTTGATGAGGCTTACTGTCAGACATACTGACATTCAGTGGAATGGTGGTATCCCGTGGATTAGTTTGATGAGGCTTACTGTCAGACATACTGACATTCAGTGGAATGGTGGTATCCCGTGGATTAGTTTGATGAGGCTTACTGTCAGACATACTGACATTCAGTGGAATGGTGGCAACCCGTGGATTAGTTTGATGAGGCTTACTGTCAGACATACTGACATTCAGTGGAATGGTGGCATTCCGTGGATTAGTTTGATGAGGCTTACTGTCAGACATACTGACATTCAGTGGAAAGGTGGCATACCGTGGATTAGTTTGATGAGGCTTACTGTCAGACATACTGACATTCCGTGGAATGGTGGCATACCGTGGATTAGTTTGATGAGGCTTACTGTCAGACATACTGACATTCAGTGGAATGGTGGTATCCCGTGGATTAGTTTGATGAGGCTTACTGTCAGACATACTGACATTCAGTGGAATGGTGGCATCCCGTGGATTAGTTTGATGAGGCTTACTGTCAGACATACTGACATTCAGTGGAATGGTGGTATACCGTGGATTAGTTTGATGAGGCTTACTGTCAGACATACTG
The DNA here is from genome assembly GCA_036172795.1 of Pelodytes ibericus. Lineage (NCBI taxonomy): Eukaryota > Metazoa > Chordata > Amphibia > Anura > Pelodytidae > Pelodytes > Pelodytes ibericus. Next base: position 216,862,183 of record CM069861.1, on the reverse strand, counting down.
ACATTCAGTGGAATGGTGGCATCCCGTGGATTAGTTTGATGAGGCTTAGTGTCAGACATACTGACATTCAGTGGAATGGTGGCATCCCGTGGATTAGTTTGATGAGGTTTAGTGTCAGACATACTACATTCCTGGGAATGGTGGCATCCCGTGGATTAGTTTGATGAGGCTTACTGTCAGACATACTGACATTCAGTGGAATGGTGGCATACTGTGGATTAGTTTGATGAGGCTTACTGTCAGACATACTGACATTCAGTGGAATGGTGGTATCCCGTGAATTAGTTTGATGAGGCTTACTGTCAGACATACTGACATTCAGTGGAATGGTGGCATACTGTGGATTAGTTTGATGAGGCTTACTGTCAGACATACTGACATTCAGTGGAATGGTGGCATCCCGTGGATTAGTTTGATGAGGCTTAGTGTCAGACATACTGACATTAAGTGGAATGGTGGCATACCGTGGATTAGTTTGATGAGGCTTACTGTCAGACATACTGACATTCAGTGGAATGGTGGCAACCCGTGGATTAGTTTGATGAGGCTTACTGTCAGACATACTGACATTCAGTGGAATGGTGGCAACCCGTGGATTAGTTTGATGAGGTTTAGTGTCAGACATACTGACATTCAGTGGAATGGTGGTATCCCGTGGATTAGTTTGATGAGGCTTACTGTCAGACATACTGACATTCAGTGGAATGGTGGCAACCCGTGGATTAGTTTGATGAGGCTTAGTGTCAGACATACTGACATTAAGTGGAATGGTGGCATACCGTGGATTAGTTTGATGAGGCTTACTGTCAGACATACTGACATTCAGTGGAATGGTGGCAACCCGTGGATTAGTTTGATGAGGCTTACTGTCAGACATACTGACATTCAGTGGAATGGTGGCAACCCGTGGATTAGTTTGATGAGGTTTAGTGTCAGACATACTGACATTCAGTGGAATGGTGGTATCCCGTGGATTAGTTTGATGAGGCTTACTGTCAGACATACTGACATTCAGTGGAATGGTGGCATCCCGTGGATTAGTTTGATGAGGCTTACTGTCAGACATACTGACATTCAGTGGAATGGTGGTATCCCGTGGATTAGTTTGATGAGGCTTACTGTCAGACATACTGACATTCAGTGGAATGGTGGCATCCCGTGGATTAGTTTGATGAGGCTTAGTGTCAGACATACTGACATTCAGTGGAATGGTGGCAACCCGTGGATTAGTTTGATGAGGCTTACTGTCAGACATACTGACATTCAGTGGAATGTTGGCATCCCGTGGATTAGTTTGATGAGGCTTACTGTCAGACATACTGACATTCAGTGGAATGGTGGCAACCCGTGGATTAGTTTGATGAGGCTTACTGTCAGACATACTGACATTCAGTGGAATGGTGGCAACCCGTGGATTAGTTTGATGAGGTTTAGTGTCAGACATACTGACATTCAGTGGAATGGTGGTATCCCGTGGATTAGTTTGATGAGGCTTACTGTCAGACATACTGACATTCAGTGGAATGGTGGCATCCCGTGGATTAGTTTGATGAGGCTTACTGTCAGACATACTGACATTCAGTGGAATGGTGGTATCCCGTGGATTAGTTTGATGAGGCTTACTGTCAGACATACTGACATTCAGTGGAATGGTGGCATCCCGTGGATTAGTTTGATGAGGCTTAGTGTCAGACATACTGACATTAAGTGGAATGGTGGTATCCCGTGGATTAGTTTGATGAGGCTTACTGTCAGACATACTGACATTCAGTGGAATGGTGGTATCCCGTGGATTAGTTTGATGAGGCTTACTGTCAGACATACTGACATTCAGTGGAATGGTGGCAACCCGTGGATTAGTTTGATGAGGCTTACTGTCAGACATACTGACATTCAGTGGAATGGTGGCATTCCGTGGATTAGTTTGATGAGGCTTACTGTCAGACATACTGACATTCAGTGGAAAGGTGGCATACCGTGGATTAGTTTGATGAGGCTTACTGTCAGACATACTGACATTCCGTGGAATGGTGGCATACCGTGGATTAGTTTGATGAGGCTTACTGTCAGACATACTGACATTCAGTGGAATGGTGGTATCCCGTGGATTAGTTTGATGAGGCTTACTGTCAGACATACTGACATTCAGTGGAATGGTGGCATCCCGTGGATTAGTTTGATGAGGCTTACTGTCAGACATACTGACATTCAGTGGAATGGTGGTATACCGTGGATTAGTTTGATGAGGCTTACTGTCAGACATACTGACATTCAGTGGAATGGTGGCATCCCGTGGATTAGTTTGATGAGGCTTAGTGTCAGACATACTGACATTCAGTGGAATGGTGGCATCCCGTGGATTAGTTTGATGAGGTTTAGTGTCAGACATACTACATTCCTGGGAATGGTGGCATCCCGTGGATTAGTTTGATGAGGCTTACTGTCAGACATACTGACATTCAGTGGAATGGTGGCATACTGTGGATTAGTTTGATGAGGCTTACTGTCAGACATACTGACATTCAGTGGAATGGTGGTATCCCGTGAATTAGTTTGATGAGGCTTACTGTCAGACATACTGACATTCAGTGGAATGGTGGCATACTGTGGATTAGTTTGATGAGGCTTACTGTCAGACATACTGACATTCAGTGGAATGGTGGCATCCCGTGGATTAGTTTGATGAGGCTTAGTGTCAGACATACTGACATTAAGTGGAATGGTGGCATACCGTGGATTAGTTTGATGAGGCTTACTGTCAGACATACTGACATTCAGTGGAATGGTGGCAACCCGTGGATTAGTTTGATGAGGCTTACTGTCAGACATACTGACATTCAGTGGAATGGTGGCAACCCGTGGATTAGTTTGATGAGGTTTAGTGTCAGACATACTGACATTCAGTGGAATGGTGGTATCCCGTGGATTAGTTTGATGAGGCTTACTGTCAGACATACTGACATTCAGTGGAATGGTGGCAACCCGTGGATTAGTTTGATGAGGCTTAGTGTCAGACATACTGACATTAAGTGGAATGGTGGCATACCGTGGATTAGTTTGATGAGGCTTACTGTCAGACATACTGACATTCAGTGGAATGGTGGCAACCCGTGGATTAGTTTGATGAGGCTTACTGTCAGACATACTGACATTCAGTGGAATGGTGGCAACCCGTGGATTAGTTTGATGAGGTTTAGTGTCAGACATACTGACATTCAGTGGAATGGTGGTATCCCGTGGATTAGTTTGATGAGGCTTACTGTCAGACATACTGACATTCAGTGGAATGGTGGCATCCCGTGGATTAGTTTGATGAGGCTTACTGTCAGACATACTGACATTCAGTGGAATGGTGGTATCCCGTGGATTAGTTTGATGAGGCTTACTGTCAGACATACTGACATTCAGTGGAATGGTGGCATCCCGTGGATTAGTTTGATGAGGCTTAGTGTCAGACATACTGACATTCAGTGGAATGGTGGCAACCCGTGGATTAGTTTGATGAGGCTTACTGTCAGACATACTGACATTCAGTGGAATGTTGGCATCCCGTGGATTAGTTTGATGAGGCTTACTGTCAGACATACTGACATTCAGTGGAATGGTGGCAACCCGTGGATTAGTTTGATGAGGCTTACTGTCAGACATACTGACATTCAGTGGAATGGTGGCAACCCGTGGATTAGTTTGATGAGGTTTAGTGTCAGACATACTGACATTCAGTGGAATGGTGGTATCCCGTGGATTAGTTTGATGAGGCTTACTGTCAGACATACTGACATTCAGTGGAATGGTGGCATCCCGTGGATTAGTTTGATGAGGCTTACTGTCAGACATACTGACATTCAGTGGAATGGTGGTATCCCGTGGATTAGTTTGATGAGGCTTACTGTCAGACATACTGACATTCAGTGGAATGGTGGCATCCCGTGGATTAGTTTGATGAGGCTTAGTGTCAGACATACTGACATTAAGTGGAATGGTGGCATCCCGTGGATTAGTTTGATGAGGCTTACTGTCAGACATACTGACATTCAGTGGAATGGTGGTATCCCGTGGATTAGTTTGATGAGGCTTTCTGTCAGACATACTGACATTCAGTGGAATGGTGGCAACCCGTGGATTAGTTTGATGAGGTTTAGTGTCAGACATACTGACATTCAGTGGAATGGTGGTATCCCGTGGATTAGTTTGATGAGGCTTACTGTCAGACATACTGACATTCAGTGGAATGGTGGCATCCCGTGGATTAGTTTGATGAGGCTTACTGTCAGACATACTGACATTCAGTGGAATGGTGGTATCCCGTGGATTAGTTTGATGAGGCTTACTGTCAGACATACTGACATTCAGTGGAATGGTGGCATCCCGTGGATTAGTTTGATGAGGCTTAGTGTCAGACATACTGACATTCAGTGGAATGGTGGTATCCCGTGGATTAGTTTGATGAGGCTTACTGTCAGACATACTGACATTCAGTGGAATGTTGGCATCCCGTGGATTAGTTTGATGAGGCTTACTGTCAGACATACTGACATTCAGTGGAATGGTGGCAACCCGTGGATTAGTTTGATGAGGTTTACTGTCAGACATACTGACATTCAGTGGAATGGTGGCAACCCGTGGATTAGTTTGATGAGGTTTAGTGTCAGACATACTGACATTCAGTGGAATGGTGGTATCCCGTGGATTAGTTTGATGTGGCTTACTGTCAGACATACTGACATTCAGTGGAATGGTGGCATCCCGTGGATTAGTTTGATGAGGCTTAGTGTCAGACATACTGACATTCAGTGGAATGGTGGTATCCCGTGGATTAGTTTGATGAGGCTTACTGTCAGACATACTGACATTCAGTGGAATGTTGGCATCCCGTGGATTAGTTTGATGAGGCTTACTGTCAGACATACTGACATTCAGTGGAATGGTGGCAACCCGTGGATTAGTTTGATGAGGTTTAGTGTCAGACATACTGACATTCAGTGGAATGGTGGTATCCCGTGGATTAGTTTGATGAGGCTTACTGTCAGACATACTGACATTCAGTGGAATGGTGGCATCCCGTGGATTAGTTTGATGAGGCTTACTGTCAGACATACTGACATTCAGTGGAATGGTGGCAACCCGTGGATTAGTTTGATGAGGCTTACTGTCAGACATACTGACATTCAGTGGAATGGTGGCAACCCGTGGATTAGTTTGATGAGGTTTAGTGTCAGACATACTGACATTCAGTGGAATGGTGGTATCCCGTGGATTAGTTTGATGAGGCTTACTGTCAGACATACTGACATTCAGTGGAATGGTGGCATCCCGTGGATTAGTTTGATGAGGCTTACTGTCAGACATACTGACATTCAGTGGAATGGTGGTATCCCGTGGATTAGTTTGATGAGGCTTACTGTCAGACATACTGACATTCAGTGGAATGGTGGCATCCCGTGGATTAGTTTGATGAGGCTTAGTGTCAGACATACTGACATTCAGTGGAATGGTGGCAACCCGTGGATTAGTTTGATGAGGCTTACTGTCAGACATACTGACATTCAGTGGAATGTTGGCATCCCGTGGATTAGTTTGATGAGGCTTACTGTCAGACATACTGACATTCAGTGGAATGGTGGCAACCCGTGGATTAGTTTGATGAGGCTTACTGTCAGACATACTGACATTCAGTGGAATGGTGGCAACCCGTGGATTAGTTTGATGAGGTTTAGTGTCAGACATACTGACATTCAGTGGAATGGTGGTATCCCGTGGATTAGTTTGATGAGGCTTACTGTCAGACATACTGACATTCAGTGGAATGGTGGCATCCCGTGGATTAGTTTGATGAGGCTTACTGTCAGACATACTGACATTCAGTGGAATGGTGGTATCCCGTGGATTAGTTTGATGAGGCTTACTGTCAGACATACTGACATTCAGTGGAATGGTGGCATCCCGTGGATTAGTTTGATGAGGCTTAGTGTCAGACATACTGACATTAAGTGGAATGGTGGCATCCCGTGGATTAGTTTGATGAGGCTTACTGTCAGACATACTGACATTCAGTGGAATGGTGGTATCCCGTGGATTAGTTTGATGAGGCTTTCTGTCAGACATACTGACATTCAGTGGAATGGTGGCAACCCGTGGATTAGTTTGATGAGGTTTAGTGTCAGACATACTGACATTCAGTGGAATGGTGGTATCCCGTGGATTAGTTTGATGAGGCTTACTGTCAGACATACTGACATTCAGTGGAATGGTGGCATCCCGTGGATTAGTTTGATGAGGCTTACTGTCAGACATACTGACATTCAGTGGAATGGTGGTATCCCGTGGATTAGTTTGATGAGGCTTACTGTCAGACATACTGACATTCAGTGGAATGGTGGCATCCCGTGGATTAGTTTGATGAGGCTTAGTGTCAGACATACTGACATTCAGTGGAATGGTGGTATCCCGTGGATTAGTTTGATGAGGCTTACTGTCAGACATACTGACATTCAGTGGAATGTTGGCATCCCGTGGATTAGTTTGATGAGGCTTACTGTCAGACATACTGACATTCAGTGGAATGGTGGCAACCCGTGGATTAGTTTGATGAGGTTTACTGTCAGACATACTGACATTCAGTGGAATGGTGGCAACCCGTGGATTAGTTTGATGAGGTTTAGTGTCAGACATACTGACATTCAGTGGAATGGTGGTATCCCGTGGATTAGTTTGATGTGGCTTACTGTCAGACATACTGACATTCAGTGGAATGGTGGCATCCCGTGGATTAGTTTGATGAGGCTTAGTGTCAGACATACTGACATTCAGTGGAATGGTGGTATCCCGTGGATTAGTTTGATGAGGCTTACTGTCAGACATACTGACATTCAGTGGAATGTTGGCATCCCGTGGATTAGTTTGATGAGGCTTACTGTCAGACATACTGACATTCAGTGGAATGGTGGCAACCCGTGGATTAGTTTGATGAGGTTTAGTGTCAGACATACTGACATTCAGTGGAATGGTGGTATCCCGTGGATTAGTTTGATGAGGCTTACTGTCAGACATACTGACATTCAGTGGAATGGTGGCATCCCGTGGATTAGTTTGATGAGGCTTACTGTCAGACATACTGACATTCAGTGGAATGGTGGTATCCCGTGGATTAGTTTGATGAGGCTTACTGTCAGACATACTGACATTCAGTGGAATGGTGGCATCCCGTGGATTAGTTTGATGAGGCTTAGTGTCAGACATACTGACATTAAGTGGAATGGTGGCATACCGTGGATTAGTTTGATGAGGCTTACTGTCAGACATACTGACATTCAGTGGAATGGTGGTATCCCGTGGATTAGTTTGATGAGGCTTACTGTCAGACATACTGACATTCAGTGGAATGGTGGCAAACCTTGGATTAGTTTGATGAGGTTTAGTGTCAGACATACTGACATTCAGTGGAATGGTGGTATCCCGTGGATTAGTTTGATGAGGCTTACTGTCAGACATACTGACATTCAGTGGAATGGTGGCAACCCGTGGATTAGTTTGATGAGGTTTAGTGTCAGACATACTGACATTCAGTGGAATGGTGGTATCCCGTGGATTAGTTTGATGAGGCTTACTGTCAGACATACTGACATTCAGTGGAATGGTGGCATCCCGTGGATTAGTTTGATGAGGCTTACTGTCAGACATACTGACATTCAGTGGAATGGTGGCATCCCGTGGATTAGTTTGATGAGTCTTAGTGTCAGACATACTGACATTCAGTGGAATGGTGGTATCCCATGGATTAGTTTGATGAGGCTTACTGTCAGACATACTGACATTCAGTGGAATGTTGGCATCCCGTGGATTAGTTTGATGAGGCTTACTGTCAGACATACTGACATTCAGTGGAATGGTGGCAACCCGTGGATTAGTTTGATGAGGCTTACTGTCAGACATACTGACATTCAGTGGAATGGTGGCAACCCGTGGATTAGTTTGATGAGGTTTAGTGTCAGACATACTGACATTCAGTGGAATGGTGGTATCCCGTGGATTAGATTGATGAGGCTTACTGTCAGACATACTGACATTCAGTGGAATGGTGGCATCCCGTGGATTAGTTTGATGAGGATTACTGTCAGACATACTGACATTCAGTGGAATGGTGGTATCCCGTGGATTAGTTTGATGAGGCTTACTGTCAGACATACTGACATTCAGTGGAATGGTGGCATCCCGTGGATTAGTTTGATGAGGCTTAGTGTCAGACATACTGACATTCAGTGGAATGTTGGCATCCCGTGGATTAGTTTGATGAGGCTTACTGTCAGACATACTGACATTCAGTGGAATGGTGGCAACCCGTGGATTAGTTTGATGAGGCTTACTGTCAGACATACTGACATTCAGTGGAATGGTGGCAACCCGTGGATTAGTTTGATGAGGTTTAGTGTCAGACATACTGACATTCAGTGGAATGGTGGTATCCCGTGGATTAGTTTGATGAGGTTTAGTGTCAGACATACTGACATTCAGTGGAATGGTGGTATCCCGTGGATTAGTTTGATGAGGCTTACTGTCAGACATACTGACATTCAGTGGAATGGTGGCATCCCGTGGATTAGTTTGATGAGGCTTACTGTCAGACATACTGACATTCAGTGGAATGGTGGTATCCCGTGGATTAGTTTGATGAGGCTTACTGTCAGACATACTGACATTCAGTGGAATGGTGGCATCCCGTGGATTAGTTTGATGAGGCTTAGTGTCAGACATACTGACATTAAGTGGAATGGTGGCATACCGTGGATTAGTTTGATGAGGCTTACTGTCAGACATACTGACATTCAGTGGAATGGTGGTATCCCGTGGATTAGTTTGATGAGGCTTACTGTCAGACATACTGACATTCAGTGGAATGGTGGCAACCCTTGGATTAGTTTGATGAGGTTTAGTGTCAGACATACTGACATTCAGTGGAATGGTGGTATCCCGTGGATTAGTTTGATGAGGCTTACTGTCAGACATACTGACATTCAGTGGAATGGTGGCAACCCGTGGATTAGTTTGATGAGGTTTAGTGTCAGACATACTGACATTCAGTGGAATGGTGGTATCCCGTGGATTAGTTTGATGAGGCTTACTGTCAGACATACTGACATTCAGTGGAATGGTGGCATCCCGTGGATTAGTTTGATGAGGCTTACTGTCAGACATACTGACATTCAGTGGAATGGTGGTATCCCGTGGATTAGTTTGATGAGGCTTACTGTCAGACATACTGACATTCAGTGGAATGGTGGCATCCCGTGGATTAGTTTGATGAGTCTTAGTGTCAGACATACTGACATTCAGTGGAATGGTGGTATCCCATGGATTAGTTTGATGAGGCTTACTGTCAGACATACTGACATTCAGTGGAATGTTGGCATCCCGTGGATTAGTTTGATGAGGCTTACTGTCAGACATACTGACATTCAGTGGAATGGTGGCAACCCGTGGATTAGTTTGATGAGGCTTACTGTCAGACATACTGACATTCAGTGGAATGGTGGCAACCCGTGGATTAGTTTGATGAGGTTTAGTGTCAGACATACTGACATTCAGTGGAATGGTGGTATCCCGTGGATTAGATTGATGAGGCTTACTGTCAGACATACTGACATTCAGTGGAATGGTGGCATCCCGTGGATTAGTTTGATGAGGATTACTGTCAGACATACTGACATTCAGTGGAATGGTGGTATCCCGTGGATTAGTTTGATGAGGCTTACTGTCAGACATACTGACATTCAGTGGAATGGTGGCATCCCGTGGATTAGTTTGATGAGGCTTAGTGTCAGACATACTGACATTCAGTGGAATGTTGGCATCCCGTGGATTAGTTTGATGAGGCTTACTGTCAGACATGCTGACATTCAGTGGAATGGTGGCAACCCGTGGATTAGTTTGATGAGGCTTACTGTCAGACATACTGACATTCAGTGGAATGGTGGCAACCCGTGGATTAGTTTGATGAGGTTTAGTGTCAGACATACTGACATTCAGTGGAATGGTGGTATCCCGTGGATTAGTTTGATGAGGCTTAGTGTCAGACATACTGACATTCAGTGGAATGGTGGCATCCCGTGGATTAGTTTGATGAGGTTTAGTGTCAGACATACTACATTCCTGGGAATGGTGGCATCCCGTGGATTAGTTGGATGAGGCTTACTGTCAGACATACTGACATTCAGTGGAATGGTGGTATGCCGTGGATTAGTTTGATGAGGCTTACTGTCAGACATACTGACATTCAGTGGAATGGTGGCATACTGTGGATTAGTTTGATGAGGCTTATTGTCAGACATACTGACATTCAGTGGAATGGTGGTATCCCGTGAATTAGTTTGATGAGGCTTACTGTCAGACATACTGACATTCAGTGGAATGGTGGCATACTGTGGATTAGTTTGATGAGGCTTACTGTCAGACATACTGACATTCAGTGGAATGGTGGCATCCCGTGGATTAGTTTGATGAGGCTTAGTGTCAGACATACTGACATTAAGTGGAATGGTGGCATACCGTGGATTAGTTTGATGAGGCTTACTGTCAGACATACTGACATTCAGTGGAATGGTGGCAACCCGTGGATTAGTTTGATGAGGCTTAATGTCAGACATACTGACATTCAGTGGAATGGTGGCAACCCGTGGATTAGTTTGATGAGGTTTAGTGTCAGACATACTGACATTCAGTGGAATGGTGGTATCCCGTGGATTAGTTTGATGAGGCTTACTGTCAGACATACTGACATTCAGTGGAATGGTGGCATCCCGTGGATTAGTTTGATGAGGCTTACTGTCAGACATACTGACATTCAGTGGAATGGTGGTATCCCGTGGATTAGTTTGATGAGGCTTACTGTCAGACATACTGACATTCAGTGGAATGGTGGCATCCCGTGGATTAGTTTGATGAGGCTTAGTGTCAGACATACTGACATTCAGTGGAATGGTGGTATCCCGTGGATTAGTTTGATGAGGCTTACTGTCAGACATACTGACATTCAGTGGAATGGTGGCATCCCGTGGATTAGTTTGATGAGGCTTAGTGTCAGACATACTGACATTCAGTGGAATGGTGGTATCCCGTGGATTAGTTTGATGAGGCTTACTGTCAGACATACTGACATTCAGTGGAATGTTGGCATCCCGTGGATTAGTTTGATGAGGCTTACTGTCAGACATACTGACATTCAGTGGAATGGTGGCAACCCGTGGATTAGTTTGATGAGGTTTAGTGTCAGACATACTGACATTCAGTGGAATGGTGGTATCCCGTGGATTAGTTTGATGAGGCTTACTGTCAGACATACTGACATTCAGTGGAATGGTGGCATCCCGTGGATTAGTTTGATGAGGCTTACTGTCAGACATACTGACATTCAGTGGAATGGTGGTATCCCGTGGATTAGTTTGATGAGGCTTACTGTCAGACATACTACATTCCTGGGAATGGTGGCATCCCGTGGATTAGTTTGATGAGGCTTACTGTCAGACATACTGACATTCAGTGGAATGGTGGTATCCCGTGGATTAGTTTGATGAGGCTTACTGTCAGACATACTGACATTCAGTGGAATGGTGGCATACTGTGGATTAGTTTGATGAGGCTTATTGTCAGACATACTGACATTCAGTGGAATGGTGGTATCCCGTGAATTAGTTTGATGAGGCTTACTGTCAGACATACTGACATTCAGTGGAATGGTGGCATCCCGTGGATTAGTTTGATGAGGCTTAGTGTCAGACATACTGACATTCAGTGGAATGGTGGTATCCCGTGGATTAGTTTGATGAGGCTTACTGTCAGACATACTGACATTCAGTGGAATGGTGGCATCCCGTGGATTAGTTTGATGAGGCTTACTGTCAGACATACTGACATTCAGTGGAATGGTGGTATCCCGTGGATTAGTTTGATGAGGCTTACTGTCAGACATACTGACATTCAGTGGAATGGTGGCATCCCGTGGATTAGTTTGATGAGTCTTAGTGTCAGACATACTGACATTCAGTGGAATGGTGGTATCCCATGGATTAGTTTGATGAGGCTTACTGTCAGACATACTGACATTCAGTGGAATGTTGGCATCCCGTGGATTAGTTTGATGAGGCTTACTGTCAGACATACTGACATTCAGTGGAATGGTGGCAACCCGTGGATTAGTTTGATGAGGCTTACTGTCAGACATACTGACATTCAGTGGAATGGTGGCAACCCGTGGATTAGTTTGATGAGGTTTAGTGTCAGACATACTGACATTCAGTGGAATGGTGGTATCCCGTGGATTAGATTGATGAGGCTTACTGTCAGACATACTGACATTCAGTGGAATGGTGGCATCCCGTGGATTAGTTTGATGAGGATTACTGTCAGACATACTGACATTCAGTGGAATGGTGGTATCCCGTGGATTAGTTTGATGAGGCTTACTGTCAGACATACTGACATTCAGTGGAATGGTGGCATCCCGTGGATTAGTTTGATGAGGCTTAGTGTCAGACATACTGACATTCAGTGGAATGTTGGCATCCCGTGGATTAGTTTGATGAGGCTTACTGTCAGACATACTGACATTCAGTGGAATGGTGGCAACCCGTGGATTAGTTTGATGAGGCTTACTGTCAGACATACTGACATTCAGTGGAATGGTGGCAACCCGTGGATTAGTTTGATGAGGTTTAGTGTCAGACATACTGACATTCAGTGGAATGGTGGTATCCCGTGGATTAGTTTGATGAGGCTTAGTGTCAGACATACTGACATTCAGTGGAATGGTGGCATCCCGTGGATTAGTTTGATGAGGTTTAGTGTCAGACATACTACATTCCTGGGAATGGTGGCATCCCGTGGATTAGTTGGATGAGGCTTACTGTCAGACATACTGACATTCAGTGGAATGGTGGTATGCCGTGGATTAGTTTGATGAGGCTTACTGTCAGACATACTGACATTCAGTGGAATGGTGGCATACTGTGGATTAGTTTGATGAGGCTTATTGTCAGACATACTGACATTCAGTGGAATGGTAGTATCCCGTGAATTAGTTTGATGAGGCTTAGTGTCAGACATACTGACATTAAGTGGAATGGTGGCATCCCGTGGATTATGTCAGACAAAGCTTTCCTTTATTAATTACTCTGGTCCGTGGCCTAAATATTGCAGACAGGTGAATAATGATTTATTTATTTAGAGAGAAGAACCGATTCCCCCTCCCCACGTGGGTACCATGAGAAGTAGATCTGCCATGTGGATTAGTAACACGTACATTCCACACAGGGGCTCACGTGTGATCAGACTCACTTCTTTATCACTTCCTTTGCATTCTGTAAGAGAGAGAGAAACGACTCACTGATATATATTGCTGTAGAGTCTGTGATACATTTATACACTGCACATTACTGTAATACACTCACACACTGCACATTACTGTAATACACTCACACACTGCACATTACTGTAATACACTCACACACTGCACCTTACTGTGATACACTCACACGCTGCACATTACCGTAATACACTCACACACTGCACATTACTGTGATACACTCACACGCTGCACATTACTGTGATACACTCACACACTGCACATTACTGTGATACACTCACACACTGCACATTACTGTGATACACTCACACACTGCACATTACTGTGATACACTCACACGCTGCACATTACTGTGATACACTCACATACTGCACATTACTGTGATACACTCACACGCTGCACATTACTGGGATACACTCACACACCGCACATTACTGTGATACACTCACACACTGCACATCACTGTGATACACTCACACACTGCACATTACTGTGATACACTCACATACTGCACATTACTGTGATACACTCACACGCTGCACATTACTGTGATACACTCACATACTGCACATTACTGTGATACACTCACACGCTGCACATTACTGTGATACACTCACACACTGCACATTACTGTAATACACTCACACACTGCACATTACTGTAATACACTCACACACTGCACCTTACTGTGATACACTCACACGCTGCACATTACTGTAATACACTCACACACTGCACATTACTGTGATACACTCACACACTGCACATTACTGTGATACACTCACACACTGCACATTACTGTGATACACTCACACACTGCACATTACTGTGATACACTCACACACTGCACATTACTGTGATACACTCACACACTGCACATTACTGTAATACACTCACACACTGCACATTACTGTGATACACTCACACGCTGCACATTACTGTGATACACTCACACGCTGCACATTACTGTGATACACTCACACACTGCACATTACTGTGATACACTCACACGCTGCACATTACTGTGATACACTCACACGCTGCACATTACTGTGATACCCTCACACACTGCACATTACTGTGATACACTCACACACTGCACATTACTGTGATACACTCACACACCGCACATTACTATGAGTTTTATTGCTGTGGAGTCTGTGATACACTCACACGCTGCACATTACTGTGAGTTTTATTGCTGTGGGGTCTGTTATACACTCACACACTGCACATTACTGTGAGTTTTATTGCTGTATAGCCTGTGATACACTCACACACTGCACATTACTGTGAGTTTTATTGCTGTATAGCCTGTGATACACTCACACACTGCACATTACTGTGAGTATTATTGCTGTGGAGTCTGTGATACACTCACACTGCACATTACTGTGAGTTTTATTGCTGTGTAGTCTGTGATACACTCACACACTGCACATTACTGTGATACACTCACACACTGCACATTACTGTGAGTATTATTGCTGTGGAGTCTGTGATACACTCACACACGGCACATTACTGTGAGTATTATTGCTGTGGAGTCTGTGATACACTCACACACGGCACATTACTGTGAGTATTATTGCTGTGGAGTCTGTGATACACTCACACACTGCACATTACTGTAATACACTCACACACTGCACATTACTGTGATACACTCACATACTGCACATTACTGTGATACACTCACACACTGCACATTACTGGGAGTATTATTGCTGTGGAGTCTGTGATACACTCACACACTGCACATTACTGTGAGTTTTATTGCTGTGGAGTCTGTGATACACTCACACACTGCACATTACTGTGAGTTTTATTGCTGTGGAGTCTGTGATACACTCACACACTACACATTACTGTGAGTTTTATTGCTGTGGAGTCTGTGATACACTCACACACACCGCACATTACTATGAGTCTTATTGCTGTGGAGTCTGTGATACACTCACACACTGCACATTACTGTGAGTTTTATTGCTGTGGAGTCTGTGATACACTCACACCGCACATTACTGTGAGTTTTATTGCTGTGGAGTCTGTGATACACTCACACGCTGCACATTACTGGCAGTGTCATTGCTGTGGAGTCTGTGATACACTCACACACTGCACATTACTGGCAGTGTCATTGCTGTGGAGTCTGTGATACACTCACACGCTGCACATTACTGGCAGTGTCATTGCTGTGGAGTCAGTGATACACTCACACACTGCACATTACTGTGAGTTTTATTGCTGTGGAGCTCTGTGATACACTCACACACTGCACATTACTGTGAGTATTATTGCTGTGGAGTCGGTGATACACTCACACACTGCACATTACTGTGAGTCTTATTGCTGTGGAGTCTGTGATACACTCACACACGGCACATTACTGTGAGTATTATTGCTGTGGAGTCGGTGATACACTCACACACTGCACATTACTGTGAGTCTTATTGCTGTGGAGTCTGTGATACACTCACACACGGCACATTACTGGCAGTGTCATTGCTGTGGAGCGCAGTGTGAAGCTGGTTATCTTGCAGCATTGTTACCTGCAGGAAGGCTGCCATCTGAGGCTCCTCCATGGACTGGATGGATGTTTCTACCAGTTTGGAGGTCACTTCCAAGTGGTCTCCATGCTGCCGGATCAGAGAGCGCACACACTGTAGTTTCTCCTCCTGATCCCGGGTGATGCTCTGTAATAATTCCTTCTTTCTCTCCTCCAGGATGTTATACAGGGAATCAAACCTCTGACTGAGCAGCTGCTTCTGTCTGCGGCTGTTATCCTGCACCGGAGAGATCGGTGAGCTCCGCACATGGCATACAGAGAGAGCTGCACACGGCAAATAGAGAGCTCTGCACACAGGATACAGAGAGCTCCGCACACAGCATACAGAGAGCTCCTCACACAGGATACAGAGAGCTCCGCACACAGGATACAGAGAGCTCCGCACACAGCATACAGAGAGCTCCTCACACAGCATACAGAGAGCTCCGCACACAGCATACAGAGAGCTCCGCACACAGCATACAGAGAGCTCCGCACACAGCATACAGAGAGCTCCGCACACAGCATACAGAGAGCTCCTCACACAGGATACAGAGAGCTCCTCACACAGGATACAGAGAGCTCCTCACACAGGATACAGAGAGCTCCTCACACAGGATACAGAGAGCTCCTCACACAGGATACAGAGAGCTCCTCACACAGCATACAGAGAGCTCCGCACACAGCATACAGAGAGCTCCGCACACATGATACAGAGAGCTCCGCACACAGCATACAGAGAGCTCCGCACACAGCATACAGAGAGCTCCGCACACAGCATACAGAGAGCTCCGCACACAGCATACAGAGAGCTCCTCACACAGGATACAGAGAGCTCCGCACACAGCATACAGAGAGCTCCGCACACAGGATACAGAGAGCTCTGCACACGGCAAATAGAGAGCTCCGCACACAGGATACAGAGAGCTCCGCACACAGCATACAGAGAGCTCCGCACACAGCATACAGAGAGCTCCGCACACAGCATACAGAGAGCTCCGCACACAGCATACAGAGAGCTCCGCACACAGGATACAGAGAGCTCCGCACACAGCATACAGAGAGCTCCTCACACAGGATACAGAGAGCTCCGCACACAGCATACAGAGAGCTCCGCACACAGCATACAGAGAGCTCTGCACACAGGATACAGAGAGCTCCGCACACAGGATACAGAGAGCTCTGCACACAGGATACAGAGAGCTCCTCACACAGGATACAGAGAGCTCTGCACACAGCATACAGAGAGCTCCTCACACAGGATACAGAGAGCTCCGCACACAGGATACAGAGAGCTCCGCACACAGGATACAGAGAGCTCCGCACACAGCATACAGAGAGCTCCGCACACAGCATACAGAGAGCTCCGCACACAGCATACAGAGAGCTCCTCAAACAGAATACAGAGAGCTCCTCACACAGGATACAGAGAGCTCCGCACACAGCATACAGAGAGCTCCTCACACAGGATACAGAGAGCTCCGCACACAGCATACAGAGAGCTCCACACACAGCATACAGAGAGCTCCGCACACAGCATACAGAGAGCTCCTCACACAGGATACAGAGAGCTCCTCACACAGGATACAGAGAGCTCCTCACACAGGATACAGAGAGCTCCGCACACAGCATACAGAGAGCTCCGCACACAGCATACAGAGAGCTCCGCACACAGGATACAGAGAGCTCCGCACACAGGATCCAGAGAGCTCCGCACACAGCATAGAGAGAGCTCCGCACACATCGAGCTCTGAACACAGCATACAGAGAGCTCTGCACACGGCAAATAGAGAGCTCTGCACACAGGATACAGAGAGCTCCGCACACAGGATACAGAGAGCTCCGCACACAGCATGCAGAGAGCTCCACACACAGCGAGCTCCGCACACAGGATACAGAGAGCTCCGCACACAGGATACAGAGAGTTCCGCACACAGCATACAGAGAGCTCCATGTGGTTCTCACCTCTACACTTTTGCAAATCTCCTCCATCTGAGTGATAATGGCCTGAATCCGATCATTACCAGCGACCAGCATGGCGATCCCATCACTCAGCTCACTCTACAGAGACAGGAGAACCATGAACATAAACTGCACCAGTCAGACACGACTAGCCGAGCTTCCGAGCCAGACACGACTAGATGAGCTGCACCAGTCAGACACGACTAGCCGAGCTGCCGAGTCAGACACGACTAGCTGAGCTGCACCAGTCACACACGGCTAACCGAGCTGCCGAGTCAGACATGACTAGCCGAGCTGCCGAGTCAGACACGACAAGCCAAGCTGCACTAGACAGACATGACTAGTTTATGCAGATCGTATAGTAATGCCTGGTTTATGCAGATCGGATATTAAAGCGTGGTTTATGCAGATCGTATAGTAATGCCTGGTTTATGCAGATCATATAGTAATGCCTGGATCGGATAGTAATGCCTGGTTTATACAGATCGTATAGTAATGCCTGGTTTATGCAGAACGTATAGTAATGCCTGGTTTATGCAGATCGGATAGTAATGCCTGATTTATGCAAATCGGCTAGTAATGCCTGGTTTATGCAGATCGGATAGTAATGCCTGGTTTATGCAGATCGTATAGTAATGACTGGTTTACACAGATCGGATAGTAATGCCTGGTTTATGCAGATCGGATAGTAATGCCTGGTTTATGCAGATCAGCTAGTAATGGCTGGTTTATGCAGATCGGCTAGTAATGCCTGGTCTTTGCAGCTCGCTCCTCAGTCCCTGTTAGTGGATATTCTCCCAGGCTGCAGGTTTGCTGGGGACATGCATAGGGGTGTGGGGGGATGCTGTGATCTTCCCACCATACCTTCTGCCTCTTGTAGATGCTGGAGAGGGGGGCCACCTCACAATCCTTATGGGCACCAAACACTTTACACATAGAGCAGGTCGGGGTCTCACAGCTTAGGCAGTAAATATTAATCTTCTCATCCTCGTGCTCCTCACACATCAGGTGCTGCTCAGACTTGGTGTTCAGGGGCCTGGAAATGAAACAACGAGGGTCCGACAAGAGATAATTAAAATGTCCCTCTAACCACTGATCCATAACGTGCTATCACTCCCTCTCTATGTCCTCCGGGGGATCTGCTCTATAGAACTGATCACAATACTCTAGGTGAGATCTTACCAGTGATCTATAAAGTGCTATCACTCCCTCTCTATGTCCTCCGGGGGATCTGCTCTATAGAACTGATCACAATACTCTAGGTGAGATCTTACCAGTGATCTATAAAGTGCTATCACTTCCTCTCTATGTCCTCCGGGGGATCTGCTCTATAGAACTGATCACAATACTCTAGGTGAGATCTTACCAGTGATCTATAACGTGCTATCACTCCCTCTCTATGTCCTCCGGGGGATCTGCTCTATAGAACTGATCACAATACTCTAGGTGAGATCTTACCAGTGATCTATAAAGTGCTATCACTCCCTCTCTATGTCCTCCTGGGGATCTGCTCGATAGAACTGATCACAATACTCTAGGTGAGATCTTACCAGTAATCTATAAAGTGCTATCACTCCCTCTCTATGTCCTCCGGGGGATCTGCTCTATAGAACTGATCACAATACTCTAGGTGAGATCTTACCAGTGATCTATAAAGTGCTATCACTCCCTCTGTATGTCCTCCTGGGGATCTGCTCTATAGAACTGATCGCACTACTCTAGGTGAGATCTTACCAGTGATCTATAAAGTGCTATCACTCCCTCTCTATGTCCTCCTGGGGATCTGCTCTATAGAACTGATCACAATACTCTAGGTGAGATCTTACCAGTGATCTATAAAGTGCTATCACTCTCTCTCTATGTCCTCCGGGGGATCTGCTCTATAGAACTGATCACAATACTCTAGGTGAGATCTTACCAGGGATCTATAAAGTGCTATTACTCCCTCTCTATGTCCTCCTGTGGATCTGCTCTATAGAACTGATCACACTACTCTAGGTGAGATCTTACCAGTGATCTATAAAGTGCTATCACTCCCTCTCTATGTCCTCCTGGGGATCTGATCACAATACTCTAGGTGAGATCTTATCAGTGATCTATAAAGTGCTATCCCTCCCTCTCTATGTCCTCCTGGGGATCTGCTCTATAGAACTGATCACAATACTCTAGGTGAGATCTTACCAGTGATATATAAAGTGCTATCACTCCCTCTCTATGTCCTCCTGGGGATCTGCTCTATAGAACTGATCACAATACTCTAGGTGAGATCTTACCAGTGATCTATAAAGTGCTATCACTCCCTCTCTATGTCCTCCTGGGGATCTGCTCTATAGAACTGATCACAATACTCTAGGTGAGATCTTACCAGTGATCTATAAAGTGCTATCACTCCCTCTCTATGTCCTCCGGGGGATCTGCTCTATAGAACTGATCACAATACTCTAGGTGAGATCTTACCAGTGATCTATAAAGTGCTATCACTCCCTCTCTATGTCCTCCTGGGGATCTGCTCTATAGAACTGATCACAATACTCTAGGTGAGATCTTACCAGTGATCTATAAAGTGCTATCACTCCCTCTCTATGTCCGGGGGATCTGCTCTATAGAACTGATCACAATACTCTAGGTGAGATCTTACCAGTGATCCATAACGTGCTATCACTCTCTCTCTATGTCCTCCTGGGGATCTGCTCTATAGAACTGATCACAATACTCTAGGTGAGATCTTACCAGTGATCTATAAAGTGCTATCACTCCCTCTCTATGTCCTCCGGGGGATCTGCTCTATAGAACTGATCACAATACTCTAGGTGAGATCTTACCAGGGATCTATAAAGTGCTATCACTCCCTCTCTATGTCCTCCGGGGGATCTGCTCTATAGAACTGATCACAATACTCTAGGTGAGATCTTACCAGGGATCTATAAAGTGCTATCACTCCCTCTCTATGTCCTCCTGGGGATCTGCTCTATAGAACTGATCACAATACTCTAGGTGAGATCTTACCAGTGATCTATAAAGTGCTATCACTCTCTCTCTATGTCCTCCGGGGGATCTGCTCTATAGAACTGATCACAATACTCTAGGTGAGATCTTACCACTGATCCATAACGTGCTATCACTCCCTCTCTATGTCCTCCGGGGGATCTGCTCTATAGAACTGATCACAATACTCTAGGTGAGATCTTACCAGGGATCTATAAAGTGCTATCACTCCCTCTCTATGTCCTCCTGTGGATCTGCTCTATAGAACAGATCACAATACTCTAGGTGAGATCTTACCAGGGATCTATAAAGTGCTATCACTCCCTCTCTATGTCCTCCTGTGGATCTGCTCTATAGAACAGATCACAATACTCTAAGTGAGATCTTACCAGTGATCTATAAAGTGCTATCACTCCCTCTCTATGTCCTCCTGGGGATCTGCTCTATAGAACAGATCACAATACTCTAGGTGCGATCTTACCAGTGATCTATAAAGTGCTATCACTCTCTCTCTCTCTATGTCCTCCTGGGGATCTGCTCTATAGAACTAAACACAATTCTCTAGGTAAGATCTTACCAGTGATCTATAAAGCGCTATCACTCTCTCTCTCCCTCTATGTCCTCCTGGGGATCTGTTCTATAGAACTGATCACAATACTCTAGGTGAGATCTTACCAGTGATCTATAAAGTGCTATCACTCCCTCTCTATGTCCTCCTGGGGATCTGCTCTATAGAACAGATCACAATACTCTAGCTGAGATCTTACCAGTGATCTGTAAAGTGCTATTACTCCCCCTCTATGTCCTCCTGGGGATCTGCTCTATAGAACTGATCACAATACTCTAGCTGAGATCTTATCAGTGATCTATAAAGTGCTATCACTCCCTCTCTATGTCCTCCTGGGGATCTGCTCTATAGAACTGATCACAATACTCTAGCTGAGATCTTACCAGTGATCTGTAAAGTGCTATTACCCCCTCTGTATGTCCTCCTGGGGATCTGCTCTATAGAACTGATCACAATACTCTAGGTGAGATCTTACCAGTGATCTATAAAGTGCTATCACTCCCTCTCTATGTCCTCCTGGGATCTGCTATATAGAACAGATCACAATACTCTAGGTGAGATCTTACCAGTGATCTGTAAAGTGCTATCACTCCCTCTCTATATCCTCCTGAGGATCTGCTCTATAGAACAGATCACAATAATCTAGGTGAGATCTTACCAGTGATCTATAAAGTGCTATCACTCCCTCTCTATGTCCTCCTGGGGATCTGCTCTATAGAACTGATCACAATACTCTAGGTGAGATCTTACCAGGGATCTATAACGTGCTATCACTCTCTCTCTCTATGTCCTCCGGTGGATCTGCTCTATAGAACTGATCACTATACTCTAGGTGAGATCTTACCAGGGATCTATAACGTGCTATCACTCCCTCTCTATGTCCTCCTGGGGATCTGCTCTATAGAACAGATCACAATACTCTAGGTGAGATCTTACCAGTGATCTATAAAGTGCTCTCACTCCCTCTCTACGTCCTACTGGGGATCTGCTCTATAAAACTGAACACAATACTCTAGGTGAGATCTTACCAGTGATCTATAACGTGCTATCACTCCCTCTCTATGTCCTCCTGGGGATCTGCTCTATAGAACTGATCACAATACTCTAGGTGAGATCTTACCAGTGATCTATAAAGTGCTATCACTCCCTCTCTATGTCCTCCTGGGGATCTGCTCTACAGAACTGAACACAATACTCTAGGTGAGATCTTACCAATGATCTATAACGTGCTATCACTCCCTCTCTATGTCCTCCTGGGGATCTGCTCTATAGAACTGATCACAATACTCTAGGTGAGATCTTACCAGTGATCTATAAAGTGCTATCACTCCCTCTCTATGTCCTCCTGGGGATCTGCTCTATAAAACTGATCACAATACTCTAGGTGAGATCTTACCAGTGATCTATAAAGTGCTATCACTCCCTATCTATGTCCTCCTGGGGATCTGCTCTATAGAACAGATCACAATACTCTAGGTGAGATCTTACCAGTGATCTATAAAGTGCTATCACTCCCTCTCTATGTCCTCCGGGGGATATGCTCTATAGAACTGATCACAATACTCTAGGTGAGATCTTACCAGTGATCTATAAAGTGCTTTCACTCCCTCTCTATGTCCTCCTGGGGATCTGATCACAATACTCTAGGTGAGATCTTACCAGTGATCTATAAAGTGCTATCACCCCCTCTCTATGTCCTCCTGGGGATCTGATCACAATACTCTAGGTGAGATCTTACCAGTAGCATGTTACTTACCGTGATGACTCCTGTTTGTAGATATCTATGATGTTCTCCACCAGTAAGTTCCTCTGTAGTCCATACACCCCATGTCTGTCGAGGACCACCTCGTGGCGGCAAGACGGACAACGGAAACGTCCCCCAGATGACACTGTGCTGGATCCACGTGACTGCCACAATGGGTTAGACGCCTGAGAAGAAAAGATTGAAGGAAATGTTCATCTTATGCCTCAGTCTCCTTCCTGGAGCTGCTGAGATGTTGGGTTTGTCTCAGGAGACCCCCATAGATTGACTAACTGTGTGGATCAATTTAAACACAAAATAAAAGCACCAGACCAAGTAACCAGGTGACCCCCGCACCCCCCAGACCCCCCACACACACATAACACTAACAGGTGTAATCACACACACACACATAACACTAACAGGTGTAATCACACACA
Organism: Pelodytes ibericus; assembly: GCA_036172795.1. Classification (NCBI taxonomy): domain Eukaryota; kingdom Metazoa; phylum Chordata; class Amphibia; order Anura; family Pelodytidae; genus Pelodytes; species Pelodytes ibericus. The sequence continues at coordinate 216,838,585 of CM069861.1, read as the reverse complement.
CATAACACTAACAGGTATAATCACACACACATAACACTAACAGGTGTAATCACACACACACATAACACTAACAGGTGTAATCACACACACATAACACTAACAGGTGTAATCACACACACACACATAACACTAACAGGTGTAATCACACACACACATAACACTAACAGGTGTAATCACACACACACATAACACTAACAGGTGTAATCACACACACATAACACTAACAGGTGTAATCACACACACACATAACACTAACAGGTGTAATCACACACACAACACTAACAGGTGTAATCACACACACACACATAACACTAACAGGTGTAATCACACACACACATAACACTAACAGGTGTAATCACACACATAACACTAACAGGTGTAATCACACACATAACACTAACAGGTGTAATCACACACACACATAACACTAACAGGTGTAATCACACACACACATAACACTAACAGGTGTAATCACACACACATAACACTAACAGGTGTAATCACACACACATAACACTAACAGGTGTAATCACACACACATAACACTAACAGGTGTAATCACACCCACATAACACTAACAGGTGTAATCACACCCACATAACACTACCAGGTGTAATCACACACACATAACACTAACAGGTGTAATCACACACAGGGCCGGCCTCAGGGGTGTGCGACCTGTGCGATCGCACAGGGCGCTACACCCCAGGGGGCGCCCGGCCAGCCGAAAAAAAGAAAAGAAGGAGTTTGCCGGTGGAGGGGGCGGAGAGAGAACAGGTATGGGGAGGAGGGGGGAGAGAGAACAGATATGGGGGAGGAAGGGGAGAGAGAACAGTTATGGGGGAGGAGGGGGAGAGAGAACAGAAATGGGGGAGGAGGGGGAGAGAGAACAGTTATGGGGGAGGAGGGGGAGAGAGAACAGATATGGGGGAGGAAGGGGAGAGAGAACAGATATGGGGAGGAAGGGGAGAGAGAACAGATATGGGGGAGGAGGGGGAGAGAGAACAGATATGGGGGAGGAAGGGGAGAGAGAACAGATATGGGGGAGGAGGGGGAGAGAGAACAGATATGGGGGAGGAGGGGGAGAGAGAACAGATATGGGGGAGGAAGGGGAGAGAGAACAGATATGGGGGAGAAGGGGGAGAGAGAACAGTTATGGGGGAGAGAGAACAGATATGGGGGAGGAGGGGGAGAGAGAACAGATATGGGGGAGGAAGGGGAGAGAGAACAGATATGGGGGAGGAGGGGGAGAGAGAACAGTTATGGGGGAGGAGGGGGAGAGAGAACAGATATGGGGAGGAGGGGGAGAGAGAACAGATATGGGGGAGGAAGGGGAGAGAGAACAGTTATGGGGGAGGAGGGGGAGAGAGAACAGATATGGGGAGGAGGGGGAGAGAGAACAGATATGGGGAGGAGGGGGAGAGAGAACAGTTATGGGGGAGGAGGGGGAGAGAGAACAGATATGGGGAGGAGGGGGAGAGAGAACAGATATGGGGGAGGAAGGGGAGAGAGAACAGATATGGGGATGTTGGAGAGAGACAGAAATGGCAAGGAAGAGGAAAGGGACAAACATGGGAAGGAAGAGACACATACATGGAGGGAGAGGAAAGAGACAGGCATGGGGGGGCGCCACAGGGGAGGCCCGCACAGGGCGCCGAAACACGTAAGGCCGGCCCTGATCACACACACATAACACTAACAAGTGTAATCACACACACACATAACACTAACAGGTGTAATCACACACACACATAACACTAACAGGTATAATCACACACACATAACACTAACAGGTGTAATCACACACACACATAACACTAACAGGTATAATCACACACATAACACTAACAGGTGTAATCACACACACACTCATAACACTAGCAGGTGAAATCACTCAAATAACACTAACAGGTGTAATCACACACACACATAACACTAACAGGTGTAATCACACACACATAACACTAACAGGTGTAATCACACACACATAACACTAACAGGTGTAATCACACACACATAACACTAACAGGTATAATCACACACACATAACACTAACAGGTGTAATCACACACACATAACACTAACAGGTGTAATCACACACACACATAACACTAACAGGTGTAATCACACACACACATAACACTAACAGGTATAATCACACACACATAACACTAACAGGTATAATCACACACACATAACACTAACAGGTGTAATCACACACACATAACACTAACAGGTGTAATCACACACACACATAACTCTACCAGGTGTAATCACACACACATAACACTAACAGGTATAATCACACACACATAACACTAACAGGTATAATCACACACACATAACACTAACAGGTGTAATCACACACACATAACACTACCAGGTGTAATCACACACACACATAACACTAACAGGTGTAATCACACACACACACACACAACACTAACAGGTGTAATCACACACACACATAACACTAACAGGTGTAATCACACACATAACACTACCAGGTGTAATCACACACACACATAACACTAACAGGTGTAATCACACACATAACACTAACAGGTGTAATCACACACACACACATAACACTAACAGGTGTAATCACACACACACACATAACACTAACAGGTGTTATCACACACACATAACACTAACAGGTGTAATCACACACACACATAACACTAACAGGTATAATCACACACACACATAACACTAACAGGTATAATCACACACACACATAACACTAACAGGTGTAATCACACACACATAACACTAACAGGTGTAATCCCACACACACATAACACTAACAGGTGTAATCACACACACACATAACACTAACAGGTGTAATCACACACACACATAACACTAACAGGTGTAATCACACACACATAACACTAACAGGTGTAATCACACACACGCACATAACACTAACAGGTATAATCACACACACACACACACATAACACTAACAGGTGTAATCACACACACACATAACACTAACAGGTGTAATCACACACACATAACTCTAACAGGTGTAATCACACACACATAACTCTACCAGGTGTAATCACACACACATAACTCTACCAGGTGTAATCACACACACACATAACACTAACAGGTGTAATCACACACACATAACACTAACAGGTGTAATCACACACACACATAACACTAACAGGTGTAATCACACACACATAACACTAACAGGTATAATCACACACACATAACACTAACAGGTGTAATCTCACACACACATAACACTACCAGGTGTAATCACACACACACATAACACTAACAGGTGTAATCACACACACACATAACACTAACAGGTGTAATCACACACACACATAACACTAACAGGTGTAATCACACACACACATAACACTAACAGGTGTGATCACACACACATAACACTAACAGGTGTAATCAGACACACATAACACTAACAGGTGTAATCACACACACATATAACACTAACAGGTGTAATCACACACACATAACACTAACAGGTATAATCACACACACACATAACACTAGCAGGTGAAATCACACACATAACACTAAGAGGTGTAATCACACACACATAACTCTAACAGGTGTAATCAGACACACAACACTATGGTGTAATCACACACACATAACACTAACAGGTATAATCACACACACACATAACACTAGCAGGTGAAATCACACACATAACACTAACAGGTGTAATCACACACACACACATAACACTAGCAGGTTTAATCAGACACACATAACACTAACAGGTGTAATCACACACACATACAACACTAACTTGTGTAATCACACACACATAACACTAACAGGTGTAATCACACACACACATAACACTAGCAGGTGAAATCACACACATAACACTAACAGGTATAATCACACACACATAACACTAGCAGGTGAAATCACACACATAACACTAACAGGTGTAATCACACACACATAACACTAACAGGTATAATCACACACACACATAACACTAACAGGTGTAATCAGACACACAACATTATGGTGTAATCACACACACATAACACTAGCAGGTGAAATCACACACACACATAACACTAACAGGTATAATCACACACACACATAACACTAGCAGGTGAAATCACACACATAACACTAACAGGTGTAATCACACACACACATAACACTAGCAGGTGTAATCACACACACATAACACTAACAGGTGTAATCACACACACACATAACACTAACAGGTGTAATCACACACACACACATAACACTAACAGGTGTAATCACACACACACACATAACACTAACAGGTGTAATCACACACACACACATAACTCTAACAGGTGTAATCACACACACATAACTCTAACAGGTATAATCACACACACATAACACTACCAGGTGTAATCACACACACACATAACACTAACAGGTGTAATCACACACACACATAACACTAACAGGTGTAATCACGCACACATAACACTAACAGGTATAATCACACACACATAACACTAACAGGTGTAATCACACACACATAACACTACCAGGTGTAATCACACACACACATAACACTAACAGGTGTAATCACACACACACATAACACTAACAGGTGTAATCACACACACACACATAACACTAACAGGTGTAATCACACACACACATAACACTAACAGGTGTAATCAGACACACATAACACTAACAGGTGTAATCACACACACATATAACACTAACAGGTGTAATCACACACACATAACACTAACAGGTATAATCACACACACACATAACACTAGCAGGTGAAATCACACACATAACACTAACAGGTATAATCACACACACACATAACACTAGCAGGTGAAATCACACACATAACTCTAACAGGTGTAATCAGACACACAACACTATGGTGTAATCACACACACATAACACTAACAGGTATAATCACACACACACATAACACTAGCAGGTGAAATCACACACATAACACTAACAGGTATAATCACACACACATAACACTAACAGGTTTAATCAGACACACATAACACTAACAGGTGTGATCACACACACATAACACTAACAGGTGTAATCAGACACACATAACACTAACAGGTGTAATCACACACACATATAACACTAACAGGTGTAATCACACACACATAACACTAACAGGTATAATCACACACACACATAACACTAGCAGGTGTAATCAGACACACAACACTATGGTGTAATCACACACACATAACACTAACAGGTATAATCACACACACACATAACACTAGCAGGTGAAATCACACACATAACACTAACAGGTGTAATCACACACACACACATAACACTAGCAGGTTTAATCAGACACACATAACACTAACAGGTGTAATCACACACACATACAACACTAACTTGTGTAATCACACACACATAACACTAACAGGTGTAATCACACACACACATAACACTAGCAGGTGAAATCACACACATAACACTAACAGGTATAATCACACACACATAACACTAGCAGGTGAAATCACACACATAACACTAACAGGTGTAATCACACACACATAACACTAACAGGTATAATCACACACACACATAACACTAACAGGTGTAATCAGACACACAACATTATGGTGTAATCACACACACATAACACTAGCAGGTGAAATCACACACACACATAACACTAACAGGTATAATCACACACACACATAACACTAGCAGGTGAAATCACACACATAACACTAACAGGTGTAATCACACACACACATAACACTAGCAGGTGTAATCACACACACATAACACTAACAGGTGTAATCACACACACACATAACACTAACAGGTGTAATCACACACACACACATAACACTAACAGGTGTAATCACACACACACACATAACACTAACAGGTGTAATCACACACACACACATAACACTAACAGGTGTAATCACACACACATAACTCTAACAGGTATAATCACACACACATAACACTACCAGGTGTAATCACACACACACATAACACTAACAGGTGTAATCACACACACACATAACACTAACAGGTGTAATCACGCACACATAACACTAACAGGTATAATCACACACACATAACACTAACAGGTGTAATCACACACACATAACACTACCAGGTGTAATCACACACACACACATAACACTAACAGGTGTAATCACACACACACATAACACTAACAGGTGTAATCACACACACACACATAACACTAACAGGTGTAATCACACACACACATAACACTAACAGGTGTAATCAGACACACATAACACTAACAGGTGTAATCACACACACATATAACACTAACAGGTGTAATCACACACACATAACACTAACAGGTATAATCACACACACACATAACACTAGCAGGTGAAATCACACACATAACACTAACAGGTATAATCACACACACACATAACACTAGCAGGTGAAATCACACACATAACTCTAACAGGTGTAATCAGACACACAACACTATGGTGTAATCACACACACATAACACTAACAGGTATAATCACACACACACATAACACTAGCAGGTGAAATCACACACATAACACTAACAGGTATAATCACACACACATAACACTAACAGGTTTAATCAGACACACATAACACTAACAGGTATAATCACACACACACATAACACTAGCAGGTGAAATCACACACATAACACTAACAGGTGTAATCACACACACACATAACACTAGCAGGTGAAATCACACACATAACACTAAGAGGTGTAATCACACACACACATAACACTAACAGGTGTAATCACACACACATAACTCTAACAGGTGTAATCAGACACACAACACTATGGTGTAATCACACACACATAACACTAACAGGTATAATCACACACACACATAACACTAGCAGGTGAAATCACACACATAACACTAACAGGTGTAATCACACACACATAACACTAACAGGTTTAATCAGACACACATAACACTAACAGGTGTAATCACACACACACATAACACTAACAGGTATAATCACACACACACATAACACTAACAGGTATAATCACACACACACATAACACTAGCAGGTGAAATCACACACATAACACTAACAGGTGTAATCACACACACATAACACTAACAGGTGTAATCACACACACATAACACTAACAGGTGTAATCACACACACATAACACTAGCAGGTGAAATCACACACATAACTCTAACAGGTGTAATCACACACACATAACACTAACAGGTATAATCACACACACATAACACTAACAGGTGTAATCACACACACATAACACTACCAGGTGTAATCACACACACACATAACACTAACAGGTGTAATCACACACACACATAACACTAACAGGTGTAATCACACACACACACATAACACTAACAGGTGTAATCACACACACACATAACACTAACAGGTGTAATCAGACACACATAACACTAACAGGTGTAATCACACACACATATAACACTAACAGGTGTAATCACACACACATAACACTAACAGGTATAATCACACACACACATAACACTAGCAGGTGAAATCACACACATAACACTAACAGGTATAATCACACACACACATAACACTAGCAGGTGAAATCACACACATAACTCTAACAGGTGTAATCAGACACACAACACTATGGTGTAATCACACACACATAACACTAACAGGTATAATCACACACACACATAACACTAGCAGGTGAAATCACACACATAACACTAACAGGTATAATCACACACACATAACACTAACAGGTTTAATCAGACACACATAACACTAACAGGTATAATCACACACACACATAACACTAGCAGGTGAAATCACACACATAACACTAACAGGTGTAATCACACACACACATAACACTAGCAGGTGAAATCAGACACACATAACACTAACAGGTGTAATCACACACACATATAACACTAACAGGTGTAATCACACACACATAACACTAACAGGTATAATCACACACACACATAACACTAGCAGGTGAAATCACACACATAACACTAACAGGTATAATCACACACACACATAACACTAGCAGGTGAAATCACACACATAACTCTAACAGGTGTAATCAGACACACAACACTATGGTGTAATCACACACACATAACACTAACAGGTATAATCACACACACACATAACACTAGCAGGTGAAATCACACACATAACACTAACAGGTATAATCACACACACATAACACTAACAGGTTTAATCAGACACACATAACACTAACAGGTATAATCACACACACACATAACACTAGCAGGTGAAATCACACACATAACACTAACAGGTGTAATCACACACACACATAACACTAGCAGGTGAAATCACACACATAACACTAAGAGGTGTAATCACACACACACACATAACACTAACAGGTGTAATCACACACACATAACTCTAACAGGTGTAATCAGACACACAACACTATGGTGTAATCACACACACATAACACTAACAGGTATAATCACACACACACATAACACTAGCAGGTGAAATCACACACATAACACTAACAGGTGTAATCACACACACATAACACTAACAGGTTTAATCAGACACACATAACACTAACAGGTGTAATCACACACACACATAACACTAACAGGTATAATCACACACACACATAACACTAACAGGTATAATCACACACACACATAACACTAGCAGGTGAAATCACACACATAACACTAACAGGTGTAATCACACACACATAACACTAACAGGTGTAATCACACACACATAACACTAACAGGTGTAATCACACACACATAACACTAGCAGGTGAAATCACACACATAACTCTAACAGGTGTAATCACACACACATAACACTAACAGGTATAATCACACACACATAACACTAACAGGTGTAATCACACACACATAACACTACCAGGTGTAATCACACACACACATAACACTAACAGGTGTAATCACACACACACATAACACTAACAGGTGTAATCACACACACACACATAACACTAACAGGTGTAATCACACACACACATAACACTAACAGGTGTAATCAGACACACATAACACTAACAGGTGTAATCACACACACATATAACACTAACAGGTGTAATCACACACACATAACACTAACAGGTATAATCACACACACACATAACACTAGCAGGTGAAATCACACACATAACACTAACAGGTATAATCACACACACACATAACACTAGCAGGTGAAATCACACACATAACTCTAACAGGTGTAATCAGACACACAACACTATGGTGTAATCACACACACATAACACTAACAGGTATAATCACACACACACATAACACTAGCAGGTGAAATCACACACATAACACTAACAGGTATAATCACACACACATAACACTAACAGGTTTAATCAGACACACATAACACTAACAGGTATAATCACACACACACATAACACTAGCAGGTGAAATCACACACATAACACTAACAGGTGTAATCACACACACACATAACACTAGCAGGTGAAATCACACACATAACACTAAGAGGTGTAATCACACACACACACATAACACTAACAGGTGTAATCACACACACAACACTATGGTGTAATCACACACACATAACACTAACAGGTATAATCACACACACACATAACACTAGCAGGTGAAATCACACACATAACACTAACAGGTGTAATCACACACACATAACACTAACAGGTTTAATCAGACACACATAACACTAACAGGTGTAATCACACACACACATAACACTAACAGGTATAATCACACACACACATAACACTAACAGGTATAATCACACACACACATAACACTAGCAGGTGAAATCACACACATAACACTAACAGGTGTAATCACACACACATAACACTAACAGGTGTAATCACACACACATAACACTAACAGGTGTAATCACACACACATAACACTAGCAGGTGAAATCACACACATAACTCTAACAGGTGTAATCACACACACATAACACTAACAGGTATAATCACACACACATAACACTAACAGGTGTAATCACACACACATAACACTAGCAGGTGAAATCACACACATGTATGTATGCAGAGGGGATAGATGCCCGATTCCTGAGACATACCATAACCCCAAAATCCCCCATAACCATACCAGCCCATGTTCCCCCCAATAATGGACACGAGACTTGTGATGGTACAACAAGGCCACAGCACTTCTTTATTAAACACATGTCAGGCTGTATAAACCACCACCATCCTTTAATACTTTTATGTATAAAACAGAATACAGCCTGACAAATTGACTAAGCCCTTGCCAGTAAAACCATTTTCCACTTCCACCCATATATTTATATATGGCCACCTTTTTCCAACCAAATCCAGAATCCATAAGCTCGCCTCCCCTCCTCGTCCCTTGAGATGCCATAACTCCATCTGGCCCATCTCTCCCACAATGCTTACCACTAGCCGACTCACTTAGCTCAGTGGGCACGTCAACTACAAACAACTTCCATGTTGCTTTTAAGGTTAAGGGGAGGACCCGAGCACCATTTTCCTTGTAATAACTCCAACTCCATTTTCCAAAACATATCCCCTACTGGCAAGGACAGCCAACCCCCGCCTGCTGCGACAAAAGAAAGTTAATACATAGAAAACACATAAACATAGGGAGGGAGGGTGGGAAAATTGCTACCAGGTGCGTTTACAGATTAAAATGGCTGCTGGGGAGAGAGGCTCCAGGGCTTTTATCAACTCCCCCTTGAAGCCCCTCCCCCAGCCCCCGTCAGTCATCTCTTGCCTCCCCCTCGCCCATACATGTCCTGTACAATTAATTTGCATAATTTCCCAGGGTTCTTGTATGTATGCAGAGGGGATAGATGCCCGATTCCTGAGACATACCATAACCCCAAAATCCCCCATAACCATACCAGCCCATGTTCCCCCCAATAATGGACACGAGACTTGTGATGGTACAACAAGGCCACAGCACTTCTTTATTAAACACATGTCAGGCTGTATAAACCACCACCATCCTTTAATACTTTTATGTATAAAACAGAATACAGCCTGACAAATTGACTAAGCCCTTGCCAGTAAAACCATTTTCCACTTCCACCCATATATTTATATATGGCCACCTTTTTCCAACCAAATCCAGAATCCATAAGCTCGCCTCCCCTCCTCGTCCCTTGAGATGCCATAACTCCATCTGGCCCATCTCTCCCACAATGCTTACCACTAGCCGACTCACTTAGCTCAGTGGGCACGTCAACTACAAACAACTTCCATGTTGCTTTTAAGGTTAAGGGGAGGACCCGAGCACCATTTTCCTTGTAATAACTCCAACTCCATTTTCCAAAACATATCCCCTACTGGCAAGGACAGCCAACCCCCGCCACAGACCCGCTCGTTTAACACCTTAAATCAGCGGGGACCACCCACCACCACCGCCATGGCCTGTTCCAAACCATCCTGTAACGCCAAGTTAAACAGATCAAGGCCCACCTCAGTTAAGTGAACTCCATCACTCCTGAAATACCGAGCCGCATCGGACTCAAAAACCCTATGGCGTATAGTCACGCCCCCCACACTCAACACAAAACGAGACACTCGTTTATTCAATTTCACCCGGCTCCGTTCCAGCGCCCTCTGATTGAGCGCACACCTCCAATAATTACGTGGCACCACCTCTGACCACACCAGCGACACACCAGGAAAGAGCACCAGCAGCCTCGCCAGGTCCCTTTTTATGGTATCCCCCAGGGTCCACACAGGGACCGAACCCAGATCATTGCCCCCCAGATGAATAAGTAAAATATCAGGGGGCCCCAACCGCCGAGACAACTGAACCACCTCGGGTAACAAGCGTACCCACCGCATACCCCGGAACCCGAACCACCGAACGTCCGCCACGGCTCCCGGAAAGCCCAGGCACTCTCCCCCAGGTCGCACGGCAGCCCGACTCCGTGCCCAGAATATGTACGAGTGGCCTAGAAGCCACACCCTCCTAGGCGCAACATCTGTGAATTTAAAGCAGAGGAAACTGAGATCAGACCAGCCGGACGGACATAAGATAGAAACCTGCGGGATTCCCACCGCCCAATCTGCCTGATAGCCCGCTCAGCATAACCCAGCCTTGCGGCCTCAGACGCAGCGCCAATCCTGAACGAGTGACCCCCGAACTCCCGGCTTGGAAGGCCCAGGGCCTCGACTGCCATCCGGAAGACCCTGATAAACTGGAATCTAGACAAAGGAGTCGCATCAGCGTGCACCAGCAATGAATTGGAACCGGCCGGTCGGACCAAACCGTACCGGTCAAAACAAGCCACCGGGCATACCATAGAACCGGGGACTTCCCGCAGGGAGACCCACTTTCCAACCCCAAGTACATCCGTCTTGGAGCGCCTGATCAAAAACCTCACCAGACCAGGTTCCCGCACCATATCAGCCGCCAGTATACCCCCTGGCTTCGTTTTTGCCTGGCTAACCAATTCCCCAATACGCAAAGCTCCAAAAAATGCCATGGAAAAGGCTAACCGAAACAGATCCACCTCAAAAGGCGAGTGGCAAACCACCGGCAGTATGTGGCACAGGCCCAGCAACAAAGCCCCGGACACCGGTTTACGGTAATCCACGGAATGAACGCCCCTCCTCCAACCCTTCAACGCCTGACGCACTAGAAACTCCTTAGTCACGTCCCGTAGCCCAGAAGCTCTGAACCAGAAACTGAGGCCTGACATCCGTGCCGTTACTGCCGCGGGCGACAAGCCAGCCGCGTCCCAATGCCACAACAACCACAGTAAACCTTCCAAGCGAGCCCCATCATCCCTAAAACCCCCACGAGCCGACTCCAGATCCAACCATTCCCCCCAAACTTTACCGTAACGCTTCCATGTGGATCCAGCGACAGACTGGCTAACCCACTGTGCTATTCGCCCAACCCAAGGTCCCACAGCGTCGACGGGCACGGGATACCCTCCGGGTCCGCCCATGGTGCTGCCGCCCGGAACGTTGCCCACTGCGAACGAGAAAGTGCATCCGCAATTACGTTATGCACCCCAGGGATATGAACAGCACGAAAGGTCACATTAAAATCAAGGCAGTTAAGGACCAGAAGCCGCAACAGCCGAACTACCGGCGGGGAAGAAGCCGTCAGGTTATTCACCGCCAACACCACTCCCATGTTGTCACAGTGGAAGACCACCCTGCGATCCCGTAACGTAGTTCCCCAAAGGACCACTGACACCAGAATAGGAAATAGCTCCAAAAAAGCTAAATTCTTTGTCAGGCACCCCGAACCCCAGAACGGGGGCCAAGTCTCGGCAGACCACTGGGACCCCAAAATCGCCCCGTAGCCCACGGATCCTGAGGCATCCGTGTACAGATGGAGATCTGAGTTGGACACCTCCGGAGCCTGCCACAACGACCGTCCATTGTACCTGCTCAAAAAATCATCCCACACCGCCAGATCATCCCTTAGGGGCCGAGTGAGCCTGACATAATGGTGCGGCCGGCACACCCCCGCCGTAGCCCCCGCCAGACGTCTGCTAAACACCCTGCCCATTGGCATAATTTTACAGGCAAAGTTGAGCTTCCCCAATAAAGATTGCAACGCCCTGAGCTGAATTTTTCTCAAGCCGCAAGCCTTAGAAATGTCCGCCCTAAGGCCCAACAATTTATCCTGAGGAAGCCGGCATTCCCCGGCCAGGGAGTCAATCTCAATGCCCAGGAATGAAATACAGGTAGTCGGGCCCTCCGTTTTGTCTGCCGCCAATGGGACACCAAACGAAGCCAGAACCACCTGGGCCGTCCTCAGCAAATGGCCACAGACTTGCAAACCCGAGGGACCCACCAGCAGGAAGTCATCCAGGTAGTGCATCACTGAGTTGCACCCGGACTCCTCCCTGATTACCCAATCCAAAAAGGTGCTAAAGCACTCAAAATAAAAACAGGAAATAGAACAACCCATGGGAAGGCACAAGTCAACGTAGAACTTCCCTTCAAAATGGCACCCGAGGAGGTGATGACAGTCTGGATGAACCGGAAGAAGCCGGAAGGCCGACTCCACATCGGTTTTGGCCATCAACGCACCAGCCCCTGCCGCCCTCACCATCCGAACCGCCGAATCAAAGGACGCATAAGACACCCGGCACAATTCTGCATCAATGTCATCGTTAACCGACTCCCCATAGGGGTAAGACAGATGCTGGATCAGCCGGAACTTTCCCGGTTCCTTTTTGGGAACCACCCCCAGGGGAGAAACCCGTAAAGCGGCCAACGGGGGCGAATCAAAAGGACCCGCCATACGGCCCAGAGCCACTTCCTTAGCCAACTTATCCCGCACCACCTCGGGGTGCTCAGCCACCGAACGTAAATTACGCAACCGCAAACAAACCTCCCGCTCCTGAAAGGGGATCCTGAAACCAAACTCAAACCCGTGCAACAAAATGTCCGCCGCCCTACGATTCCTATACCGGCTTAGCCATGGGCGCATTGCCCCGACGTCCACCGGCGTCATCCCCCTTTCCGCCCACGTCAGACTTGTCCCCACCTCTCTGACGCTTAAAGCACCGGGTGGCGGGGTGGCTACCCCCGCAACCGGAACACTCATGTTTGAAGCGACAACCGGCACCAAACTTGCACTGACCCTCATTAAATTGCCAGCACCCTCCCGGTCGTCGTTGGGTCGTGGCCGAGGGAGAGGGCGAACCCAGTCCCCCGACCCCCCGAGAAAGGACGTCAAACCCCCCTGATGCGAGGCTGGCCGGGTCATAATGGCCAGCCACAGCCCCACGTCCATTTGATCCCAACCCAAAGTAGGCCGTAAAGCAATCCGTTCCCGGAATTGCTCATCATAGCGCCACCAGCTGAGACCCCCATAAATCCTACACGCATTCCAGATTTGATCCTGGTAACAAAACAAGGAGCAACATTTTTCAGGGGATTTCTCCCCAATGACGCTAGCCAAGATGGAGAAAGCCCGAATCCAATTCCCATAATTCTTTGGGATTTTGCGATAACGGTACTTCTCCTTTTCTTTCTCGGCATCCTTCAACTCCTTCTCAGGAGGAGGAACGTCCTCCATGGGGAGGAGGTGAATAAATTTCCACATACTCGCCCTTCCAAATACGCTCCCTTACCTCCGGTTTAAGGTGAAGGCCTAAGGGGCCCGACCAACATAAATACGCTGCCCCATGCGCCATCGGTGCAACAGGGTGTGTCAAATCAGCCGCCCCAACCATTGACGCCGACGTACTCGGTGCCGCCGATGTACTAGGCATTGACAAGGGAACCGCAGGGAGCGCCGCAGCAGTGGCCGCCGGCAGCGGCCGCCGGCAGCAACAAAGGGGGCGGTAATAAGGGGGACTGTGGGACCCCCGCCGTGCCCGGTAAACCAGAAACCACCCCCGGTGAACCCCCCGTGGAACCCCACACGCTGCCCATCGTACTATCGATGCCCTGCAGGGCCGCACTACCAGAAGGCCCAGCCACCCGGCTCACTTGCTCTATCGCCCCCCGCAAGCATTGCAACAAATCCACCCAAGGCTGACTAGCAGGAGAAACGGTAGCCCCCCCCCCACCCACCCCAGAAAACCCCGCCAAAGGTTGCCCCGTGGACTCACCAGTGTCTCCCTGAACCGCGCCCAGAGCCGGCGTGGAGGCCCGGGAGGCCGCAGAATCACCCGCAACCTGGGAAGCAGGATGGGGGACGTAGAGTGGCACAGCACTAGTAGCTGGAGCCTGTGAAGGAGAGACAGGTGAGTACAACGCCAGATCAGGAGGAGAGAGAAGCCCAGCCAAGGGAACCTGGTAAGTAGTCACAGGGGTAGGAGTAGGGGACGGGGTAGGGGGCAGTAAGAGACCCAGGGCCGGATCCTCATCCCCAGAAGACCCACTGCAGCTGCCCACAGCCTCCCCACTGCCCCCCGCCCGGGAGGGTAATCGCAGGGACCCCCGTTTTCGGCCCTGAGGCCTACTCACCACCCTGGCCTGCCGATCCGCGCTCCTCCTCCTGCTAGGCCCCGCATCCGGACGCGGGGGGGAAGGTAGCAGGGCTGTACCGGACCTGGTCACAGCCCTGGATGTCCTCCGTCCGTCGCGCTCCAAACCCCGGGGGGAGGGGCGCGGCCTGCGATCCCCGCTCCCACCAGCCACCGGGGACGGTCGCGTGGCTGCACTAGCAGGCCCGCCGCCGGACGCAGCGGGCCGCGCGGCCGACGGGCGAAGGCCGCTCCTTCGCCCAGCTCCGCTCCTGCTCCGATGAGGCTGGATGGAGCCGGCATCCGGGCTCAGTCGAGCGGGCGGGCGGGACACCCGCCGCGCCCCGCCACGAGGACCCGCGGGAGGCGATGCCACCGCGGGCGTAGCAGCCTGCAGCGCTGCAAACTGCTGCCTCAAACGTCTGCCACCATCTGTAAGAGCCTCAGCCCTCAGGGCAGCGAGCATTGCCTCAATCTCCATGCCTGAGCCGTGAATGAAACACCAGAGCTGCAAAAAATTGCTACCAGGTGCGTTTACAGATTAAAATGGCTGCTGGGGAGAGAGGCTCCAGGGCTTTTATCAACTCCCCCTTGAAGCCCCTCCCCCAGCCCCCGTCAGTCATCTCTTGCCTCCCCCTCGCCCATACATGTCCTGTACAATTAATTTGCATAATTTCCCAGGGTTCTTAACTCTAACAGGTGTAATCACACACACACATAACACTAGCAGGTGTAATCACACACATAACACTAACAGGTATAATCACACACACACATAACACTAACAGGTGTAATCACACACACATAACACTAACAGGTATAATCACACACACACATAACACTAGCAGGTGAAATCACACACATAACACTAACAGGTATAATCACACACACATAACACTAACAGGTATAATTACACACACATAACACTAACAGGTGTAATCACACACACATAACACTAACAGGTGTAATCACACACACACATAACACTAACAGGTGTAATCACACACACATATAACACTAACTTGTGTAATCACACACACATAACACTAACAGCTATAATCACACACACACACATAACACTAACAGGTGTAATCACACACACACATAACACTAACAGGTGTAATCACACACACACATAACACTAACAGGTGTAATCACACACACACATAACACTAGCAGGTGAAATCACACACACACACATAACACTAACAGGTGTAATCACACACACACATAACACTAGCAGGTGAAATCATACACATAACACTAACAGGTGTAATCACACACACACATAACACTAACAGGTATAATCACACACACACATAACACTAGCAGGTGAAATCACACACATAACAGGTGTAATCACACACACACATAACACTAGCAGGTGTAATCACACACACATAACACTAACAGGTGTAATCACACACACACATAACACTAACAGGTGTAATCACACACACACACATAACACTAACAGGTGTAATCACACACACACACATAACACTAACAGGTGTAATCACACACACACACATAACACTAACAGGTGTAATCACACACACATAACTCTAACAGGTATAATCACACACACATAACACTACCAGGTGTAATCACACACACACATAACACTAACAGGTATAATCACACACACACATAACATCATTAAAGTGTCCGTTTTCCCAATGTAAGCAGCTCGTACCTGGAAAATGTCATTTGCACACTTGCGGCACAGGTTATGTTGACACGGCAGGATCACCACTGGCTTTGTAAACATCTCAAGGCAGATGGGGCAGATCAGCTGCTTCTCCAGGTTGTCCATGGTCTGTGTATCGCCCGCCAAGGATTTAAATCCCACCGCAAAATTCATCACTTCGACTCTCAGGAACACTCGCTGCACAATACTCACAAGTCTGTTTATCCAAAGAGATTCCCAGTCTCTCTGCACTCAGTTACACACACAGACCCTCTCTGCACTCCGATACACACACAGAACCTCTCTGTTACACACGCAGACCCTCTCTGCACTCCGATACACACACAGAACCTCTCTGTTACACACCCAGACCCTCTCCACACTCTAATAGACACACAGACTCTCTCTGTTACACACACAAACCCTCTCCACACTCCGATAGACACACAGACCCTCTCCACTCTCCAATAGACACACAGACCCTCTCTGCACTTCGACAGACACACAGACTCTCTCTGTTACACACACAGACCCTCTCCACACTCCGATAGACACACAGACCCTCTCCACTCTCCAATAGACACACAGACCCTCTCTGCACTTCGACAGACACACAGACCCTCTCTGCACTTCGACAGACACACAGACCCTCTCTGCACTTCGATAGACACACAGACCCTCTCTGCACTTCGATAGACACACAGACCCTCTCCGGAGATTCCTGATCTCTGACGCCTGTCTATGTTTGGAAGTTTTTTTATCACATCCTCTTGAGTGGGATATGATCCCATTAACTCTATCCCTGGCAGGCGCCCTGACTGTTACTCACCCTGCTGGGGAGGACTACTCTGGCCTGTGCTCTGCAGTGTTAACATGCGCGGGGCAGAGGGGGTGATGGAATGCATCCTTATATTTTTAGACATGGGATAAGGACAGAGAGGAGGGGGAGAGGGAGCAGCTGTCACATACAGCAGGTGACACTGAGTCACACAATGACGCAGAATAACAAAGACACAAATACACAGACACATGGCAGACCAGGCCACGTATTCCCAGACACATGGCAGACCAGGCCACGTATTCCCAGACACATGGCAGACCAGGCCACGTATTCCCAGACACATCACAGACCAGGCCACGTATTCCCAGACACATGGCAGACCAGGCCACGTATTCCCAGACACATGGCAGACCAAGCCACGTATTCCCAGACACATCGCAGACCAAGCCATGTATTCCCAGACACATGGCAGACCAGGCCACGTATTCCCAGACACATGGCAGACCAAGCCAGGTATTCCCAGACACATGGCAGACCAGGCCACGTATTCCCAGACACATGGCAGACCAGGCCACGTATTCCCAGACACATGGCAGACCAGGCCACGTATTCCCAGACACATCGCAGACCAGGCCACGTATTCTCAGACACATCACAGACCAGGTCACGTATTCTCAGACACTTCGCAGACCAGGCCACGTATTGCCAGACACATGGCAGACCAAGCCACGTATTCCCAGACACATGGCAGACCAGGCCACGTATTCCCAGACACATGGCAGACCAGGCCACGTATTCTCAGACACATCACAGACTAGGTCACGCATTCCCAGTGTCCTGTAATGAGACACATCGCAGACCAGGCCACGTATTGCCAGACACATTGCAGACCAGGCCACGTATTCCCAGACACATGGCAGACCAGGCCACGTATTCCCAGACACATCGCAGACCAGGCCACGTATTCTCAGACACATCACAGACCAGGCCACGTATTCTCAGACACATCACAGACTAGGTCACGCATTCCCAGTGTCCTGTAATGAGACACATCACAGACCAGGCCACGTATTCCCAGTGTCCTTCCCAATCTTCAGTGGTACACACCAGGGTTGCCCTCTAGCCCCCCTCTTATATGCGTTAGCTATGGAACCGTTGGCAACATCACTGAGAAGGATCCCAGCCAACAGACCCACACCATTAAATTATATGTGCCGATGTCATCCCTCTCTTCCCCATTGGGATCTATTCCGTCCCTAATGAAGGAGATTCAGCTATTTAGCTGTTTTTCAAATTATAAAATAAACATTTCAAAAACACAGGTAAAACCACTATACTTGAATGGCACTCAGATGGAGGGACTGGAAGTTATAGGGTATTAAAAGGGTCTTCCTGAACGTATCGGCAATCTTGGCATCACTTTCTGCAGGAAGAGATAGCGGATCTGAACTACACTATATTAAAAACTCATCGGAAGACGCTGTTTTCAAGCCTGAAAGGTGTGGAGACATCTTGGTTGGGCCGGATTAAATAACACCTAGTCCCAAACATTGTAAACATTTATTTCCTCTTTGTATAGAATGAGAAGAAGGTTCAATCTTCGGACATAAAGCTTCCCCGCTGGAGGTGATCTCATGGTATGCAGCTAACTGGACACATGGATCAGGCAAGGGATTAAAACGTTGGCAGATCATATGGTACCATTCCCTGAACTGCAGAGATTATTTACCCTCGCGGATACTGGACTGTTCAGCTATATCAGCGTTAGACACTTCCTTGCTCCTACTGGATCGTTGTAGGATAATCTATTAAACCTGAACATAAGAACTTGTCCTCTAAAATGAAGGAACTGCTACTTGATCAAATCTCCCGTTAAATCAATAAGATCCTGGGGAAGGGACTTGTTATTTGGGGTTACCAACCAAGATTGGTTTTCAAACCGCTGCACAGGTGGAACCTCGTCCCGACTCGCCTAGCAAAACATAATACAAACTGCAACCGTCTACGCTGGCGATGTCAGACGCGGCTTCACATCTGGTGCCAATGTGTTCGTATTGCCCCACTTAGAGGGGAAAAGGTGGAGATCTTGCAATTAATGGCAGGACACAAAGAGGACATCGCAGAGCTTTCTGCTTCATGTGGGCTTCCCACAGATAAATTAAAATATGTTTGGTTAGACTTCAAAAACAAATTCCTACGTGGCCAGAAATTCAAAGACACAGAATCCCGAGCAGGAGCGGAAAGGGTATTTTCTGGGACCAGTAGAGAGACATATGAGAGCGTCTGGAGTATTCATATCTGAGGAGCTGGTCCTCTCCCTGCATGGTGGGCATTTGTGTTGTTTATGATGGCTTGCATGTTCTGCCCCCGGTAACCCCGGATGGGTGATCTATCATATCTTCTCTTCTTGGCAGTGTAGCCCCCTCAAGGACCAAATGATTAGGGTTTTTTTTAGTTATCTCCTGGAGTACGTGTGTTCTGTCTGTTATAGTGTATTTTCCTGTTTTGTATATTATAGATGTATTTATGGGTAGAAAAGGAAGTGTCCCCTAGCCCTTTCCCATTCCTTTCTCCAAGTTGGTTAAAACATCACCTGGGGATGAGAATACAGGGGACAAGGGGAAGTGATATGGGTCCTGCATATATTTACTGTGTTGGTATTTTCAGATACGATTAATACAGATTTATAAATACAAAAAACAAAGTGGCCATCACCGTGTATAATAAAGTATATACTTTGAATGCTGCATCATGTTTGGAGACAGGTTTGCAAGGTCCAGTATATATATAAATCAGCCCGTTGTGGCTCCTGGTTTCCCACTTACATGTTAACCCTGCCTGTGAAACGTGATCCTGAAATATCCGATTTTGTTCTGTATATTTTATATGATTTAAAAATGGGGAACATCAGGGGAATATCTTCCTGGTATCACTGTACAAAGTCACGGTATAAGCAGTGTTTGGGTGATACAGTATAAGCAGTGTTTGGGTGATACAGTCACAGTATAAACAGTGTTTGGGTGATACAGTCACAGTATAAGCAGTGTTTGGGTGATACAGTATAAGCAGTGTTTGGGTGATACAGTCACGGTATAAGCAGTGTTTAGATGATACAGTATCACCCAAACACTGCTTATACTGTGACTGTAACACCTAAACACTGCTTATACTGTGACTGTATCACCTAAACACTGCTTATACTGTGACTGTATCACCTAAACACTGCTTATACTGTGACTGTATCACCCAAACCCTGCTTATACTGTGACTGTATCACCCAAACACTGCTTATACCGTGACTGTCACAGTATAAGCAGTGTTTAGGTGATACAGTCACAGTATAAGCAGTGTTTGGGTGATACAGTCACAGTATAAGCAGTGTTTGGGTGATACAGTCACAGTATAAGCAGTGGTTGGGTGATACAGTCACAGTATAAGCAGTGTTTGGGTGACACAGTCACAGTATAAGCAGTGTTTGGGTGACACAGTCACAGTATAAGCAGTGTTTGGGTGACACAGTCACAGTATAAGCAGTGTTTGGGTGATACAGTCACAGTATAAGCAGTGTTTGGGTCATACAGTCACAGCATAAGCAGTGTTTGGGTGATACAGTCACAGCATAAGCAGTGTTTGGGTGATACAGTCACAGCATAAGCAGTGTTTGGGTGATACAGTCACAGCATAAGCAGTGTTTGGGTGATACAGTCACAGCATAAGCAGTGTTTGGGTCATACAGTCACAGCATAAGCAGTGTTTGGGTCATACAGTCACAGCATAAGCAGTGTTTGGGTGATACAGTCACAGCATAAGCAGTGTTTGGGTGATACAGTCACAGCATAAGCAGTGTTTGGGTGATACAGTCACAGCATAAGCAGTGTTTGGGTGATACAGTCACAGCATAAGCAGTGTTTGGGTGATACAGTCACAGCATAAGCAGTGTTTGGGTGATACAGTCACAGCATAAGCAGTGTTTGGGTGATACAGTCACAGCATAAGCAGTGTTTGGGTGATACAGTCACAGTATAAGCAGTGTTTCAGTGATACAGTCACAGTATGAGCAGTGTTTCAGTGATACAGTCACAGTATGAGCAGTGTTCAGGTGACACAGTCACAGTATAAGCAGTGTTTGGGTGATACAGTCACAGTATAAGCAGTGTTTCAGTGATACAGTCACAGTATAAGCAGTGTTTCAGTGATACAGTCACAGTATGAGCAGTGTTTCAGTGATACAGTCACAGTATGAGCAGTGTTCAGGTGACACAGTCACAGTATAAGCAGTGTTTGGGTGATACAGTCACAGTATAAGCAGTGTTCGGGTGACACAGTCACAGTATAAGCAGTGTTTAGAGGATACAGTCACAGTATAAGCAGTGGTTGGGTGATACAGTCACAGTATAAGCAGTGGTTGGGTGATACAGTCACAGTATAAGCAGTGGTTGGGTGATACAGTCACAGTATAAGCAGTGGTTGGGTGATACAGTCACAGTATAAGCAGTGTTTGGGTGATACAGTCACAGTATAAGCAGTGTTTGGGTGATACAGTCACAGTATAAGCAGTGTTTGGGTGACACAGTCACAGTATAAGCAGTGTTTGGGTGATAGTCACAGTATAAGCAGTGTTTGGGTGACACAGTCACAGTATAAGCAGTGTTTGTTTGGGTGATACAATCACAGTATAAGCAATGTCTAGGTGATACAGTCACAGTATAAGCAGTGTTTGTTTGGGTGATACAATCACAGTATAAGCAATGTCTAGGTGATACAGTCACAGTATAAGCAGTGTTTGGGTGATACAGTCAAAGTATAAGCAGTGTTTAGATGCCAGGGTCACTGTATAAGCAGTGTTTAGAAGGCAGGGTCACTGTATAAGCAATGATTAGGTGATACAGTCACAGTATAAACAGTGTTTGGGTGATACAGTCACAGTATAAGCAGTGTTTGGGTGATACAGTCACAGTATAAGCAGTGTTTGGGTGACACAGTCACAGTATAAGCAGTGTTTGGGTGATACGGTCACAGTATAAGCAGTGTTTGGGTGATACGGTCACAGTATAAGCAGTGTTTGGGTGACACAGTCACAGTATAAGCAGTGTTTGTTTGGGTGATACAATCACAGTATAAGCAATGTCTAGGTGATACAGTCACAGTATAAGCAGTGTTTGTTTGGGTGATACAATCACAGTATAAGCAATGTCTAGGTGATACAGTCACAGTATAAGCAGTGTTTGGGTGATACAGTCAAAGTATAAGCAGTGTTTAGATGCCAGGGTCACTGTATAAGCAGTGTTTAGAAGGCAGGGTCACTGTATAAGCAATGATTAGGTGATACAGTCACAGTATAAACAGTGTTTGGGTGATACAGTCACAGTATAAGCAGTGTTTGGGTGATACAGTCACAGTATAAGCAGTGTATGGGTGATACAGTCACAGTATAAGCAGTGTTTGGGTGACACAGTCACAGTATAAGCAGTGTTTGGGTGATACGGTCACAGTATAAGCAGTGTTTGGGTGACACAGTCACAGTATAAGCAGTGTTTGTTTGGGTGATACAATCACAGTATAAGCAATGTCTAGGTGATACAGTCACAGTATAAGCAGTGTTTGTTTGGGTGATACAATCACAGTATAAGCAATGTCTAGGTGATACAGTCACAGTATAAGCAGTGTTTGGGTGATACAGTCAAAGTATAAGCAGTGTTTAGATGCCAGGGTCACTGTATAAGCAGTGTTTAGAAGGCAGGGTCACTGTATAAGCAATGATTAGGTGATACAGTCACAGTATAAACAGTGTTTGGGTGATACAGTCACAGTATAAGCAGTGTTTGGATGATACAGTCACAGTATAAGCAGTGTTTGGGTGATACAGTCACAGTATAAGCAGTGTTTAGGTGAGACAGTCACAGTATAAGCAGTGTTTGGGCGATACAGTCACAGTATGAGCAGTGTTTGGGCGATACAGTCACAGTATGAGCAGTGTTTGGGCGATACAGTCACAGTATGAGCAAAGTTTGGGTGATACAGTCACAGTATGAGCAGTGTTTAGGTGATACAGTCACAGTATGAGCAGTGTTTAGGTGATACAGTCACAGTATGAGCAGTGTTTAGGTGATACAGTCACAGTATAAGCAGTGTTTAGGTGATACAGTCACAGTATAAGCAGTGTTTAGGTGAGACAGTCACAGTATAAGCAGTGTTTAGGTGAGACAGTCACAGTATAAGCAGTGTTTGGGCGATACAGTCACAGTATGAGCAGCATTTAAGTGAGACAGTCACAGTATAAGCAGTGTTTAGGTGATACAGTCACAGTATAAGCAGTGTTTGGGTGATACAGTCACAGTATAAGCAGTGTTTGGGTGATACAGTCACAGTATAAGCAGTGTTTGGGTGATACAGTCACAGTATAAGCAGTGTTTAGGTGAGACAGTCAAAGTATAAGCAGTGTTTAGATGCCAGGGTCACTGTATAAGCAGTGTTTAGAAGGCAGGGTCACTGTATAAGCAATGATTAGGTGATACAGTCACAGTATAAACAGTGTTTGGGCGATACAGTCACAGTATGAGCAGTGTTTGGGCGATACAGTCACAGTATGAGCAGTGTTTGGGCGATACAGTCACAGTATGAGCAGTGTTTAGGTGATACAGTCACAGTATGAGCAGTGTTTAGGTGATACAGTCACAGTATAAGCAGTGTTTAGGTGAGACAGTCAAAGTATAAGCAGTGTTTAGATGCCAGGGTCACTGTATAAGCAGTGTTTAGAAGGCAGGGTCACTGTATAAGCAATGATTAGGTGATACAGTCACAGTATAAACAGTGTTTGGGCGATACAGTCACAGTATGAGCAGTGTTTGGGCGATACAGTCACAGTATGAGCAGTGTTTGGGTGATACAGTCACAGTATGAGCAGTGTTTAGGTGATACAGTCACAGTATGAGCAGTGTTTAGGTGATACAGTCACAGTATGAGCAGTGTTTAGGTGATACAGTCACAGTATAAACAGTGTTTAGGTGATACAGTCACAGTATAAGCAGTGTTTAGGTGAGACAGTCACAGTATAAGCAGTGTTTGGGTGATACAGTCACAGTATAAGCAGTGTTTGGGTGATACAGTCACAGTATAAGCAGTGTTTGGGTGATACAGTCACAGTATAAGCAGTGTTTAGGTGAGACAGTCAAAGTATAAGCAGTGTTTAGATGCCAGGGTCACTGTATAAGCAGTGTTTAGAAGGCAGGGTCACTGTATAAGCAATGATTAGGTGATACAGTCACAGTATAAACAGTGTTTGGGCGATACAGTCACAGTATGAGCAGTGTTTGGGCGATACAGTCACAGTATGAGCAGTGTTTGGGCGATACAGTCACAGTATGAGCAGTGTTTAGGTGATACAGTCACAGTATGAGCAGTGTTTAGGTGATACAGTCACAGTATAAGCAGTGTTTAGGTGAGACAGTCAAAGTATAAGCAGTGTTTAGATGCCAGGGTCACTGTATAAGCAGTGTTTAGAAGGCAGGGTCACTGTATAAGCAATGATTAGGTGATACAGTCACAGTATAAACAGTGTTTGGGCGATACAGTCACAGTATGAGCAGTGTTTGGGCGATACAGTCACAGTATGAGCAGTGTTTGGGTGATACAGTCACAGTATGAGCAGTGTTTAGGTGATACAGTCACAGTATGAGCAGTGTTTAGGTGATACAGTCACAGTATGAGCAGTGTTTAGGTGATACAGTCACAGTATAAACAGTGTTTAGGTGATACAGTCACAGTATAAGCAGTGTTTAGGTGAGACAGTCACAGTATAAGCAGTGTTTGGGCGATACAGTCACAGTATGAGCAGCATTTAAGTGAGACAGTCACAGTATAAGCAGTGTTTAGGTGATACAGTCACAGTATAAGCAGTGTTTGGGTGACACAGTCACAGTATAAGCAGTGTTTGGGTGACACAGTCACAGTATAAGCAGTGTTTGGGTGATCCAATCACAGTATAAGCAGTGTTTGGGTGACACAGTCACAGTATAAGCAGTGTTTAGGTGATACAGTTACAGTATAAGCAGTGTTTAGGTGAGACAGTCACAGTATAAGCAGTGTTTAGGTGAGACAGTCACAGTATAAGCAGTGTTTGGGTGATACAGTCACAGTATAAGCAGTGTTTAGGTGATACAGTCACAGTATAAGCAGTGTTTGGGTGATACAGTCACGGTATAAGCAGTGTTTGGGTGATACAGTCACAGTATAAGCAGTGTTTGGGTGATACAGTCACAGTATAAGCAGTGTTTAGGTGAGACAGTCACAGTATAAGCAGTGTTTGGGTGATACAATCACAGTATAAGCAGTGTTTGGGTGATACAGTCACAGTATAAGCAGTGTTTGGGTCATACAGTCACAGTATAAGCAGTGTTTAGGTTATACAGTCACAGTATAAGCAGTGTTTGGGTGATACAGTCACAGTATAAGCAGTGTTTGGGTGATACAGTCACAGTATAAGCAGTGTTTGGGTGATACAGTCACAGTATAAGCAGTGTTTAGGTGATACAGTCACAGTATGAGCAGTGTTTAGGTGAGACAGTCACAGTATAAGCAGTGTTTGGGTGATACAGTCACAGTATAAGCAGTGTTTAGGTGATACAGTCACAGTATAAGCAGTGTTTAGGTGATACAATCACAGTATAAGCAGTGTTTAGGTGATACAGTCACAGAATAAGCAGTGTTTAGGTGGTACACTCACAGTATAAGCAGTGTTTAGGTGATACAGTCACAGTATAAGCAGTGTTTGGGTGATACAGTCACAGTATAAGCAGTGTTTAGGTGAGACAGTCACAGTATAAGCAGTGTTTAGGTGAGACAGTCACAGTATAAGCAGTGTTTGGGTGATACAGTCACAGTATAAGCAGTGTTTAGGTGATACAGTCACAGTATAAGCAGTGTTTAGCTGATACAGTCCCAGTATAAGCAGTGTTTGGGTGACACAGTCACAGTATAAGCAGTGTTTAGGTGATACAGTTACAGTATAAGCAGTGTTTGGGTGATACAGTCACAGTATAAGCAGTGTTTGGGTGATACAGTCACAGTATAAGCAGTGTTTAGGTGAGACAGTCAAAGTATAAGCAGTGTTTAGATGCCAGGGTCACTGTATAAGCAGTGTTTAGAAGGCAGGGTCACTGTATAAGCAATGATTAGGTGATACAGTCACAGTATAAACAGTGTTTGGGCGATACAGTCACAGTATGAGCAGTGTTTGGGCGATACAGTCACAGTGTGAGCAGTGTTTGGGCGATACAGTCACAGTATGAGCAGTGTTTAGGTGATACAGTCACAGTATGAGCAGTGTTTAGGTGATACAGTCACAGTATAAGCAGTGTTTAGGTGAGACAGTCAAAGTATAAGCAGTGTTTAGATGCCAGGGTCACTGTATAAGCAGTGTTTAGAAGGCAGGGTCACTGTATAAGCAATGATTAGGTGATACAGTCACAGTATAAACAGTGTTTGGGCGATACAGTCACAGTATGAGCAGTGTTTGGGCGATACAGTCACAGTATGAGCAGTGTTTGGGTGATACAGTCACAGTATGAGCAGTGTTTAGGTGATACAGTCACAGTATGAGCAGTGTTTAGGTGATACAGTCACAGTATGAGCAGTGTTTAGGTGATACAGTCACAGTATAAACAGTGTTTAGGTGATACAGTCACAGTATAAGCAGTGTTTAGGTGAGACAGTCACAGTATAAGCAGTGTTTGGGCGATACAGTCACAGTATAAGCAGTGTTTGGGCGATACAGTCACAGTATGAGCAGCATTTAAGTGAGACAGTCACAGTATAAGCAGTGTTTAGGTGATACAGTCACAGTATAAGCAGTGTTTGGGTGACACAGTCACAGTATAAGCAGTGTTTGGGTGATCCAATCACAGTATAAGCAGTGTTTGGGTGACACAGTCACAGTATAAGCAGTGTTTAGGTGATACAGTTACAGTATAAGCAGTGTTTAGGTGAGACAGTCACAGTATAAGCAGTGTTTAGGTGAGACAGTCACAGTATAAGCAGTGTTTGGGTGATACAGTCACAGTATAAGCAGTGTTTAGGTGATACAGTCACAGTATAAGCAGTGTTTGGGTGATACAGTCACGGTATAAGCAGTGTTTGGGTGATACAGTCACAGTATAAGCAGTGTTTGGGTGATACAGTCACAGTATAAGCAGTGTTTAGGTGAGACAGTCACAGTATAAGCAGTGTTTGGGTGATACAATCACAGTATAAGCAGTGTTTGGGTGATACAGTCACAGTATAAGCAGTGTTTGGGTCATACAGTCACAGTATAAGCAGTGTTTAGGTTATACAGTCACAGTATAAGCAGTGTTTGGGTGATACAGTCACAGTATAAGCAGTGTTTGGGTGATACAGTCACAGTATAAGCAGTGTTTGGGTGATACAGTCACAGTATAAGCAGTGTTTAGGTGATACAGTCACAGTATGAGCAGTGTTTAGGTGAGACAGTCACAGTATAAGCAGTGTTTGGGTGATACAGTCACAGTATAAGCAGTGTTTAGGTGATACAGTCACAGTATAAGCAGTGTTTAGGTGATACAATCACAGTATAAGCAGTGTTTAGGTGATACAGTCACAGAATAAGCAGTGTTTAGGTGGTACACTCACAGTATAAGCAGTGTTTAGGTGATACAGTCACAGTATAAGCAGTGTTTGGGTGATACAGTCACAGTATAAGCAGTGTTTAGGTGAGACAGTCACAGTATAAGCAGTGTTTAGGTGAGACAGTCACAGTATAAGCAGTGTTTGGGTGATATTGACATATTACACTGTGTCGAGATTTATTTAACTGAAATCAAGCCTAAATGGAGCAGTGATGTGAGAATAAGTGAGTCCTTAGCAGCAGTAATTGTTTCCTGTGTGACTGTAGCAGTAATTGTTTTCCTGTGTGACTGTAGCAGTAATTGTTTTCCTGTGTGACTGTAGCAGTAATTGTTTTCCTGTGTGACTGTATCGCTGTGGGGGGTATCTGACCTACGCTTTTTTACATCGCTGCTACAGTTCATCGAGGATTGCTGGGATTTCTTTATGACGAAGGACGCGCCAGGCACATCAAGATAGCAACTCCGTTGGCGACATACGATGCGCCTGGCACGTCCCGTGGTGTAACAATCTGTGTTTGCAATCAACGATCTGGCAGTGCTGCTCTAATGCCTCGATGTCGAGGCATTAGGCAACACTGACATTTTTCTTCTGGGGCTACCCAAATACCTCCAGGGAGAGATTTGGGGCCACCATATTGGAGAGTAGCATGCTCCTCAATTATGGCTGCTGTTTGTGGATAGAGCGTCTGATGCTGTTGCTATACTGCCCCTAGAGGAAATGAAAAAAAAAAACAAGCTAAAATCTAGGGTTAGGGTTAGAATAATGGTTAGGGGTGCAATTAAATTAGGGTCACAATTAAATTAAGGGTTACATTTAGGGTTAGGGTTGAGGGTCAAAAGGTGAAAATGGTTAAAAAAATAACACTTTTTGGTTATTGCCCAATAACTCGTAAAAAACTACAGAAAAACATAGGAACAAGCATATTTCTAAGCTCTTGACAAATCATTTTTTAATGATTCTATTTGTGTAAATTATTTTTTAGGTCAAAGTTAGAAAAAGTATTTTTGTCATCATATTTTTTTATTGTAGTAAATTATAAAAGATATGGTGAACATAATGGTATCTAATGAAAGCCCTTCTTATGGCTATAAAAACAATGTACAATTTGTGTGGTTACAGTATGTGAGAAAGAAGAAAATTACAGCTAAACACAAACACCCCAAAAATGTCAAAACAGCCCATGTCGCCAAGGGAGAGACAAGGTCGAAAGGTCATGTCACTAAGGGGTTAATGTGTTTTATATTTATTTTTTAGTTATTTTGATAACAGCCCAGTTGCTTTCAAAATGGCCCCGAAATAAGCCAAAGTCCTTGTTATTCAAGTCGTATTTTGTGCCTTTACCACCATACAATAAGATGTATATGGGTACCGCTGCTTTAATAACTTGCTTTCTAATGGCAGATACTAGCACTGAAAGGGTTCATTTCAAACAAGGGGTTTGTATTTCCCCCAGAATATTCTATGACATTGCTTTATTAAATTAATGTTACCTTTCCGAGTGTTTATCATATTGGGGTTTAACTGCTAGGATACTATTCTGCCAAAATTCCTAATATGAGTTGGTTGGCATTTGGGGTGTTAATTGCAATTGGTTTATATACAGTTACTGTGCTGGTGTCTCAAACACAGCAGTTCTTGTGAAACACTTTGCACCAATTTATCCATCCAAAGCCTCGAACCACAACAGTATTCCCTTATAAGAGTCTAGTGGGAGGACTTTGGCTTATTTTGGGCAGCCAAACTCCGGGAGAGATCAGGTCAGTGGCCCCTAAGTATCCAGGATTCAAGAGCTATTCAGATCAGAAAAGTGATCCAACTGGCTCCGAAACATAGAGCTGCGATTTCTCTCATAGAAACCAGTCAACCCTACAAGGAACTGCAGAGAATTCCCGAAACTCGTCTAAACCGAAAGAGTCAATAGGCAAAATATAGTCTATTGTCCACCTCCTGACAGAGTTTTATGGAGCAAAGAGGGCTTAGTAAGTTACTCTATTAAAATTGTCTCTTTAAAGCATTTGTTTAAAATGCCTGTACTTGCAGTTTAACATTTTAAACAGAAATGCTTTAATGAGAATACAAATAGTACCTTATTGAGCTTATTTAGCTCTATCAGGGGGCAGACATCTTGGATCAGTAATTGGAATTATCTTGAAAGTAAGGTCTGACTCACGTTTCTTAACATGTCCTCCCCTGATAGAGCTATACAGAGCAAAGATTCTAAACAACATGTCCGCCCCCTGATAGAGCTATACTGAGCAAAGATTCTAAACAACATGTCCGCCCCCTGATAGAGCTATACAGAGCAAAGATTCTAAACAACATGTCCGCCCCCTGATAGAGCTATACAGAGCAAAGATTCTAAACATGTCCGCCCCCTGATAGAGCTATACAGAGCAAAGACTCTAAACATGTCCGCCCCCTGATAGAGCTTTACAGAGCAAAGATGGCTCAATAAGGTGCTTTAATTGTATTCCTTTATTAAGGCATTTATAATTAAAATTCCTTCACTTGATGCAATCTTTCATTTAAACAGAAGGTATTTGGTCCTTTAAAGCTTTGGAACCAATTATGAGGTAGGATTTGAAATGACAGAGAGGGCCGAGTAGCACCTGGACCCCAAGTACCAAGCAGCATCTGGCATGGACCCCATCACTCGAGAGTTAAATGGGGTAATCTCTACTGCTGACCCCTCAGAGATTAAGGAACACAGACAACACCAGCGAGTGGGTGATCACTTCCTTTTATTGAAGGCCTGGCTGCTTCTCCAGACCCCAGAATTTTTGGACACTACCACTTACTAAAAACTAATTGCAGTCACATCAGTGTCACTCCCCTCCCTCTGACCCAGGGGTCTGAGGTAACCTCAAAATGGAATTGCCCCCAAGTCATGCTTTGGCACCGCCTTGTGCTGGTGCGGAACCTCAAAATTTGGCAAAAGCTGGTCTTCACAATCCCCCTTCACCATCGCAAAAAGGTCCAAATGCCAGAAGACTTTCCAGTGGCAATGATTTGCACTAGTGCAATTTTCCAAACTAAAAAAATAAAGACTTCTAACCGTTTGTGCATGCATCACAATGCACCAGCCATTCAGTGGGGAGAACACTTTGTAGATAAACAGCAGTTCTTGGCCCCTTGAAAGCACCTTAATCTAATCTACAGGATAAAGCAGGAGAGGATGGTGATCGGGTCAGGACAAATGTTTACAAAGAATGCTCCAAGCCGTAAAAGCAGATGTGTCTACAGTAGAGAACGTTCCAAGCCATACAACCAGGTCCGTCCACAGTAGAGAACGTTCCAAGCAATAGAACCAGGTCTGGCCACAGTAGAGAACGTTCCAAGCCATACAACCAGGTCCGTCCACAGTAGAGAACGTTCCAAGCCATACAACCAGGTCCGGCCACAGTAGAGAACGTTCCAAGCCATACAACCAGGTCCGTCCACAGTAGAGAACGTTCCAAGCAATAGAACCAGGTCTGGCCACAGTAGAGAACGTTCCAAGCCATACAACCAGGTCCGTCCACAGTAGAGAACGTTCCAAGCCATACAACCAGGTCCGGCCACAGTAGAGAACGTTCCAAGCCATACAACCAGGTCCGTCCACAGTAGAGAACGTTCCAAGCCATAGAACCAGGTGCGGCCACAGTAGAGCAAGTTGCAAGCCATAGAACCAGGTCGGTCCACAGAAGAGCACGCTCCAAGCATGGCCCAAATATTAAATCAATCCCAAATAAAGAATATTCTATGAAAACAAACAGCACTATGCCACAGAATAAGAAAAGAACCCAAAATATCTGAAACTAGAGACATTTGCGAGGAGATGGCTCCACTGATGCTGCTGGTTCTGGTGGGTGGAACAAGACATGTTCGTTCTCAATGCTTTGACAGATCGGCCAAGCAGCGGAGCTACCTTCATTAGTGAATTAAATCTCCCATTCTGCCCTGCCAGACAGGTCCTTAGAAGCTGGGGGGCTGCAGTTTGACACATTCTAGTATGCGGGAAGCAGCAGTAAAAATGCATGCCGCAGAATTACACAATACTGGGGAGGATTGTTGGGGCAATAAAGAGGAGTAGGGGTAAAATACGTATGCCTAGTCTGGTGAAATCAGACACGACACGGGGAGAGGAATGAATTAGAGGTGGGGTGGTGGTGCAGACAGTCACGGGGAGAGGAAGGGATTAGAGGTGGGGTGGTGGTGCAGATAGACACGGGGGGAGGAAGGGATTAGAGGTGGGGTGGTGGTGCAGACAGTCACGGGGAGAGGAAGGGATTAGAGGTGGGGTGGTGGTGCAGACAGTCACGGGGAGAGGAAGGGATTAGAGGTGCGGTGGTGGTGCAGATAGACACGGGGGGAGGAAGGGATTAGAGGTGGGGTGATGGTGCAGACAGTCACGGGGAGAGGAAGGGATTAGAGGTGGGGTGGTGGTGCAGATAGACACAGGGGGAGGAAGGGATTAGAGGTGGGGTGGTGGTGCAGACAGACACGGGGGGAGGAAGGGATTAGAGGTAGGGTGGTGGTGCAGACAGACACGGGGGGAGGAAGGGATTAGAGGTGGGGTGGTGGTGCAGTTAGACACAGGGGGAGGAAGGGATTAGAGGTGGGGTGGTGGTGCAGACAGTCACGGGGAGAGGAAGGGATTAGAGGTGGGGTGGTGGTGCAGACAGACACGGGGAGAGGAAGGGATTAGAGGTGGGGTGGTGGTGCAGATAGACACGGGGGGAGGAAGGGATTAGAGGTGGGGTGGTGGAGCAGAATCCAGAAGAAAGGTCACTCAAAAGCCAAGGAACAGCGACAATAATAAAACATGGCCAGCAGATTCACAAGACATTTTGATTTGTTAGAAAATCCCTGGCATTAAATTTCACAGTTACAAAAACAAAACCCAGACATTTTTGAGATGCAGTGTTTGGTGTCGGATGGGCCACAGTGTCATTTTTACCACTATCCAGGACGTGGCCTGAAATCAGTGGCCCACGTGGTCAGTTCTACTATTGGCAAGATTGCAGGTATAAAAAAAAAAAAGGGAAAATGCCACGTTATGAGAGGCGCCACACGTGGCTGGGTCAGAGGGGGAGGGCGACATTAATTTATAAGTCCTCACTGTTTGTGCTGATAAAATGGTTTCGGGATGGGGACCTTGAGGGCGATGTACGGTAATATGACGACAAGTGACAGGCACCGGCTGACGCAGAAAGGTTATAACCAGCCGCAGGCTGCATAATACTGTCCACAGGAGGACAGTCACCCCTGCCCTTTAATGCGGTAAGTGCTGTGGGTGGTGGGCAGAGGGCCCGTGGTGAAGTTTGATTGCTCCTCCCATTCCGCTAGCGCATGGTAGATGGCGGCCACGCTGGCGGTGGGGTTTTATTGCTGCTCTGTCCGTGGTGCTGGATGGATTATTCTGCTGATCGGAGCATGAATTTGGGTCTCCAGATGTGATGATAGAGGCGCCCCACCTGTCAGGGCTGCAGTGCAGGATACGAAGAGGTGCTGCAACCTAGGAAGGGGGAGAAATCAGGGGTATTACGGAAAAATTCTCCACGTAGCCCCTCCCACTGCGCCAACTGACAAATGACACCCCTAGGTACTCACGGTTAGCAAATCTACCGCAGCGGCTCTGGGTGAATCGGGGGGCCGGGGGATGGCTGGACATGGATCGTGCCGTCATCTGGACAAGAAAGATCAAGAACATGAGCCTCACGGTGTCTGTGATCCGATAGTAGTCAGTTAGCGCGTAAAGCCCCATTATAGTGAGAGGAAGAAAGAAAGAAAGGGCGGGGGGGCAAGTGGGAGGGAGGGAGGAAGAAAGAAAGGGCAGGGGGGCAAGTGGGAGGGAGGGAGGGAGGGAGGAAGAAAGAAAGGGCGGGAGGGCAAGTGGGAGGGAGGGAGGGAGGGAGGAAGAAAGAAAGGGCGGGAGGGCAAGTGGGAGGGAGGGAGGAAGAAAGAAAGGGCAGGGGGGCAAGTGAGAGGAAGAAAGAAAGGGCGGGGGGCAAGTGGGAGGGAGGGAGGAAGAAAGAAAGGGCGGGAGGGCAAGTGAGAGGGAGGAAGAAAGAAAGGGCAGGGGGGCAAGTGAGAGGAAGAAAGAAAGGGCGGGGGGCAAGTGGGAGGGAGGGAGGAAGAAAGAAAGGGCGGGAGGGCAAGTGAGAGGAAGAAAGATAGGGCAGGGGGCAAGTGAGAGGAAGAAAGATAGGGCAGGGGGCAAGTGAGAGGAAGAAAGAAAGGGCAGGGGGGCAAGTGAGAGGAAGAAAGAAAGGGCAGGGGGCAAGTGAGAGGAAGAAAGAAAGGGCAGGGGGGCAAGAGGGAGGAAGAAAGAAAGGGCAGGGGGGCAAGAGGGAGGGAGGGAGGAAGAAAGAAAGGGCGGGAGGGCAAGTGGGAGGGAGGGAGGGAGGAAGAAAGAAAGGGCAGGGGGCAAGTGAGAGGAAGAAAGAAAGGGCGGGGGGGGCAAGTGGGAGGGAGGGAGGAAGAAAGAAAGGGCAGGGGGGCAAGTGGGAGGGAGGGAGGAAGAAAGAAAGGGCAGGGGGCGCAAGTGGGAGGGAGGGAGGGAGGGAGGAAGGAAGAAAGGGCAGGGGGGGCAAGTGAGAGGAAGAAAGATAGGGCAGGGGGGCAAGTGAGAGGAAGAAAGAAAGGGCGGGGGGGCAAGTGGGAGGGAGGGAGGGAGGAAGAAAGAAAGGGCAGGGGGGCAAGTGGGAGGGAGGGAGGAAGGAAGAAAGAAAGGGCAGGGGGGCAAGTGGGAGGGAGGGAGGAAGAAAGAAAGGGCAGGGGGGCAAGTGGGAGGGAGGGAGGAAGAAAGAAAGGGCAGGGGGGCAAGTGAGAGGGAGGAAGAAAGAAAGGGCAGGGGGGCAAGTGAGAGGAAGAAAGAAAGGGCAGGGGGCGCAAGTGGGAGGGAGGGAGGAAGGAAGAAAGGGCAGGGGGGCAAGTGAGAGGGAGGGAGGAAGAAAGAAAGGGCAGGGGGGGGCAAGTGAGAGGAAGAAAGATAGGGCAGGGGGGCAAGTGAGAGGAAGAAAAAAAAGGGCAGGGGGGGCAAGTGAGAGGAATAAAGAAAGGGCAGGGAGCAAGTGAGAGGAAGAAAGAAAGGGCAGGGGGCAAGTGAGAGGAAGAAAGAAAGGGCAGGGGGCAAGTGAGAGGAAGAAAGATAGGGCAGGGGGGCAAGTGAGAGGAAGAAAGATAGGGCAGGGGGCAAGTGAGAGGAAGAAAGAAAGGGCAGGGGGGCAAGTGAGAGGAAGAAAGAAAGGGCAGGGGGGCAAGTGAGAGGAAGAAAGAAAGGGCAGGGGGCAAGTGAGAGGAAGAAAGAAAGGGCGGGGGGCAAGTGAGAGGAAGAAAGAAAGGGCAGGGAGCAAGTGAGAGGAAGAAAGAAAGGGCAGGGAGCAAGTGAGAGGAAGAAAGAAAGGGCAGGGGGGCAAGTGAGAGGAAGAAAGAAAGGGCAGGGGGCAAGTGAGAGGAAGAAAGAAAGGGCAGGGGGCAAGTGAGAGGAAGAAAGAAAGGGCAGGGAAAATGGAATGTATGGTGACTAAGTTGATTATATATTGTTATGTTTTGAAATAAATCTTACCGCACTCTGCTCGGATCTGAGCTTCCAGGTCTTCAGGATTCACGTGTTTGTAGGACTCGTCTTCCTCAGGGGCTTTACACCGACCACAGCAGAACCCACAACAGCAGCAGCAACAGCAGCAGGTCACCAGGGTGCAGCAGATCACCAGAGCCTGGAACAGGAATGTTACAGCCTGCAAAACCACCTACTAACCCTCCCTTGTTCATCCGCACTCCTCCGCTAATCCCCAGGCTCCCCTCCACCTCCGCTAATCCCCCGGGCTCCCCTCCACCCCCGCTAATCCCCAGGCTCCCCTCCACCTCCGCTAATCCCCCGGGCTCCCCTCCACCCCCGCTAATCCCCAGGCTCCCCTCCACCTCCGCTAATACCCCGGGCTCCCCTCCACCTCCGCTAATCCCCCGGGCTCCCCTCCACCCCCGCTAATGCCCCGGGCTCCCCTCCACCCCCGCTAATGCCCCGGGCTCCCCTCCACCCCCGCTAATGCCCCGGGCTCCCCTCCACCTCCGCTAATCCCCCGGGCTCCCCTCCACCCCCGCTAATGCCCCGGGCTCCCCTCCACCCCCGCTAATCCCCCTGGGCTCCCCTCCACCCCCGCTAATGCCCCGGGCTCCCCTCCACCCCCGCTAATGCCCCGGGCTCCCCTCCACCCCCGCTAATGCCCCGGGGTCCCCTCCACCCCCGCTAATCCCACGGGGTCCCGTACACCCCCCTAATCCCCCGGGCTCCCCTCCACCCCTGCTAATCCCCCTGGGCTCCCCTCCACCCCTGCTAATGCCCCGGGCTCCCCTCCACCCCCGCTAATGCCCCGGGCTCCCCTCCACCCCTGCTAATCCTCCGGGCTCCCCTCCACCCCCGCTAATCCCCCTGGGCTCCCCTCCACCCCCGCTAATCCCCCTGGGCTCCTCTCCACCCCCGCTAATCCCCCAGGCTCCCGTACACCCCCCTAATCCCCCGGGCTCCCCTCCACCCCCGCTAATCCCCCTGGGCTCCCCTCCACCCCCGCTAATCCCCCCTGGGCTCCCCTCCACCCCCGCTAATCCCCCAGGCTCCCCTCCACCCCCGCTAATCCCCCTGGGCTCCCCTCAACCCCCGCTAATCCCATGGGCTCCCCTCCACCCCCGCTAATACAACTGGCTCCTTTCTCGCCAAGGCTGATCCAAACTGCTCTTTCACCAGCCCCACTAAACACTGCCATTCACCATATGGTGGGATGCAGAGCCCACTGGTCATGAAGAAGAGCGCCAACTCCAGTCCGTACCTTGAACCAGCACTTAGACATCAGGAAATAGTACTTGACACTCTCCTCCCCGAACTGCTCGGCCACGTAGAGCCCCATAGAGCCGTACTCGTCATAGATCTTGCGCTTGTTCTCATCGCTCAGGGTGGTGTTGGCATTATTTATCTCCTTGAACTTCTCGGCTGCTTCCGGGTCTTCAGGGTTCTTGTCTGGATGATACTTCAGGGCCAGTTTCCTGAAAACAGTTCAAATGAAAAGTCACCGTATGGCACGTTATTCAACCTAATAATCACCTTTACTAGCGCGCCTCACTCAGCACGGTAATGATTAAGCCAGTGTGATTGAGAGGGATGGCGGTTCCTTAGACTGTAATATGTAAAGATGTGCACTACCTGTAGGCTTTCTTTATCTCGTCCTGGGAGGCCCCTTTCTGCAAGCCCAGCACATTATACAGAGAGCTTCCTGTACGGGACATCTTCCTCTGGGGTCTGTTTGGGTCGGCCATTGTGCTCTGTGCAGAGAAATGGGGAGAAATGTATGTCTGAGAGGAACAATCAGGAGGAGGCAAAGCTGCCCACACATGCCGACACTGTCCACCCCCCATCCAACCGCACGTGCCGACACTGTCCACCCCCCATCCAACCGCACGTGCCGACACTGTCCACCCCCCATCCAACCGCACGTGCCGACACTGTCCACCCCCCATCCAACCGCACGTGCCGACACTGTCCACCCCCCATCCAACCGCACGTGCCGACACTGTCCACCCCCCATCCAACCGCACGTGCCGACACTGTCCACCCCCCATCCAACCGCACGTGCCGACACTGTCCACCCCCCATCCAACCGCACGTGCCGACACTGTCCACCCCCCATCCAACCGCACGTGCCGACACTGTCCACCCCCCATCCAACCGCACGTGCCGACACTGTCCACCCATCCAACCGCACGTGCCGACACTGTCCACCCATCCAACCGCACGTGCCGCACTGTCCACCCATCCAACCGCACGTGCCGCACTGTCCACCCCCCATCCAACCGCACGTGCCGACACTGTCCACCCATCCAACCGCACGTGCCGACACTGTCCACCCCCCATCCAACCGCACGTGCCGACACTGTCCACCCCCCATCCAACCGCACGTGCCGACACTGTCCACCCCCCATCCAACCGCACGTGCCGACACTGTCCACCCCCCATCCAACCGCACGTGCCGACACTGTCCACCCCCCATCCAACCGCACGTCCCGACACTGTCCACCCATTCAACCGCACGTGCCGACACTGTCCACCCCCCATCCAACCACACGTGCCGACACTGTCCACCCCCCATCCAACCGCACGTGCCGACACTGTCCACCCCCCATCCAACCGCACGTGCCGACACTGTCCACCCCCCATCCAACCGCACTTTGCCTACTTGGATTTAGTTGTCGATCCTGCACACAATGCATGGAAATTAATCCTGGATTCATGTTTGCGGCAAATGATGTTTTGGAAATGAAGCCTGATGTTTTAATTATGATATAGAGATCCATTAAAAGGGCCACTCCAACCAAAAAATGTAAAGATGTGTCTTGTGTTTATGTTATGCAAGTTTATTTTATTAAATATTTTACTAAAACAAGCGTGACTGGGCGCTGCCATTTTGTGAAATATAGTGTATTTGGGTGCCACCCCCCAGTGACCTTACAGCACTAGTATGTCACTTTGGGGCTGGGGACACAGAATGCAGTCTATAAGTCAGAATTCTGACCATACACTTGCATTGAATGGGAGGGGAATGTAACTATGACATCACAAGGGGGCGGAGTTATGATCCTGTTTGATCAGGTCAGTCTCGTCTCTTTGTGTTGTACACAGCCACCTAGCCCTGCCCACTGTGATACACAGGAGCCAGTAAGAGAGCAGTGGTGTATCTTATGACATCATCATGCAGGGTCTGGCCACAGTTGTAATGTGAGATTTTCTGGAAGATTTTGGAGAATGTTGCATCATGGGTAAAATTCTCAAAATGGATGCCGGAGATAAACACCTAACTTTATTTTTACTTTTCTATGCAATTAGAAACATAGAATGTGTCGGCAGATAACCATTCGGTCCATCTAGTCTGCCCAATTTGTTTTGAGTACTTTTATTAGTTCCCCGTTCCCGGTCTTATAGCTAGGATAGCCTTGTGTCTATCCCACGCATGCTTAAAATCCTTGACTGTGTTTACCTCTACCACTTCTGCTGGCAGGCTATTCCATACATCCACTACCCTCTCAGTAAAGTAATACTTCCTGATATTACTTTTAAATCGTTGCCCCTCTAATTTTAATTCAAGCATAGAAAAAAACCCAGTAGCATATGTCTTATATATGTGTTTGCTTGACATGCACAGGTAATCTAATAACATCTTATGTAAGTCGTAGTGACCCTTAAAGTGAGTGGGGATGCATGCATACAGTAATGTATACACAGTGAGTGGGGATGCATGCATACAGTAATGTACACACAGTGAGTGGGGCAGAATGCATACAGTAATGTATACACAGTGAGTGGGGATGCATGCATACAGTAATGTACACACAGTGAGTG
The DNA here is from genome assembly GCA_036172795.1 of Pelodytes ibericus. Classification (NCBI taxonomy): domain Eukaryota; kingdom Metazoa; phylum Chordata; class Amphibia; order Anura; family Pelodytidae; genus Pelodytes; species Pelodytes ibericus. Next base: position 216,798,098 of record CM069861.1, on the reverse strand, counting down.
GGGCAGAATGCATACAGTAATGTATACACAGTGAGTGGGGATGCATGCATACAGTAATGTATATCCAGTGAGTGGGGATGCATGCATACAGTAATGTATACACAGTGAGTGGGGATGCATGCATACAGTAATGTATACACAGTGAGTGGGGATGCATGCATACAGTAATGTATACACAGTGAGTGGGGATGCATGCATACAGTAATGTATACACAGTGAGTGGGGATGCATGCATACAGTAATGTATACACAGTGAGTGGGGATGCATGCATACAGTAATGTACACACAGTGAGTGGGGCAGAATGCATACAGTAATGTATACACAGTGAGTGGGGATGCATGCATACAGTAATGTATATCCAGTGAGTGGGGATGCATGCATACAGTAATGTATATCCAGTGAGTGGGGATGCATGCATACAGTAATGTATATCCAGTGAGTGGGGATGCATGCATACAGTAATGTATATCCAGTGAGTGGGGATGCATGCATACAGTAATGTATATCCAGTGAGTGGGGATGCATGCATACAGTAATGTATATCCAGTGAGTGGGGCTGCATGCATACAGTAATGTATATCCAGTGAGTGGGGCTGCATGCATACAGTAATGTATATCCAGTGAGTGGGGCAGAATGCATACAGTAATGTATATCCAGTGAGTGGGGCAGAATGCATACAGTAATGTATATCCAGTGAGTGGGGATGCATGCATACAGTAATGTATATCCAGTGAGTGGGGCAGAATGCATACAGTAATGTATATCCAGTGAGTGGGGCAGAATGCATACAGTAATGTATATCCAGTGAGTGGGGCAGAATGCATACAGTAATGTATACACAGTGAGTGGGGATGCATGCATACAGTAATGTATATATAGTGAGTGGGGATGCATGCATACAGTAATGTATACACAGTGAGTGGGGATGCATACAGTAATGTATACACAGTGAGTGGGGCAGAATGCATACAGTAATGTATATCCAGTGAGTGGGGATGCATGCATACAGTAATGTATATCCAGTGAGTGGGGATGCATGCACACAGTAATGTATATCCAGTGAGTGGGGCAGCACGCACACAGTAATGTATATCCAGTGAGTGGGGCAGAATGCATACAGTAATGTATATATAGTGAGTGGGGATGCATGCATACAGTAATGTATATCCAGTGAGTGGGGCAGAATGCATACAGTAATGTATATATAGTGAGTGGGGATGCATGCATACAGTAATGTATATCCAGTGAGTGGGGCAGAATGCATACAGTAATGTATATAGAGTGAGTGGGGATGCATGCATACAGTAATGTATATCCAGTGAGTGGGGCAGAATGCATACAGTAATGTATATCCAGTGAGTGGGGCAGAATGCATACAGTAATGTATATATAGTGAGTGGGGATGCATGCATACAGTAATGTATATCCAGTGAGTGGGGCAGAATGCATACTAGGGATCGACCGATTATCGGATTAACCGATATTATCGGCCGATATTCACAGTTTCCTAAATTATCGGTATCGGCATCTAACTTTACCGATAATGCCGATAATATTTGAATGAAGCAGTTTTCGCCATCAACGATCGCGAAAACCGCTTTAACAGTGCTGGTCTATTGCCTCAACATCGAGGCAATAGCCAGCACCGATATTTCTATTTTGGGACCCCCACGATCGCCCCACGGAGCGATCGTGGGGAGCCATATTGACGGAGCATGCTGCTCTGTCCATATGGCTAAGTCCTCTGCCGGTCTGAGCTTCGGAAGTGAAAGTAACTTCACTTTCGTCGCTCTGAATATGCTACTTGACTACCCCTAGTGGTGGTTTAGTAGCATTGCAATGGAAAATAATTAAAATACATATTTAATTAAATAAAAATAGGTTATTTAGCTATATTAGCCTATAGGGTTAAAATTAAATATTTTTTAGCATAAGGGATAGGGTTAAAATTAAATTAAAGTTAAAAAATATTAAGGGATATAATAAGGATTAGAGTTGGGGTTAAATTTAGTGTTAGGGTTAAATTTTGGGTTCGGGTTGGGGTCAAAAGATCAATATAGGAAA